>OX451216.1:35741823-36227528 GCA_949628195.1 Phasia obesa
ACAATTCCCTTCAACATGCAATCACATGCTTAAACATGTACACTATGCAAATACCAGTCAAGAAGGAAATCAATATATTTTTTTCTTCTTTGAAATCATCGATGACTACCATCCACCACCGCACAGGCTTTTTACTGTTTGTTTTCATTTGCTTATTGTTGCTTATATTGTAGTTATTTTTATTTGTACTCTGGTGCGTTGAAAATTAAACAGAACAAAAAACATTAGGTTTTTTTTTGTTGTTTTTGTTTTCGTTATCATTTCATTAAATGTGGGATATTTCAATATTGGTGATAATATTGATGAGCTAGATGATGCTGAATACACACAAATTACAACTTGGTTACAACTGCCTTCACCATTGTTATGACTACCAGCAAAAAAAAAATACGACTTAAACTAAAGTGTTACTGATTGTTAAATGAGAAAGCAAAACAAAGATAGTATCAGAGAGGGGTGAAGAAAAAACAGAAAACTGTAAATAAGTAAAAAACAATAAATATAAAAAAATTTGAATAATCAGGCCATTTTTATTGTGTCGCAGTTATTACACGCTACATCTATACATTTCCGTTTGTCTGTCTGTCTGTCTGCTTTTCTTTTGGGTTCGCGTCACGTAAAAATTTAACATTTTAACCAAATTTTGTAAGGAGGTACCTGATCCCAATATAGTATACTTTTTTTTGCACAAAATGTCTTATTTTCAAGAGAAAGTGGAGAAAAAAGAGTGAAAGTACTGCTTAGTATGGCACTTTTTATTTTTGAAAGTTGTATATTTTAAAACAGATCGTTTCAACTACTTAGTACGGCACGGTACCTTTAATTTTTGATATTTAAACACAGATGGCGCTAACAAAATATGAATTACTTACTGACAAATAAATAAATTGAATAAAATTTGTATTTGTTTTAAGTCGTGTACGTGTGGTATAGTTATTTTGTGAAATACATACTAAGATAATTATGTGATATTTAGCGTTAATTTCCAAAATTTGGTAAGAATACTACGACTTGAGTGTGGCTATAAAATTCTGTTATTATTAGTTTCTTCTTAGTTTAGTTGCATTTTTCTTTTATAAGTGCTACTCTATAAAAGTTAATTTCAGAATAGGTGTGAAATACTTTCAAAGCAAAATCGAGCAAAATATTATCAGGACGCCCACGACGTGGCAGGGACAGCTAGGTTTAGAAATAGAGAAACGTGGCGCTTAAAGATACGTTAAATAATATTTGGTAATCAAAAAAAAAAAATATTAAGAGAACAATTTGTATTTTAAAAAGATCCAATTACCAACATCCCACAAAATAATAATCAATTTGACTTGCATTTTTTCCTGATTTAAAATATCACTTTACAAGCAAATTTCTATTTTTAATTCGGCAATATGAAAAAATCTGCGGCTGACGAACGTCGAATAGTTATGGTCAGTAAAAGTAAAAGAAAAATATTAAAAAAAATAAAAAATGAAATTAAAGCTTATGGTATAGGGTCAGAGTGCGTACTAATGAAATGCTAGCAGCGATAATAGTTAATGTTTTACCAAGACTACAACATGTCAGTGTGAATGCTTCATTGAGGTAAACGAATTATTTTGTTGATACTAATATTTATTATTTAAGGGTGCCAATTTACTTATTTCTCCATTTATTTTTCCATGTTGTTTAACCCCAAAGTATGGGCAAGCAAACACAATTCTATTATTCATTTTTCGACATCCGATTCCATTCCAATATCATAACTTTAATAACAAATTCCTTAATTTTTTGTTTTGTTTTCTAACCATAAGTGTTCACATGTGAAATCACAAAATTATACCTAAATAATTAAAACCAGAGCACAGTGGGATTTTCGATGCCAATAGTGGAAATTAATTTATTGTTAATATCACTTCGATAGAGCAAGCTTCTAGTTTTGTAAAATTGGAGGAAAAGGACTGTTGGAAAGGGTTCTCCCCATACAAAGTATTTAATAAAAATCTGTTATCTAGAAAGCTATAACAGTAAGGCCCATTATTATAACTTGCCTTTAGCTAAAGTTAGGATTTTGTTGGAGCGACAAATAGTTTTTCGTTATAATAAAAGGAATAATGCTCATTGCTATAACTTGTCCTTATACAGTAGTTAGTACGTGATAGTTAAAAGTTCGGGGTAATCCCCATTTATGTGCAAAAATTGCAAATTAATTCGAGGAAGCTTTTTCTATTTCTAAGTTTAGCTTAAAGAAGTAAAATTTATGCATTTTTAATTAAATTTTAATAAAATTTTATTTGTTTTCCATTTACTTCATTATTAAAAAACAAAACTATTTATAATATTAAAAAAATGGAATATATAAAAAGATATTATTTAAAAATCCCTATTCCGTATCTAATTCTTAATAATTTTGAAAATTTTAATTATTATTAGTCAAACTGTTTATGTATTACATACTATGAAATTTATAGTCAAGCTTAAGTTCCTTTTTATTCTCTCTAAGAAAAAATTAATTAAATTACAAATTACTGACGGAACAACAAAATACATATAACGTGGTAAATATTAAAAGTAAAAATATTCAACAAGAGGGAAGTTAAATAGATGATGCTTACAACTAAACACTACCCTAACTAGATTAGATACAAGAGTGCTGATGACGGACGTGGCAGTCTAGAAAATGTGCATTCCGCTCCTGCTGGTATCTAAAAATTAAATTTTTCCAATTTTTCTTTAATATTATCACCTAATTTGTAATCTAATTAATTTTTTCTAAGAGAGAATAAAAACGAACTTAAGCTTGACTACAAATTCTTAATAATTTTCATCATATCATCAGTATAATTGGTATCATCACCACCAAGATAGATTGCACTCAGAACATAAAAAATAGCTACTGTAAAAATCACAACAAGTAAAATAAACTTTTATTTGATTTTGATGACATATACGTCTAATTCTGTTTTTACTCGGTAGATTGGTTCCAGAAGAAACGTAAAAAGACCGTGTAAAAATCTATCGTATACAAAAAGAGATGATTGGTTCCTTATCTCTAAAACCTAGTAAAATTAGTGAAAAACAAGAATTTTTTAGAACAAGAATTCACATTATGTATGAACAATTTTGTTTTCTAAAGAAATACTTTCCGACGTTTTTTTTTGGGATGCATTACTAGTTCACAAAATATTAAAACATTTTAATTACTCTGACAAGTAAATTTGCTTGTATGCACAAAAACGGAATTTTTCTAAATTTGAAATGTGAACATATATCGCAAAAATTAAATTTGACAAAAAAAATCTAAGCACAATAGATTTTGAATCGTGCTAAATGGAATAAAATCGTGTAAAAAATTTTATTTTTTTATTTTCAAACCGTGTTATAAAAAATGAAACTTATTTGAAATGTATTTTAGAACAACTTTTGTTTGAAAAATTTATTCTAAAATCGATTTCAAATATATTTTATTTCTTATAAATATGGGGGTAATCCCCATTTTTAAAAAGAAAAAATTGTTTTACTTAGTTCGGCTTAATTCAAAACTATTTATTATAATTTTTCCCGAAATCCACAAAATTATAAGTTTAAGCGTGAAAACAAATTAAGAATAATTACACAAAGTACACATTAAAACAAAAACGCACAAATAATATTACTAAACCGAGGTTTAATGTTCCATTATTATATTTTGAATTTTTACTTCAGAAAACATCGAAAACTAATTTTTCAAACACTGAAAATTTTATTTTTTATTAAAAGCAAAAAAAAAATATTAAATAACTAGAACTTGAAAAGTGTATATTTCAACAACAGAATTTATCAGAATTAAAATTTGTTGGCTAGTGATGTGGTATTTTGTGCACTCTTACGGAGTACCAAAATTTATTCGGTTCACACAACTTTAATTTTTTCTATTTTTCTTATCGAAATCCCCTCTGTGCCACGTTGAGAAAAAAATTATTTTTTTTACGTTACATTATATAAATCCTCAAAATTAATAATTGTAGTAATTGCACTAGTTATTTAAGTTAAAAGAAAATTACCAAAAATGTTTAGTAGTCCACTTAAATATTTAATTTATTTTTATACGTTACATTACATTTTGTAATCAAATCTCAATAACTCATTGTCTTAGTTTCGCGCTTGTTTAAAACCATTATTATGGTAACACACAGTGTAATTTTTTAAGTCATGGCAAAATAACCATATGGACACCACTACCACTACTAAGACCAAAAAAAAAGACCCCTGTCTCCCAGTTTTGCCCAAAGTCCTCCAGGTTTTTTTTATGGGCCCTCAAAAATGTGGGGCCTCGATATCATTTTTGCAAAAAAAAATGATCATTTCCTCAAGCTCATATTTTGCAAACCGTTTGAAGTTTTGATATACTCTCTGAGGCAAAGTTGTAGCTCTTGTCATAAAGAACAAAAATTGTTAACATATAAAATCAAAAAAAACTTCATCTTCAAGGTCAAAATCGCAAAAAACTTTAAAAAATTAAATTTTTTTACCTTTTTTCCCCTGTTCAAGTCCATAGGTAGCAAACCGTTCAAAATTCCAGGAAACAATCAACTACAAAAATGAACCTAAGATCTCAATAAACAACTTTCTAGAACATATGAACTTCCTAGGAATTATTTATTTTTGGTCTTTTATCACGTAGTGGTGTCCGTATATGGTTATTTTTTTCCGTGTTGCACTGTGTAATCAAGTTGGCAAAGATTACGTCAATATATCCGATTAAAATTAAAAATGAAAATAAATACTTGTAAGTATTAAAACAATTATTGAATGTTATAGAAGAATACTTAGAGATATTTTTGACTTTTGATTTTTGATTAATACATGGATTACTTAACAGCTTGATACTCAAAGACAATCAAGTAGAAAGAGTTTTCTTTGACTTTTCCAATAAGTGTTTTGCAACACTTAGTTTAGTTTTATCTAGGATTATTGGCCATAATAAATTCCTTTGATTTAGACAAATTTCATCATCTGAAGCTACAATAAATTATTCATTGAATATAAAATTTTACCCGGAATTTTCGTTCGCTAGAGATTTAGTAATAGCTAATTTTCTATCAGCTTATACCTTATTATTAAAAACAGCTTTACACTTTGTTTAATAGAAACTTCAAGATGATGTTGTTCAGTTATGTACTCTAAACCTAACCAATAAACAACAATAGAAAAATAAAAAAAGACAAATTGGTACAGATAATTCGGTAATAAAATATTATAAAAGCAAAACAGAGAAGTTTTTAGTGATGAATAGGAGTTTTGACTAAGCCCTCAAAGTTGAGTATCTCGGCGATAATTTTTTTTTTGAAATGTCACCAAAAGTTTATTAACAATTCAAATATTAAGATTTTTAAATTTAAATAGTTGGTTTAGGGGAAAATTTACTTGGAATTTTTAACGTGGTCGATTACTTATAATCGAATTGCTATTTTAAGATATCGGCTGTAATTTTAATAAAATTTAGAAAGAATTGAATCAAGTTTTATCCTGATAGCTCATTTCGTCAAAAAGTTGCATTCTTAATTAGGAAAATGTAAAAACTAGCGCTTTTTCAGTGTTTTCCCCACAAAGATGTACTAGCGTTTTTCCTTATAGAAATTAAACTTGCTTCTGCAACACTAAATTTTACTGAACTATTTTATGTGTGTATGCATTTCATTACATCTTACGTCTGAGTTAAGTAATGGCAAAAAACCATCCAATTGTTGAAGGGCAGTAAGAAAAAAAAATAATAACAACGTGGGTTGTTTGTTGTTGAAGCTTTAATATTCCTTAATATTATTCTATTAACACCTACACTTCTCATTGTGTTTTGTAGAATTTTATTACTTATATAATATTTTTGGCTTCTCTAATGTTAGGAAAAAGATTTCGTGATGATCTGGCCTGAGCAACCAGTGAAATATGTGTAGGAACTAGCTCTTTTCTCCCAACAAATAAATTGAATTTTTATTATAAAACGTTATGGGTAATAAGCATAAGTAATTATTATTTTAAAGACTACCCAAAGCAAATGCGAATAAAAGAAGAAATGTGTTATAAGTTGTAAGTATTGATAATTTCGAAACAAAACTTATGATTTACTACAAAATCCCTTCAAAGTACCGACTGTAAAAAAGCAAACAGATTTTTAAAGCTTCATAAGGATACTCTAATTTGGAGGCTCACCTAAAACTACCCTTTACCCTAGGCTATCTCTGCTCTGTGAAATTTCGTTACGATAGTTTTAGTGGTTCATGAGCAACTGAATTATTTTCAAAATAAAAAGTTTTTAAACCACTGCACAATGGGGTAGAATCAAAATATTTTGTATATAACTTAGCTATTTGAAAAGGGCTAGGCCGATTGATCCAAAATTTAACAGCTTAAGGAGTATCTGAGCTTAAGTTTTGACAGTGGGCACTATCCAATTGCATGGGGTGGCGCTATGTATTCTCAAATTGGATACTTCGCAACTACAAATTCTTTCAGAGCTTGGCATTTCTTAAATTTTTGTTTGATTTTCAAAAATTATACATGGTCTTAAAGGTCCAGTTAATACCTGCAAAGTTATACTCTGCCCTTTACAAATGGCTGAGTAATTTCCCTTACGTCGAAAATACGCAGTTAAAAAGCATAGCTTTTTATTTTTTATGCCTTCAACTGTATTATCCGAAAAATAAAAAATGATTTTGTGACAATATAAAAATGATAGTTGAATATAGGATATAAAAATACTCAAGATTATTTGTAAAATTCTATTTGTATCAAGAAACTTTAAAACGTCAGTATTAGCAAGAGCCCCCACGTAAACCCCTAAGGGTCTGTGAGCACATACACAATCTTAACCTGAAATTTACAAAGAGAACAAAACATGTAAAAATTTTGAGCCAGTAGCATACCAGCTTTCAAAAATGTAGGTTTGTGTCACTTTGCTAAATATTTAGCAAACTAATGCATTTTCATTTTAACCACTTTGTTTAGTTGGCAGCCTTTGATATTAGTTATACATTGTTCTGCATTGATAAACGAAGAATGTCTTATTTCCTGAGAAATAAAGCATTTGCAATTCAATTTCTTATTTATTATATTTATTTACATTTAAATTGTTACAAATGTAATAATGGAATCGTAAGAAGTATGCTTTTCATGTACATATAAAAGTGACAGAAAATTGGGGAAATGATAAAAAACGAAAGGAAAATATTTTAAAATCTTTCGTGACCATAATATTATTGCTGTTAACAAGAAATTTTGCACACTTTGTTCGAAACCCAAATATTTATCAAATTTCAATTTTGATTTACCACAACATTTGTTTGTGAAAACAAAAACATCGTTTTCATTAGGTGGTAAATTTAAACACACACGCTAGCATAAACCTACACTCGTTTCTGTATGCTGGTCATGCGTTTGAACATAATTTTTCTGAGAGTTTGTACTTGTACTTTCAGAGAATTTGTATAACAGTTTGCCTTTGTGTTATAATATTTTAATACCATTGATTATTTAAAGGAGGTATTTTTAGGTTTAAAAAATTGATATTGTTATTAATCCCGTTGGATTGTTGTTACTACAATAGAAATCATAAAAACATAAACTAGTTTACGATATAAATACTTACGTACAGTGGGATTTTTTTGAGACGACAGCACTGTCAATGAAAAGTTCTTCATATCCGCAAATTGGACTGTACTCGATTGTTTTTATGCTTGTTTCGTTTGGCTCACGTCAGAGCAATGAGCCGAAGTAAACGTCGCTATTGACCTACAACTATATTTGAAATTTTGTTAGTGATGAATCACACTTTTGTTTAAACATCCTGATTCTAATATAGAATACTTTTTTTCCGCAAAAATATCTTATTTCCAAGTGAAAGTGCAGAAAAAGCAGTGAAAGTACGCCGATTTTTTTTTTACCGATTTAAAGGTACTGCTTAAGGCGTCTTTTATTTTTGAAAGCGGGATATTTTCAAAACGGTTGCGCAACATGTGGCGGTGTTTTAAAATAAAGACAAAATATGAACTTAAGGCGGGATATTTTAAGCACGGTTGCGCAATAGATGGCGCTGTTTTAAAATAATGACAAAATATGAATTACTTACTGCCAAATATCAAATTGAATAAAATTTGAATTTAATTTGTATTTTTACTTTGTGGAATTGCATTGTTATTAAAATATTTTAAACACCTTTTATAGAGCTTTACAATAAATTTCAGAATTTTATATAAATTTTAGAATTGTATTTAGGGATGGCTACCTTTATATAAAGAAAAAGCGTATACGTGAAGCACTATAAGAGTAAGAGTCTTAAAATTTGGTGTGGATTAGTTTCAAAGCAAAATTTAAAAAAATATTGGCAGGACGCACACAAAGTTTGTGGGCATCGCAAGTAGATCTATAAAATTGTAACATTAGATCAGACCATGGTATAAACTGCAAAAGGTTTTGTAATAAAAAAGTTTTTAAATTTTTTATTAATAGTTTTAAAAAACAGAATAAAGTCTCAATTATTTAACAGCTTTCCTAACTATAACATTGAGTTGTTCGGACAGTTGAATAGATCGGATAGTAAGTGTCCGCTTTCGTAAGAGTGTTCTTTTCTTATATTGCATAAAAATTTTAGTTAGAACGTAAGTCTGTTGTTTAATATGCTCTTAAAGAAGAAAAATTTTTATGCCTAGGTTGGTACCTCATGTTTACTTCGACTTCTTAAAAGAAAATAATATCTTCTTTTAATAATATTTGTGTTTGATCAGAATCGAAATATAATTATGTCTTTATATCTACCTCTTTTTTAAGAAATAAAATACTAGGTACACAAATTAAACTATGCCACCATTTAAAATTTAAAACAAAATTTCACCTTTATTACGAATAATCTCTTATATTATATGCTTAGATGATAACATTAAACACTAATATGCACCCACAACTCCAACATACAGCTGAATAAAGTCCATGTGACCTTTTTGGTGAAAGAGGAACCTTAAACTCAAATAGAGCATAGAGAAAACACCCAATTGGGTGTGTTAAATATAAAAACAAAACTACAACTCAACAACCTTGAAAACGTACACAATGGTGGTGAATTTACCATTTTTTTATTTGTACAAGAGAACAAGGATTGATTCCTTGCACGTCAGAGAGAGAGAGAGAGAGAAAAATATGAAAAATAAAGGAACCAGTTCTAAATTGAGTATAAATTTTCGTAAACGTGATATGTTTTTATAACAACAACAAGAGAATTGTGATAAGTTCTTAAGCACAGTGGAGAGAAAGAGAACTATAAAACCCGGAAAATTATTTAAGTATAACAGTTTTCAGCTCTTTTGACTATGGGTTTGTAGCATAGCAATGTGTTTTAGCTTTCATGTTTTATATATATTTTTAGTACATTTGCCGTTAAGCATTCAGAAGTTTCCTTTATATTTTGTTTGGGGTTATTGTGTTGAGGGCAAAAAAATCTGTTGTACGTACGGCATGATTTGAAATGTAGTCTCTTAACGTCTTTCATACGCAACACCACGATGTTGTGTCGTGTGCTGCAAAAGTGAAGGAAAAATTTAATAAAATATATTAAAAAAATTTAAATTTCTTATAATAAATATTTGTGAAATCAAAAATGGAAGAATTTAAAAGTGTTTAAAATTTATTAAATAAAGTGGAAAAATATTACATACATATAGTACATATAAAAAAGTTTAAACAAATTGTGTGGCCCTGTGCTTATTAGAATTAAAAAATAAATAAATGAAATAAAAAATAAAAAAAATAAGTCTATTTTGAAATCATCACTTGTCATATGTCACCTCAAACCATTTAGCTCTTACCACTATTACCACATACAGCTGGTGTCAAAATATATGTTTATACATATGTACGTATGTCTTTTGAGTCATGTTTTACATTATTGTGACGTGAACACTTCCTCTTATGATTTTTTAAACAATTTTTTACTTTTTGCATCGCATTTGCATGTGTGTGCTTTTCTACGTTGAAATCAATTTTAAGGATTTATTAGTGCATTCGTAATATGTTGATAACTATAGTCAAATTACAATAGGTTGTGATTGACATGATGGTTAAATGGAGAATTATTTTAAAAGTGAACATCCATATTTGATGTGGAAAATATTGAACAAAAATTAAAATAGTAAATAATTTGTGTTTACAAAACTTTTTTCTAATTAAATATTAATTAAAGAGATGTGTAAATTATAAAATTTTAAACAATAACCACTAAAAATTAAGTAAATAAAAGAAAATAAAAAAAAAAATATTTTAAAAAAAGATCTATTTTATTGTAAAAATGCTCTAAATGTGTTATATTAAAACAAAATAGATTTTTAATAATGCAAAAGTAATTAAAAGTAATCACTAAATAAGAATAAATAGAAATTTTAAAACACGGAAAACAGTTTTAAAAAACCTTAAATTATCTCTAACAACAAGTGAACCAGTGTCAACGTTGAAATAAACAGCACAAAACATAAGCCCACAAAAAAACTTTAATAAAAAATAAAAACAGAAAGTAAAACAACAACCCATTTTAATTAAAAGTTTTAGAAAACAATAAAGGCCATCTGTTAAAAATTCTCAGTAAACATTTTTAATAGAAAATGCACCAGAAATAATAAAAAAAGAGTAGTATATGGAAATACCACAAACCTCTCTGCAAAGCTCTTTTCTAGTCTACAACCATTTTTTTTAAAAGGATTAAAGAAAAAACTATGTCAACATATTAATAATAAAATGTGTTCTGGGAAAAGAAAATTACAAAAAACCACTAATAAAACTTTTTCACACTAAAAGGTAAATATATTTTACAATAAGTTCTTTACATTTGAAAATACTTTAAACATAAGGGCATATCACAGAAGAAGGGCAGCTACAGTGATACTAAAATGGTTTGTAACTGATGTTGCAAATGAAAAATGTTATAAACAGAAAAGTTTCAGCATCATAATTGAAATAACATTACAGTACATTTTTTATAAAAATCCAATTTTTTAAATTGTGGAAGGACAGGGATATAAGGTCTCCGATAAAATGTTAAAAGCTTTGAAATCTCCAAACATACGCTAAGAAAAAATAAATATATTTATATTCGAAGAGCAACATGTTACGATTGAGTTATATGATTGTAGTGAAATAATATTATTGCTAAACATGATAATATTGTTGTTGAAAGAACCATATTACTTCCTAACATAACAGTTACATCTATACATATAATAAAACAGTAACTCATTTACTGTATGTCTTTCTTTTTTTGTGTTCGTATCACGTAAAACCTACCGGATGGATTTAGTAAAATTTTGTGAGGAGTTACCTTAGTATGCTGACTCCAATATAGGATACATTTTTTCTTCAACAATATATATTATTTCTAAGAGAAAGCGGAGAAAAATCAGTGAAAATACACTGAATTTTTTTTACCGATTTGAAGGTACTGCATACTTTAAGGCATTTTTAATTTTGAAAGCAGTATATTTTAAGCACGGCTGCGCAACAGATGGCGTTATTTTAAAATAATGAGTAACTCGTTTCCCGTCAGTATTTTATAGAGCTTTACAATAATTTTTAGAATATGAGAATTTTGTCCAGGGATAGGTACCTTTATATAAAGTAAATACGAAAGAGTCTTAAAATTTGGTGTGGATTAATTTCAAAACGAAATCGAATAAAATATTGTCAGGACGCACACAACGTGTGTGGACACAGCTAGCTGTACAATCTAGTAATATAATTTGAACATCGAATTAATAACACAGGGGACATAATATTGTTTCTTTTGATTTGTTACGTGGAATTTTGTGTCTGTTGTTTATTAATATGAGGGCGTTGATTTTATATCAACCTTAATTTTTTCTTTAGTGGATTTAGTATTTGAAATACAGATATCCGACTTTTTTTGAACTAGTCATATTTTATCTTTAAACCAACCGAGCTGTTTTTTTAAAAATGTTTTTGTTTAACAATTTCCAGGACCAGAAATATATCTAAAAAAGAACCCAACTATTTTTGTAATATAAGCTATCAGGAGCATATAGAATTGATGTTGTCATACTTCCATCAGTTGGATTGTGATTGATTATGGTACATTTGGATATGGAAAATCTGGAAAATCTTGGTGATCTGACTAAAGAACAAGGCGAATCTTGGTGATCTGAGTGACGAACAAATCGAACAGCTCAATCAAAATATTCGAACTATGGAGGAACGTTACCACTGGAATGCTCACATGATCGCGCACTATTTTTGGAGCATTAAAAACAGCCTTAATGAACCAAGTCAAGCAAGACAATTCTATAAAAAAAAAATTGAATAAGAAGCGGTTGTCTTTCTAGCGGTTTTCTTAATAAACAATTGTTTTTTCTTAAAAGCTCGTTTTAATTATATATTAAAAACTAAAGCTAATACAAATAATCTAACTTCAGATCTGAACACAGCATCCCGAGAAATCATAATATTAATCATTATTTACATGCAACAAAAATGCTGTTATGTAATGAATTATTCAGGCTAAAAATTGTTATTATAAAGAGATAGAAAAATTAGATCGTACAAGATTAACCTTAATTTTCTGGATCGCTACATCCTTCCTTACCTTTTTTTGTATCTATTAACAAGGTAGTTTTAATTAATATTATTTGTTATTCAAGCAACTTTGTTATTGTTATTAAATATTACAAATTATATTCTAACTTAATTTATTGAGCATGGTGACGAAGGCCTTTATTCGTTGAAGGAAAACACCTAGTCTGGGGATTGTGAGTTCGTTTCTCACATAGACTAGCACACTATCTAGTAATCTACTGGGGCACTCTAAACAAAGATTAGGTTGTGAGGTTTTATAATTTTTTATTTGATTATTTTTACGCAAACTACCATTTTTTCATAATTTTATTTTCTTTATACATATGTGTTCTCTACTTTTACCTGGTAAGCCTGAATAATTATGAATTAAATTTATAAATTAGTTAAAATAAAAATATAATCATAAAAAAAAAGATTAAAAAATATAAGCAAGTTATGCATTTTTTCAAGTTTTCGATTGCCGTAGAAAACTGTAAAATATATTGAAAATATACGTTCAACATAAGTCAAGGTTACTACCGCATACTTAATCACGGAGATAGCATGTCAATATATTTTTATTAAAATATTTGTTATGTTTAATCTTGGCAAATTCTTATTAAATTTTAGGCTTATTTAGATTGAAAACTCTCAGTAAATATTTTCTTCTTTAAAATTTGTTCTCTTTCATTTGTTACGTCCTCTAAAGTAAGCTGTGGACATTACGTATGAATTCTGTTTCAGCAGAAATGTTATTTAAAAGTGGCTATGCCAGCCAAGTTGTGGGCGCCCAAAAAATATTTTGTCGATTTTGATTTACAAGTAATCCACGCCAAATTTTTAAACTCTTGCTTTTGTAAAATACATTTAAAATAAGTTTTATTTATTATGTATTTGGGCATTAGAATTTAATTTTATGGGTTTATGTTTCAAAAAATAAAAATTTATAAGTTGAGACATTTCTAACCCTGGTTAAATAATAAAGTAATACAAAATGTGTGTTTTACTATAAGGTATGTTTATACAAACGGGCCTATCTTGCATGCATAGTTTTTTTTATAATGTTTACATATTTCTTCTTAGAAAAATTCATTAAAAAATTTTTATATTATAATATGTTCATATTTCAACATAATTTTGGTTGTATTTTACAATTTTGGTAACTTAGTATGTAAAGAAATATATGTCTCAGAACGGAAATTTAGTGACGATTTAAATTTACTTAAAATTGAACTTGAAAAAGTTTTAATTTATTTGATTTTATATTTTGCATAATTATATTATCATAATGCTTTTTAAAATATAAAACATTGAAGTATGTTGACTTAACAACTTAAACTTAATCTTTAATTTGGATTCCGAAACAGGCAGTCGTTAATTTATACAGATCGAAGTAAAATTTTAGAAGAATTTGAGGAAAATTAAAAAAAAAAACAAAAATTAAGTTAAACAATAGTATGGTTCTAACATAACAATATTATGCTAATAATATGGTTTGACTACAATCGTATAATTCTAGCATAATATGTTGCTTTATATAATAGTTACCGAACCATGTTTTTTCTTTGTCTGTATGCTGAACATTTTCAATTCAAATTCGTTCATCAATTTTTTTTCTGTAAAGTCAAAGGTCAATTAGTCTGGTTGATTACTTTTATAGCCCTATACCCTTATGAAATAAAGAAATAAATTCTACTTCAAGTCTACTTTATAAAAAATTTTATATGAATTTTTTTTTTTCTTAAAGTACGTTTTAAGTAATTTTTATTTCTTTTGCATAAGGACGATAATGTATTTGGGTTTATTTTAAGCTGCTATTAAAGTTCTAATTTGTACATTAATTGTTACAATAGTTCGTGTAATAACTGAATCACCTCATTCATAAATTGTGTTAATGCTGTAACATATTTTCGATATCACGGCACAATAATATTTAAGGTTTTTTTAAAGTGTATTAAAAAACCTCACGATCGTTTTAACAAAATATTATCAATTTTAAAAAAAATTTACATTTTATCTAAATAACTTCGTTAGAAGTAAAGAGTTTCAAAACTTCTACATATTTGAATTTTTTTTATTTATTTTTTTTTTTTTTTTGTTTGTTTAACGATATCGTAATTCCACGTCAAATCAACAAGGCACTCAAATGACTACTTCAGATTTTATTGAAACTTTTGTTATTTATATTCCTTGACTCTCTGAATCCAAATATAATTAAAAAAAAAATTTAATCTCTTATAGTTTTTTAGCTATACAGCTATGCGCTCGAGGATTTAATATATTTTAATTCCAGTTCTATAAGCCCTAGGAGGTTGAATAACAGCTCATTTTAAAGAGGATTTCATACGCTTTAATTTGATATCAATCATGAAAAAAACATATTTTAAACAATTTTGTTTCTTATATTTAAAAAAAAGTTTTATAAAAATCTTTGAGATAGTGTCTTTTGATTTTGACATATGTTTTTAAATGTGGCATGGGAAGTACACCATACAAATCGCAGACCATGTTGGGATTAGAAGTTATGTTAAAAAAACTACATATTTTTTAGTTTTAAGGAATATTTCATACCTTTAAATTTTTTCATAAAATGGGTAAGTTTATGAAAAAATTTATATTTTTTTCCTTTATTATTATTTCAGTTGTAATGAGTCAAAATGAAGTTTTTTTAATATAAGTTCTGATCACCACCATGGTCCAACTCTGAAATTTCTACGATGTACTCCCTAAAACATATTAAAAAAAAATTAAAAAACACTATCTTCAAGATTTTTATAAAACTTTTTTTTTAAATTTAAGAAAAAAATTTTGTAATAATTTGGTTATTTTATGATTGATATCTAATTAAAGCGCATTCAACTTCCTAGGGCTTATAGAACTGGAATTAGAATAGATTTAATCCTCGAGCTTATATGCAAAAAAGCGATATTTTCCTATTTTGATAACTGTATAGCTAAAGAACTGTAAGAGATAGATTTTGTTAAATGATAATTGGCTTCAGAAAGTCAAAGAATACAAACAACAAAAGTTTCAATAAAATCGGAAGTGGTAAATTTGAAGACAATTTTTTTTTGGTTGATTTGACATGGAATTACCCGATATTATAAGAAAAACGAGAAAAAATAATAAATCAATGAAAACCTTATATAATAACTTAGTTATAAATATATTTACAACTACAGTGTTTTTTAGTATTTACGATTACTAATAAAATCTGTGATATGCCTTAATACTAGTATATTTAAATTCCTTTATTTATTACATTTTTTGTTTATAACATGCATTTCCTTTTTTTTACATATGCTGACATATATTTAATTAGATTTATATGTTTTTGCAATACGTTTCATTAAGTTTAATTTTTTTTTTTACATTTTATTCCATTATCTTGTTTGTCAATTAAATGTTTGTATCCTTGCTAGAAACAGGATATACTGTGTGTGACTAAAACGGAAATGAATTTTCACTCAAACAATATTTAATTACGTTGTAGGTTTTATTCTCACCACTAATTTGCTGAATGGACAGAAGGGGTATATGTTGATAAATATTGTTAAATGTGATGAGCAATTTTTAAATAAATATACCATGAATGGATGAAAAAAAAATTATAATTTGCATAAAACAAGATAAGAGTTTATAGGATTTATATCTTTTGGCCCATATTAATTAATCCTGTCATGTCTATTGTTGACAACAATATACATACATACTTATGCGGTTATTACTGATTTAGTTTTTTTTTAATAACTGTTTTGTTTTGCTAAGTCCTATTGAGTTTTATATTACTAGCACTGTTTGTGTTTACTAATGCCTTTCATTTTCATTTTTAAAGACACAGAAGCAGTCTGAGTTAAACGGTATTTGAAAATTTGTTTCACTAATTATACATATTTGTGAAGATACATAAATTAAACAATTTTTGTTTTTTTTTTAAGAAATTTTTAAATTTTCTACTACTTCGATATTTTTATTCAAATAGATAATAAACGAAAACATTGGTCCCAATTTACATATATTTTATATTAATAAAAAATTGTCAATCCAGTTCATACCATTTATGTTGAAACTTTTTTCTGTGTTTGTTTAAATTACGTGAATAAAAAAAAAACAAAAAATCATGTTTAGGTATTTACTTTTCGCCATTTACTTGCAATTTCATCTTTAAACAGTGTTCGAGAAAAAGTTGGCAGTCATAGATTCGAAATAATTTAGTAAATAAAGAAATAGATGTCTGAGAACGGAAGTTTAGTGAAGATTTAAATTTACTTTAAATTGTACTTAAGGAAAGTTTTAATTTATAATTTGCATATCTATGGTTTCACAATGCTGTTTTAAATATAAAGCATTGAAATATGTTGATTTCACAACTTAAACTTAGTCTCTAATATGAGACACAACATGACCCTATACTAATTTTGATTCCGAAACAGGCAGTCATAAACTTATACAGACCGAAGTAAAATTTTAAAACAATTTGAGAAAAATTCTTAAAAAAGAGAAACATAATACATACTAATTTAAAATATTTCATTTTAACTTTTAAAAGTTACATAGAGTGTGTACTTCCATGTCCGCTATAACAAAAATTATAAAAAACATATAAATCAAAGAGTGTCCCCATAGAAGGCTGGAACAGTGATGTCAAAATACAGCAGAAAGTAAAAAAAAAAACATGTAATTAAAAGATCTACATAGGAGGCAATTTTGATGAATATTGTCTTCCCTGTATTAATTTGTTTTAATTATGCTTCTTAAAAAATTTTAAATTTAGATCGACCCACTAGATGGGCACGTTTAAAGTGGAATTTTTACAAGAAGTAATTTAATTAATAATAACGTTATTTAATACTAATTTGAGGTTAAAGATTGAAGAAAATTTCTTTCGAAAAAGATTTGTTTATTCATATAAATGACTAGCTGTGCACGCCACTTCGTCAGCGACCTTGCAATATTTGTTCGATTTGGCTTGGAAAGCAATCCACACCATTACGTTTTTAGTACCACCTTAAACTATGCTGCATATCAGTTTATGTATTTACTTTATAAAAAATAAATTATGCATATACGATTAGTTCAGTTCAGTTATGGCTTATGTATTTACTTTACTACTAAAATTACTGCCTACTTTCACTGATTTTTCTCCACTTTCTCATAAAAATGAAATAGTTTTGCAGTATCCTATATTCGAACCAGGAAGCTAAGTTACCTCCTGATAAAAATTTGTTAAAATCCAGATAGTAGTTTTTATGTGATGGAAACGCAAAGGAAAAGCAGCCAGACATACGGACAACAGTTAATATTTTATTATATATATTTCCAACACTGTTAAATTGCTGAGTGTATACTTACTTAATGAGAAATAGCTGTGTCCACACACGTTGTGTGTGTACTGACAATATTTTGTTCGATTTAGCTTTGAAAGTAATCCACACCAAATTTGAAGACTCTTACGTATTAACTTTATATAAAGGTACGCATCCCTGGATAAAATTCTTATATAAAATTCTAAAATTATTGTAAAGCTCTATAAAAGACAGACACGAAACGAGTTATTCATTATTTTAAAACAGCGTTACCTGTTGCGTAAATTGCCAAAAATACACTGCTTTCAAAAATAAAAGATGCCTTAAAGTATGCATTAACTTTAAATCGTTAAAACAAATCTGCGTTTTTTCACTGCTTTTTCTCCGTTTTCTCTTGGAAATGAGATTTTTTGCGGAAAGAATATATTTTTTATTGGAATCAGGATACTAGAGTAGCTCCTCACAAAACTTTATTACAATCCATCCAGTAATTTTTACGTGATGCGAACACAAAAAAAGAAAGAAAGACAGACAGGAATGAGTTACTATTTTATTATATTACTAGCTGTGCCCACCACTTCGTCAGCAAACTTGCAATATATTGTCGAATAATAATCGAAAACTGATTTTCTTCGAAAATTGATCATCCACTGTTGCAATTTCTTGCCACCATTCTGGCCATTGCTCGATTATGTGTCTTTCGATGATTCAAATTAAGTTAGTTTGAAAATGAGAAATGATCACTGCTAGATCAGACTCATTTTCGAACAAGAATTGTCCAGCAATGCCTCCATTTCAAAATACTCATTCTAAGGCGTTGTTGAACCTGTCATATGTAAAAACTTTACTGAACAAAACTGAACAAATGGATGCAAATTCAAATCATGCACAATCTTTTGGAAATTTTAACTTAATATATTTCAAAGTCATGTGGGTAGGTCTTTTTAACTTTATTTTATTGGTAGTACTGCAATTAAAGTATTTAAAACAAAATATAATTGTGGTTTTTCTGTGATTTTTGTTGTGAATTGTGAAGTTAAACAACAAATTAAATTTATAGGGAATAAACTAAATAACTCCTAAATAGGCTTTTTTGTAGAACATTAAGCAGCAATTTATTTGGTCATAAATTATTCATTTGGTAAAGAGAAGAATTGTGAGTAATGTGGGCAATAACACAAAGCTTAATTTTAGCTATTATTTATTATAATGGTCTTATCGAGTTGCTTTTTTGTTAAACAAGAGTTGTAAATCAAACGGGCTTTTATCTGCAAACAACAACAGAAAATTAAGTGTTGTCTTTGACAACAAAACATGTAGGAAATCAAGTGTTTCAATTTTTAAAACTAAATGCTTTAGGCCAAATTCACAAAAGAAAATTTTAGTTTAAGAGGTTCTTTGAACAAAATTTGTATGAGAATTTGTTTTATAAACCTTTTATAAAACAAAAATAATTTTTATGAATTTGGCTGTTAATTTATAATGCTATAATTTCGAATATTATAATTAGAAATGAATGGGTTTATCGTAGGCATAGAACTATTCAATTAGCATTTGGTTATTACATGTTCGCAGGAAAAAGTGTAATTGAAAAATAAAAGTCGAAGATTAATACAAATTTTTAGAAATATTGAAATCTATACATATAATAAAATCGCAACTCATTTCCTGTCTGTCTTTCTTTTTTTTTGTGTTCGCATTACGTAAAAAGTACTGTATGGATTTTAACAAACATTTGTGACGAGGTATTTAAGTAACCTGATTCAAATATAGGATATCTTTTTTCCGCAAAAATATCTTATTTCCAAGAGAAAGTGGAGAAAAAACAGTGAGACCAGATTTGTTTTACCGATTTAAAGGTACTGCATAATTTAAGGTATCTTTTGTTTTTGAAAGCGGTATATTTTAGACACGTTTACGCATTAGATGGTGCTATTTTAAAATGTTGATTAAATATGAATTGAAAGCGGAAAATGGCGCTCTTTTTAAATAATGACAAAATATTAATTACTTGCTGCCAAATAGCCAACGAAATAAAATTTGTATTTGATTTGTATTTTTACTTTGTGGAATTACATTGTTATTAAAATATTTTTCCAGAGCTTTACAATAATCTTTAGAATTTTAGAATTTTATATAAATTTTAGAATTTTACTTTTATAAAGTAAATACGTATACGTTAAGCACTAGTCTTAAGCGAGAGTCTTAAAATTTGATGTGGATTACTTTTAAAGCAAAATCGAACAAAATATTATCAGAACGCACACAACGTGTATTTTATCTATATACATGTAGGATTCACTAGATTACCCTTAATGGGATAACCTTTATTCCTTTTAAAATATTAACTTCTTTTTAATGTTTATTTAAATATTTTATTAGATTAAGTTTAATATTACATTGGATAACCTAATTGTAAAAAGTTAACGCTTAACGTGTTTATTCTTTGATTGTCCACACTCAACTCTTCTTTTTCAATGTCCGTCTAGTCTCACTTTGCTACTGTTTCATTTCGACACCGTCTCCACCAATATTCTGTCCGTTAATTTGTCCCGTTATCTTTCAGTCTCTAGTCTAGTCGACTGTGGTTGATACCCTACAATCGGCCCTCCTGACGGCAATACGGCTCGGATTGCCATCTCTTCATAAACTCTGCCACTGTGGTTGTCCGTGTTGGCCCCTCATGGTCTCCAACCTTTTGCACCGCATACCTCCCATGTGGTAACTTTTCCACAACCTTGTAAGGACCTAGGAACTTTCCTCTCAACTTCATGCCTGTTCCGTGCTGAGTCCGCTTAATGGCGACTAACTCATTCAACTCATACTCTGTCTCAATCTTTCGTCTGATATTAAAGGTCTTGCAATTCTCCTTCTGTATTCTCGCTATATTATCTTTAGCTTCCTTCCGAATCTCATCACGGTCATCCATTAACTCTCGTACAGCTTCAGCTTCAAGGATTTCTCGCAATTCTGGAAAATCCGGCAACCTCATGTCAACGCCAGTTAACAATCTGAAAGGCGAATACTGCGTACTTCTTGATGTTGTAGAATTTATCAGGCACTGCACACGACGTACATGCTTGTACCAGCTTTTGGGATCTTCACTACACAATTTCGACAACATAGGGACCACTATCCTGTGCATCCGTTCTACTTGACCGTTACCTCGTGGGACACCTGTGGCTATCAGCAAGTGTTGAATATTCTCTTCCTTACAGTAGCTCTCAAAAACATTCGAGGTAAACGCGGCACCTCTATCCGTAATAATCCGCTTTGGGTTACCGAAAACTGCCGACTGTCTCTCAAGACAATCTATCACCGATCTTGCATCCGTTGGATATAGCCAAACGAATTTGGTAAAACCATCAACCACAACAAAAATATAATTGTAACATTTCTTTGTTATCTCCATGGGACCCACATGATCCACGTGATACGTACTCAACGGGATATCTTCCTTTTCTATAGGGTTTAGCAAACCTTCCTTTTTGCCTGCTTTAGAATCAGTAATAATACACGCCACACAGCCCTTTACCACCTTCGCTACCTTAGGCGCCAATCTTGCTATATAATACTGCTTTTGAACTATTTCCTGCGTCTTTACTACCCCATAGTGACCCTGGTTATGAGCGAGCTTTATAATCTCTTCCTCCATCTGGACCGGTACTACAACAAGTTCCTTAATTGGATCTTTGAATAGAACACCGTTTTTCAAATAAAAGTCTTCATAATTACCATACTCTAATATAGCTCTTATAGCTTTTGTCAACTCGTCGGCCTCTTGAGCCTCTCTCATTCGATGAGTTAAACTACTCTCAACAATCAAACAAAACATTCGACTCAAGGCATCTACGTGTTTCATTCTAGTGCCCGGCCTATGTTCGATCTCGTAACAAAAGTCTTGGAGAAACATGGCCCATCTCGATATCCTTGGTGGAACATCCTCTTTGTTCATAGTCATTTTAAAAGCATTACAATCAGTCACAATTTTAAATGAATGGTATCCCTAGTAGATACACTCGCCACTTCTTTAGAGCTTCAATGATGGCCAAAACTTCAAGTTCATAGGAATGATATTTTTCCTCGTAAATTTTTGTTCTTCGACTCATGAACTGTACTGGGTGTAACTGCTGATCATCTAAACTCTTCTGCAATAGGATAGCGCCATATCCATACTTGCTTGCATCTGCATGAACCTCTGTAATAGCATCTGGATCATATAATTTCAACACTGGTGCGCTCACTAAAGCTTCTTTCAACTGTTGGCAGGATATTAACACTTCATCAGTAATTGTAAATGGTACGTTCTTTCGCAACAAGTCTGTCAATGGCCTAGCAGTAACCGCATAATTTTCTACAAATTTTCGAAAATACGACGTTAATCCCAAAAACCTTTGAACCATTTTCCGATCGGTGGGGATCGGAAAGTTCTTTACCGCTCTTATCTTCTCTTCTGACGGTTTAATAGACCTATTCTGTATCACATACCCCAGAAAATTTACTTTATTTTGCAATATCTGGCACTTACTCCACTTAATTCGAAGACCACATGACTCTGCTTTCTTTAAAACGATTTCAAACTTCTTTAGTCCTTCAATCACATCCATAGAGGGAATAATGATATCGTCCATATAGACTATAATTGTACCATCACGTATCAAATCCATCAACACAGCAGCTATAAACCGCGTAAAAACTGCTGGTGAATTACAAATTCCAAAGGGAACATAAAGAAATTCAAACTGTCCACTACTCGTAACAAAGGACGTAAACTTTCTTGAGGACTCTTCCACAGGAACGTGAAAAAATCCGTTTGTCAAATCTAGGGTTGTATATACTTCAGCATTCTGTAATTTATCCACGACTTCATCTATCAGCGGCATGGGAAAATGGTCTCGTACAATTTTCTGATTTATTTTTCTGAAATCACAACACAACCTTTTCGATCCATCTTTCTTCGCCGCTAGAACTATTGGTGAAGCATACTCTGATGTGCTTGGCTGGATAATCTTCTGTTGCAACCATTCTCCAACTTGATCATCTACTATACGCTGGTCGGCAAATGGTATACGTCTAGGACGCTGGTACACTGGTATATCATCTTTTACAATAATCTTCATCTCCACTGGGCTTTTAAAATCATTTCGAGGCTTATAATTATTTACTATTGAAACCACTTTGTTAGCAACTTCGTTGGTTAAATGTGAGAGTTTTAATTCAACTTCCGGTAAGTATTCTTCAGCATTTAAACAAATACTTTCAAATTCTCGTAACAAAATATTCTCCTCGGACGGTTTTCTAAATGTTGCTTCTCCGTTCTTAATTATCACCTCTGCTTTTTTCATTAAACTATTTCCTATCATTATGGAGTGAATAGCGTCATTCTCCCTAACAACATAAAAGGTCACGTCAAATTTTAAGCCATCTATTTCAACTTGAGTTTCAAAACGACCCATTGTTATAATCATACTATCGCCAATGCCATACAATTTTACTTTTTCGGGAACAAAGTCAACATCACCTATCATTACTAACATATCATTTCTCATGATGCATATGTCACATCCAGTGTCTATTAATGCTGACCAAATCTTATTTTTAATTACAACGTCTTTAAAAATTAGCCCTGGACCCTTGCGTGTCATATTTGCTTGGCTCCTTTCTGGCTTGAATACTTTTACTTCCGATTGTTTCATCTGACATTCAAAGGAACGATGTCCAAACTTTTGGCATCTAAAACACTTTACTTGTTTTTCAGGACATTCTCTGGCTAAATGTGTAGATGCGCCACACTTATAACATTTTCGGTCGGAACCTCTAACCTTAGGTTTTTCTAATTCAGATTTCTTCTCCGTCACATTGAATTCTCTGCACTTATTTGTTGATCGAGGGTTATATCTTATTTTTTCATAAACCTGTATCTGTCGCTTAAGTTCACTTACGTTACTGGCTTGATATAAAACTGTTTTATTAAACTTCGAATCCGGAATTCCTTCTATAAAATATTCTACGATGCTTTTCTCTTCTAATTCAATATGTTTTCCCAATTCCATTAGAGAATAAAAATATTCGATCAAGCTTTCGTTCCGATTTAACTTTCTGCCACGTAACTGCCGATGCACTTCGGCTGTTGAAAAACAAATACCAAATTCTTTCTGCAAACATCTTTTAAGAGTTGACCAATCCTTAATACCTGATTGACTTCTTACGAACATCCTAGCAGCACCAACTAACAATTGCTTTGCATACACGAACATCTGTAGTGAACTCCACTTCACGATTTCTGCCATTTCTTCGAACTCTGTAATCCACTGATTAATGTCAGGTGAATTTGTTCCGCTGAACGTGGACAAGCTGTCTTCGACATCTTTGAGGGTGTACATACTTTTTGCTACAGGGACTATTCCCACATCACTGGCGTTAGATCCGGCCGCACTGCCTACAACAGAATCGACTTCACTGGCACAATTATCCACGTCTTCCCTAGCGTCAGAAAAATCAAGTTCGTAATAACCTAAAAGTCTTGTTTGTAGTTCCGCTTTTAGTCCACGTGTATCTAGTTTTAATTTCTCTAATTTGTCCTTAAGGGCACTTACACTCAACCCCAATATAGTTTGTCTGTCCATTTTTATAAATCAAAATATTTTATATACAACAATAATTAAAATCGAAATAAGATATGTAATTATAAGATTAGTTAAAAATAGGTTTAAATTACTTTAAGAATATAAAATGTAAATCCAAAAATAAAAATTTAAGTATTCAATTCAATCAATTATTAAGAATTATAAATTTACGTTAATTTAAAAAATTCGAAATTGATTCACAAAAAATTCAATATTCAATTTAAATGAATTAATCAATTATAAAATTATTCAAAAAAAGTTATTAAAATAAAAATCAATATTAAAGTTAATTCATGAAAGCAGTCTTCTACTTATCTGCTAACAACTCCTCTGCTGCATACACCATAGGATTTTCTAACGACGCAACCGCAACACAACCGCAAAATACTGCATACAAACTTCTCTGCTCAGGCAAAACACACAGCATACACTTCACTAGGCAATACCTGCTGTTTTCTTTCCCTCTTTTCCAGCTAGCAACGTAGTTTTTATGTTTTATTGTTTCTAATCTATCTTAGTGGACAATATCATGCAAATGTTCTTATGTGCACCACAAAACAAAGTTTCTTCTTTTCTTGCTTCTGTCTTATTTAAATAAAATAAACCACACCTTCACCAACACAGTTCTCTATTTTTTTTTTCGGCAACAACACAACTAAATTTCCGTAACGTCTTTTCTGTTTTTTCTATAAAAAATTACTACGCAGAATCAAACGTAGTAACAAAATGCACCAACACAAAATTATATAGAACACGATGAGTTTCGTTCTGTTCCAAATCTCTTCTTTTATTAAATAACAACAAGATCTCTCATATCTGTTTTGCTCCACAACAACATCAGTGTTCTCTTCTTTAAACTTTATTCATTGCCGAAGCAAACACAAACAGTTTCATTCCCACTACTTATTTTTATACATTGCCGAAGCAAACACAGTTCTACTCTGACTTCTTATTTTTTAAACATTGCCGAAGCAAACACAAATGATTCTCCTCTCTCCACTTATTCTTCGTTTCATTGCCGCAGCAAACACAATTTCATCACGGAATTTTCTGTTCAGTTATAAAATACAACGATTTTGTTTTTTGTTGCCTTTGCTTCTCTTGCATCACAATAACAATAACAACATGTTCAACTGCATATATTTTTTCTTTGCCAAAGCAAACTGATTTTTTCTTTTTCTAATGCAAATTATTTAGCACTCACAAATTCTTATTTTGTTTTTGTTCGAATTGTAGCATTGTGACAATATTTTTGGTGGTGGGTTTTTTTTTTTCTCTCTGTTCTTACTTCAAAACACAGTCTTTTATTTTTAAATTTATTTCACAATGGAATATACTAAATAAATTTCGGCTGAGCCCCCATATTGTAGGATTCACTAGATTACCCTTAATGGGATAACCTTTATTCCTTTTAAAATATTAACTTCTTTTTAATGTTTATTTAAATATTTTATTAGATTAAGTTTAATATTACATTGGATAACCTAATTGTAAAAAGTTAACGCTTAACGTGTTTATTCTTTGATTGTCCACACTCAACTCTTCTTTTTCAATGTCCGTCTAGTCTCACTTTGCTACTGTTTCATTTCGACACCGTCTCCACCAATATTCTGTCCGTTAATTTGTCCCGTTATCTTTCAGTCTCTAGTCTAGTCGACTGTGGTTGATACCCTACATACATATAATAAAATAGTAACTTATTTCCGTCTGACTGTCTGCTTTTCCTTTACGTTCGCATCACGTAAAAACTACTAAATAGATTTTAACAAAATTTTGTGAGGAGATACTTAAGTATCTTGATCACAATATAGGATGCATTTTTCTGCAAAGATATCTTATTTCCAAGAGAAAGTACGAAGTTGAACTAGCCGTATATGCATACTTTATTTTTTTTAAATAAAAAAACATAAACTGATATTCAGCATAGTATAAGGCGGAACTAAAAACGCCTGTACCGATAGCACTAAATAGCCGTCGAGCTAAAATAATTATAAATTGGCTATGCTAGCTTCAAACTAATTCGGCTAAATAACACCAGAGGCGCTTGCCACACTGTTCTAAAATAATAATAACGTGCAATTGCAGTTTTGCCATATCTGCTACTATCCTTTTCTAAAGGAAGTAAGACAGTTAAAATAGACATTAATTGCCTGAGTGTTACTTCTCTTAAAAAAAAAAACTAAAACCGTAAGGGTCTTTGGTGTGGATTACTTTCAAAGCAAAATCAAACAAGATATTGCAAGGACGCTGACGAAGTGCCGGGCACGCTAGTTTTTAATAAAGATTTTAGCAATATTATTCTTTAATTGTATGTGTTTTCGTAAATGCTGGTTGCAATGTTTGTCGCCTTATTCCAGTTAACTTACGCTTAGGTGATTTTGTGGTTAGTCTTCTTAAAATAAAAAGATACAACAAATTGATTGATTGTATTTGTCTTTTTACTAGTATTTTAGGCACGTTTCAGGTCGTTGCATCAACATGCTCAATAAATCGATTGATAGTAAACTTCGGAAATTAATGATTAAATAAAAATTCATATTTATATAAGTTGATATGAATTATAAACAATTGTAAAAAGTACTAGATTTAAAACACCAAGCAGGGAAAAAAATATATGAATTAATTTAATACATTAAACCACATTTAATTTTCAGATCAGATTTTTATTTTTTCAATTGAAAATTGTTTGTTATGGTAAGCAATGTTTGTTAAATAAAAATGTGTGTATTCAAAATACGGAATCTTATACATTAGCTACCAATGATCCTTAGCTTTAATTTTTATATTTTTATATTTTTACTTATTGTATTTTCAATGTCTTTGAACTATTAATCTACCAGTAACTTAAGTCTTAATTATAACAAAAATAGCCAGTGCTATATAAAATTTGTTTGTTTCATGATTACTGCCATCTTTTGCGGTACATCCCTTTGATATTCGGATGAGGGAATAATATCCCTTCTTCTTAGTAGATTGTAATCACGATCATTTTAGATCTCACGGGGTAGTTAATTTACCTGATTTTAAACTTTCATTAAATACTTTAATGAATGTTTTGCTATTTCAATGCATGGATGGAGTGGTAAAAATTCAGTGGCATTTTCAAAGAAATGCTACATGGTTGGAAGGGTTGTCGTGAAGGGTTGGAAACTTCTAAATCGGAAAAGAGATAGACGGAAAACTCGCTTGTCCAACCGTCCCTAACAATATGTAAATGTTTTAAGAAATGCTTTTAAAATAAAAAAAGTTCGACAGAAAAATTTACTTGTGAAAACATTGAACCCAAATTTAATAAAAGTTTGATACGGAAAAATTTTATAGATTTCGATTTAACAAGAGTTCAACTTAGTTTATAACGAAATAATACATTATAGATTTGAAGAGATGGTATTCGCAGAAAACAAATTGGCGGCAGAAAATAATAATCCTGTGTTTCCTGATTTTAATCGTAAAAATTTAACTAAAACAGAAACAAAATTTTTGCACCAATTAATTATTTTAATTAGTTTCAGATACAACATTAATTAATTTTCTAATTGACTCAAATCTATATTTAATTTGGAACTAATAAAATAATATTTCAAATAAATAATAATTGTTTTAATTAATAATTATATTATTGTTCTATCTGAAACTAATTAAAACATTTAATAGGTGCAAACAATTTTTTGTGTGAACGGAATTGCAGTTTATATCATGAGTCTCAATTTCAAACGAGCAGTTCTGTGTTTTTGCCTACGAACGTTATTAATATTTAATCTCTGTAACGTATGATTATATTAATACAAATTATTCTTAAGTATTAAATTTTTATTTTCGAAAAATTCCATTGTGTTTGCTCAACATGCATAATGTTCGTTCATTAATTTCTGTTTTTATCGTGTATTTTTACCTGAATATTATTTATACATGTGTCAGATTGTTTTGAATTCCATAATTATAGTTTATTTGTTAAAACATTCTACATCTCATTCCGTTTTTATATACAGCTATGCTTTATTACTCCTCTCTGTCAGCTATTATTTGATTAATCTCCCTTTATGGTCTATTTACTTTCATGTTGTTAATGTTTGTTGTCAATTAAACTAAAATAGGATTTACAAAAGGGATTATGACAGTGTCAACAGAGTGAAAAATAAATGAATATATTTATTATATTAATGTCCAATGTCCAATGTGCTGGTGCATGTGTATTGTATATATAGAAATTTCATTTGATACAGGTGTGGGCGTTTCCATGGTTTATATTTTTCATAATACATTTTCCGTTTTAAGCTTAATAATATATTAAAAATGATTTAGTAAGAATATAATTTATTTATAATTATACCAACCATTATATTTTCATTAATTTAAGCTGATTAAAATTTAAGTGTAAAAGCACAATTGGAAACTTATTATTTATGTGTTTAATTAAAGAGTATAAATATATATACTGTTTAAAAATAAAATGCAGCATATAAAATAAAATTGACGACAGGTGTCAAAATTTGCATTTCTGTTTAAAAGTTCTTTATTTGAAATAATAATACACTCATTGGTTAATAGAACACTAGCGTTGTTCAACCCTCTTAAAGGATTTAAAATTAACAGTGGCTTGATAATATTATTTTCAGAATTTTGTTTTTTTCTAAAATAAAATCGTGTTATTTATTAGTAAATTATAATACAAATGTGCTTTATACGGAATAAAAGTATTATTTATTTTTTAATTAAAAATAAAAATGTTCATGCTTTGATAAGGTATTAAACTCTTAATTGTGAGTATAATAAATAACACTGCTTAGCACAAAACCAATTTTTTTAAATATTTTCAATTTAATTTATATTAATTAGGATTTGTGAAAAACTTATATAAAAAAAAATAATAGATGAAAGAGTTCTAATTAGAGGATTAAGCGAAAAAGGTACAAAAAATACTTATATTGTAATTAGTTGTTGCAGCATGACAATAAAAACATTTCTGATCAAGTAAACCCAAATTGTTTGTAAAACTATTTCCAAATCTGGCAGAACTTCTCTATAACCATTAATAGTTTATTTTTTTATTTTTTAGTAAATTAAATTTTAGTTTTGAAAATATGTATGGAGCAAATGACGTATCCTCTACCCCTACTTTCATACTAAAACAACGTAAAAATGAAGTCAGAATTTGCAAGTAGTTGGGTATCAATCAATTTAATGTTAATCAGTTAGCTAATAATTTTTTTAGTTATTTGTTTGCCAAAAATCAATTATCAGTTGTTGAGAATTTATTATATCATCAATACGTCAAACAGGAGGGACTAGTACTGGCAAAGTATTGAGAAGTGGGTACCGTCTACTCGATACTGGATAATTTTTTTGGGTACTCAATACACAAAAATAGTTAATTGATACTTTTACAAAATAAATATATAAAATAAATTTATAAAATTATTTCACAACTACGACGATAAATTTCCTCTGTTATTAAGTAAACGAAAGTATTGAGTACCAAATTGAAAAGTATTGAGTTGTATCGAGTAATTGAAAGTAGTAGAAATTGGCAGCACTAGGAGGAACGCCTTATATTGTGGTAGACTTCGATCTTAACCTTAACAATTCATTTATGTGTTAGTAAAATAGTTTGACTAGTAAAATTAAATCTACAATATTAAGGAATCCAGTTTTAAAGAGATCATATCAATTAAAGTAACATTCTAGCATAATACAAAAAAATATATTTGGAATCGTGTTAAATACATTATTTATTTTTAAGTCACGCATGATTCCTTTGTAAATTTATTAAATAAATATTTTATGATTATAAAATATTTATTTCCAAAAATATAATAATCGAAATTGATTACTATGGGGAAAGACTATCCAGATAGCTATTTCGCTAGTGCTCAACTAGCTCATCAGTGGATTTTTCCCAATTTTTCTGAATAAAAACTCAGATTCTTATGCTTAAAACTTAATAGACTAAATGAGAAGTTCAAACAGTCTATAAAGAAAGCCAAATCTAAATTTCTAAACAAAATAAAAAACCATAGTAACCATTTCGATTTCAACAAGTTTATTTTATTTTTCTTTCAATTTTCTACATTAAGGGTTTCCATTTAGTCTATTAAGTTTTAAGCATAAGAATCTGAGTTTTTATTCAGAAAAATTGGGAAAAATCCACTGATGAGCTAGTTGAGCACTAGCGAAATAGCTATCTGGATAGGCTTTCCCCATAGTAATCAATTTCGATTATTATATTTTTGGAAATAAATATTGTATAATCATAAAATATTTATTATATAAATATTATTTGAACTATTTTTGAATTAATAAATTAATTATTTAGGCTTAAGTTCTTAATTATAAAGAGATAAAGAAAAATTAGATACCAGCAAAGCAGAATGCATTTTCTAGACAGCTACGTCCGTCATCAGTACTCTTTGTATCAATCTACCCGGTAGTTTCAATTGTTATTAATTTTCTATTTAAACAAACTTATCAAAGAAATAGAATCTGAGAAATTTTAATTTTTACATTATATTTCATAGAAGATAGAGCTTTTTGAAATTGTTTTACACTTTTAAACACTATTTCGTTTTATATTATACTACCAAGCAAACATTTTTCTTTATTTTATTCTCTTTATATATTTTCTTTTATTTGAAAATGGTATATATCTGTCTTGCTATTAGCTATCCTTTGGTTAGCAATTAACAACAATTAGATATTTTTTTTTTTTTTATTTTACAAATGTATATTTTGATTATTAACACAATAGTGTTGAAGTTAACAATGTCAAAGCGGTGCCCGCTCTGTGAAATTATATAAATATTATTTGAACTATTTTTGAATTAATAAATTAATTATTTAGGCTTAAGTTCTTAATTATAAAGAGATAAAGAAAAATTAGATACCAGCAAAGCAGAATGCATTTTCTAGACAGCTACGTCCGTCATCAGTACTCTTTGTATCAATCTACCCGGTAGTTTCAATTGTTATTAATTTTCTATTTAAACAAACTTATCAAAGAAATAGAATCTGAGAAATTTTAATTTTTACATTATATTTCATAGAAGATAGAGCTTTTTGAAATTGTTTTACACTTTTAAACACTATTTCGTTTTATATTATACTACCAAGCAAACATTTTTCTTTATTTTTATTCTCTTTATATATTTTCTTTTATTTGAAAATGGTATATATCTGTCTTGCTATTAGCTATCCTTTGGTTAGCAATTAACAACAATTAGATATTTTTTTTTTTTTTTTTTTTTATTTTACAAATGTATATTTTGATTATTAACACAATAGTGTTGAAGTTAACAATGTCAAAGCGGAGCCCCGCTCTGTGAAATTATATAAATATTATTTGAACTATTTTTGAATTAATAAATTAATTATTTAGGCTTAAGTTCTTAATTATAAAGAGATAAAGAAAAATTAGATACCAGCAAAGCAGAATGCATTTTCTAGACAGCTACGTCCGTCATCAGTACTCTTTGTATCAATCTACCCGGTAGTTTCAATTGTTAACTTCAACACTATTGTGTTAATAATCAAAATATACATTTGTAAAATAAAAAAAAAATATCTAATTGTTGTTAATTGCTAACCAAAGGATAGCTAATAGCAAGACAGATATATACCATTTTCAAATAAAAGAAAATATATAAAGAGAATAAAAATAAAGAAAAATGTTTGCTTGGTAGTATAATATAAAACGAAATAGTGTTTAAAAGTGTAAAACAATTTCAAAAAGCTCTATCTTCTATGAAATATAATGTAAAAATTAAAATTTCTCAGATTCTATTTCTTTGATAAGTTTGTTTAAATAGAAAATTAATAACAATTGAAACTACCGGGTAGATTGATACAAAGAGTACTGATGACGGACGTAGCTGTCTAGAAAATGCATTCTGCTTTGCTGGTATCTAATTTTTCTTTATCTCTTTATAATTAAGAACTTAAGCCTAAATAATTAATTTATTAATTCAAAAATAGTTCAAATAATATTTATATAATTTCACAGAGCGGGCACCGCTTTGACATTGTTAACTTCAACACTATTGTGTTAATAATCAAAATATACATTTGTAAAATAAAAAAAAAAAATATCTAATTGTTGTTAATTGCTAACCAAAGGATAGCTAATAGCAAGACAGATATATACCATTTTCAAATAAAAGAAAATATATAAAGAGAATAAAAATAAAGAAAAATGTTTGCTTGGTAGTATAATATAAAACGAAATAGTGTTTAAAAGTGTAAAACAATTTCAAAAAGCTCTATCTTCTATGAAATATAATGTAAAAATTAAAATTTCTCAGATTCTATTTCTTTGATAAGTTTGTTTAAATAGAAAATTAATAACAATTGAAACTACCGGGTAGATTGATACAAAGAGTACTGATGACGGACGTAGCTGTCTAGAAAATGCATTCTGCTTTGCTGGTATCTAATTTTTCTTTATCTCTTTATAATTAAGAACTTAAGCCTAAATAATTAATTTATTAATTCAAAAATAGTTCAAATAATATTTATATAATTTCACAGAGCGGGCACCGCTTTGACATTGTTAACTTCAACACTATTGTGTTAATAATCAAAATATACATTTGTAAAATAAAAAAAAAAAAAAAAAAAATATCTAATTGTTGTTAATTGCTAACCAAAGGATAGCTAATAGCAAGACAGATATATACCATTTTCAAATAAAAGAAAATATATAAAGAGAATAAAAATAAAGAAAAATGTTTGCTTGGTAGTATAATATAAAACGAAATAGTGTTTAAAAGTGTAAAACAATTTCAAAAAGCTCTATCTTCTATGAAATATAATGTTAAAATTAAAATTTCTCAGATTCTATTTCTTTGATAAGTTTGTTTAAATAGAAAATTAATAACAATTGAAACTACCGGGTAGATTGATACAAAGAGTACTGATGACGGACGTAGCTGTCTAGAAAATGCATTCTGCTTTGCTGGTATCTAATTTTTCTTTATCTCTTTATAATTAAGAACTTAAGCCTAAATAATTAATTTATTAATTCAAAAAAAGTTCAAATAATATTTATATAATTTCACAGAGCGGGCACCGCTTTGACATTGTTAACTTCAACACTATTGTGTTAATAATCAAAATATACATTTGTAAAATAAAAAAAAAATATCTAATTGTTGTTAATTGCTAACCAAAGGATAGGATAGCTAATAGCAAGACAGATATATACCATTTTCAAATAAAAGAAAATATATAAAGAGAATAAAAATAAAGAAAAATGTTTGCTTGGTAGTATAATATAAAACGAAATAGTGTTTAAAAGTGTAAAACAATTTCAAAAAGCTCTATCTTCTATGAAATATAATGTAAAAATTAAAATTTCTCAGATTCTATTTCTTTGATAAGTTTGTTTAAATAGAAAATTAATAACAATTGAAACTACCGGGTAGATTGATACAAAGAGTACTGATGACGGACGTAGCTGTCTAGAAAATGCATTCTGCTTTGCTGGTATCTAATTTTTCTTTATCTCTTTATAATTAAGAACTTAAGCCTAAATAATTAATTTATTAATAAAATATTTATTTAATAAATTTACAAAGGAATCATGCGTGACTTAAAATAAATAATGTATTTAACACGATTCCAAATATAATTTTTTGTATATGACAGCATGCGCACGCTGAGTAAATACGATTTTCGTATTTTTTAATTTTTTAATTTTTTAATTTTTATTTTTGTTTTTCAAAAGTCTTTTTGATACATTATGAATGGTATCCAATGGAAACCCTTAATGTAGAAAATTGAAAGAAAAATAAAATAAACTTGTTGAAATCGAAATGGTTACTATGGTTTTTTATTTTGTTTAGAAATTTAGATTTGGCTTTCTTTATAGACTGTTTGAACTTCTCATTTAGTCTATTAAGTTTTAAGCATAAGAATCTGAGTTTTTATTCAGAAAAATTGGGAAAAATCCACTGATGAGCTAGTTGAGCACTAGCGAAATAGCTATCTGGATAGGCTTTCCCCATAGTAATCAATTTCGATTATTATATTTTTGGAAATAAATATTTTATAATCATAAAATATTTATTTAATAAATTTACAAAGGAATCATGCGTGACTTAAAATAAATAATGTATTCTAGCATAATAAAATATTTTTTTTTTACATCGCTTCATTTATGTTCAGAATTTATGGTATCGGTAGAATTTACCTCTTATTGAATTATACATAGTTACTATTAATTGATTAGAAAGGCGTCTACCATTACCTAAGCTTGTTTATGTATCTATTATCACAGATATAGATTTCTTCCAACCTCAGTTAGCAATAAAACTACCATGGATTGTATTATATATTTAGTTTCATACAAATAAAATTATCGTATTTATTTCACTCAAATGGGCGAGTTAAATTTATTGGCGATTTTTATTATAGTACAGAGCCGCCCCAAGGGCAGGGCGCCACGGTGAAGGGGGCGCAAACTTGTCTAAGGCGAAAGAATTATCGCCGTCGGCTTTATGTATAGGAGCACGAATATTGAATATTTGACGAAGAATTCGAATGTAATCTATGACTATTAAAACAAACAACAATAAGTTGTAGAAGAGCACCTATATATGCTCCACTCGTGGCTCAGTGGTTGCCAGGTGTAAAGACCGTTTTTCAAAAGTATTGGTTCTTTCATTGCCAACAAAAAAGTAATAAATAAGTAAAATAATATTATCTATGAAATTACCAATTACCATACCATAAACATTCAGTAGGATTATTACGAACTGAAAAATTTTTTACCATCATACAAAGATTCAATTAGTAAGAGAAGAGGAGGCAACGACTGGAGTGCTTCTTAAAAAGTCCTAAAGCTCATTTCCTATGCTCCTTCTAGTTCTTCGGCTGTCATCAGTCAACGTGAGTACACTTAATGAAGTTGAAATACTAGTAATATCAGATTCAGATTCTAATGACGAAGATATTAATGAGAATGAAGCTGACAAAACGATATTAATTTCTTCTCCTAAAACTGTTGGCTTGATAAATTCGGATCCATCCTCTTGGTCAGAATTCAAAAATAAAAACGAAAAGAATGAGTTAATTTTTAAAGGGTCCTTGCCATTAAAGGCTGCTAACTATTATCCAAAAATTATCCAAAAAAGATATTTTTGTAATCAAAAACAGCTTCGTTGTGCAGAAAATGGGGAAAAAATAAAACATAAATGTTTACCATTCCAGATTTAATTGAAAATTTTTTATTTACATTCCTTGACTTCCTGATTCGAATTATAATTTAAAAAAAAATCTATCTCTTATATTTTTATATTTTTACTACATAATATGTAACCCTTTTGTAAATATAAGTATAAAATCAAAAAAAAAAAATTAAATTATATGAGAAATATAAGTTTATTTAAACCAATTAAATATGTAGGGGGCGAGACCGCAATCTTGCCCCGGGCGTCTACTAACCTCGGGCGGCCCTGCTACAGTATATAGTTCAATAATTATTACTATTATTAACAGTTGTTATCTTAAAAACTAATTGCAAAAATAAAAAACCATTAAAGAGTAGCACATTTTCTAAGCTTAAATGATGATCGGTATACAAAAATTATTTTAGAGTTAAAAATCGACTAACACTAGTTTTATTTCTACAACCAGAGAAGTTCGCAATTATTTATTATACTCTCTTTTATAAAAAAACAAGTACATTTAAAATAAAAATCACCCATATAATGTTCACAGCTTAACAGTACGAAATAATTGATAAAAATAATGCTGAAAAAATTATTTTGATACTTTTACTTCTTAGAAGCAATTAAAAATATGAACTCAAGCCCCATTAAAATTTTATTTTTATTTTATTTCAAAATAGAATGTTGTTGTTTTAAATTTTTACGACAAATGTTCGTATAACTACATATACTTATAATACACATACATACATTCGTTTGTCAATTACAATTTTTAAATTTTGACTATTTGAAATGTTTAAACAAATGGTTTCATCATCTTTTCTTTAAAATCTAGTGACCGCGCTGCGAACAGACATAGGGACCTAAGGTTAGGTTCATCAATTTTTTTTTTTTCAAATTGGAGTAAAATTTACTGAAGACTCGAATGGAAGTTTTTTTTTAAGACAGCACTACCTCTCATAGCTTTTTGCTTGTCTGCAGAAATCACCAAGAGTCCGTGGCTAGAATCTAACCCGCAATCAGCTGACTGATATACTGGCGTGCTACCAATCAGTCTATCGAGGCACAAGTGATTCCGATGCCGCATTAATGTTGAAAATTAGGGATTCTGTAATATGAGTACAGAAAAAAAATCATAAAATGTTTAAAAAATTTTTTAAAACCTTGAAATCTTTCAGAAAAATTTAGTGAAAACTCGAATAGAACGTTAGGGCAAAACAAATAAACTAAAAGTTGCTGTCATGGCCAAACCAAAGCTTGGCTGAAGCATCAGAAAATACTCACAAAAAATTGATTTGCTTCTTTCAAACAATTTTAAAATAAGATTTCCATTTTTAAATAAAATTTTTTAGTTAAATAAATTAATTAATTAATTTAAATCAATCCTTAAAATCTTTAAAGTTTAAAAAATACATATTTTGGGTTGTTAAATAGTTAAGTTTTAAGCGTAAGGTTTTGTTAAGTAACCTAAAGTTTACCTAAGCTAAGCGACCTAAACTCCGTAACCCGAAAATTACTTTTAATTGCATTTTAATTAAATCATTAACTTATATTTATTCACTTTTAAATATATAATTTTTTAAATATTGTTTTTTACAACTTTTCATAATAAAAAGCTTGGAGATTAGTAGGAATTTATTTAACTTTTTCACCGACAATTAATTCATTAAAAACTATGTGGGTATTATTACAAACAAAACATTAATTCAACACAATTAATGCCATATACTACAACAGTCTGAATAACATGAAATCCCAAATAAAAAGAAATTTATATTTATACACTTTATTTATTTATTTTTTGCTTATTTTGAATAAATTATTTGTAATGATAATGACTTTATATGAAAAAAATTCCATATAAAGTTAAATTTAAAATAATTTTAATTGTAAAATAAAAATTAATAAATTGAAACAAAAAACTACGACTCGTACATAATAATTGGTTAAGTAACGATTCCAAAATTTGCACTTAAATTATCTTTAAGTAATACAAAGGGATATCTTAAATAATTGCAGTATTAAAGATATCCCTTTGTATTACTTAAAGATAATTTAAGTGCAATTTTTGGAATCGATTACTTAACCAAATAGTGCAAAACCTTTTTAAGTCATGCTAATATATATGGTGCAAATTCTTTTATTTTCAGTATTATAACATATCTCGAAAACTAAAATCAATTCAAATTTAAATTACCTAAGATACAGCTTTAAATTGTACCAAAGTCAAGAAGGATTTAATTATCTGCATACAGACAAAGATGTAAGAATATATGTTTTTTTTTATTGCTATTACCATCTTTACACACAAAATATTGTAAACTAATACAACAAATTTATGCAGCAAGGGAAAAAAAATAATCTAAATATTTTTAATATGTACGCTTTTGACGGCTATATCTTTTCATAATCTGCAACAATTTGATAATGACATTTGATTTTCGATTAGAATAAATATTTACATTTATTTGCATAACTACATAACAACAACTAATAAATTACAGGCTCCTTTTAAGAAGTTATAGACTTGCAAGCCTTAAAAAATCTTACATCTTAAAAGACACAAAATTAAATATGGATGTTTTTTAATAATTGCTAGTAATTAAAATAATAAAATTCGAAAAATTCCTAATTTTTTTTGTGACAACATTCAATTTAGTTTTTAAATTTTTTCTTTTTTACTACACAAAAATTACTGCAATTACACTTGCTGAAAAAAAAATAGGTAGCTCGAACCTTATTATGGAGTTTTTTGTGCTAAATCCCAATCTGATTTTTTCTATCACGTCTAGTTTTCGAGATATTGATATTTAAACAAAATACTGATATTGCAACATTAAATACTTATTTATTATGATAACAATGGTCGGCAAAAAAAAACACAGTCGGTAACAAGAACCCTGCTATGAGACTTTTGTGTGCTGAATCCAAATCTGTTCACAGATTTTTTCTATCACGTCTAGTTTTCCAGATATTCTAATTAAAAAAAACTAAAAATATTAAAATAGTAGATATGGAGAACTTTGTTATTTTATTTTAATTTACTTTAGCGTCACGTCTAGTTTTTGAGATATTCTTATTTAAATAAAATAAATAAATTTATTATAACAAAATTAAATAATCTTAATGAGTTATATAACGTTTGTCAAAGTAGGTACATGCACTTAATTATGAATAAGATCAACATTTGTGCATCGCTTATGGCTTATGTTATTCTTAATATACCTAGCTTTCCGAATAAGGACAATAATGTAAAATATTTGCCGTTTTAAAATTTTACAAGTTTCTGAAGACAAAAAAATAGTTTTTCAATAAAAATATTTATTTTTTCGCCACCAATTTCTGAATAACTTCGAAACAGTTAAAAATTGAAAAAAATTATGTAAATTAGGTAATTTTATCCTGCAACTTCAATTCAATTCAAACAAGCCGTTAAGTTAGCGTGGTCACCTTGTTTAGGGGAAAATGTTAGTCTTGCCCAGTTTCCACGTGATACATAAAAACTGAAAGCAGATTTGAATTTAAGGAGTTCAGATCACTATATTCAACATATTTATGTTCACCAACCAACTTTTTTTACAGACCAGTGTTATCAATATTTAGCAATAGAACTTAATTCATCAATTTTTTATAATCAAAAAAGTTTTATTATTTTATATTTCAATAATTTAATATTATCTATCATCCTACAATATTTTTAATGCAAAAGCAATTTACTTATTGGAAATTAAGCTAGAGTGTCTATGTAATTTATTGTGTACTCAAGCCTGGTTATCAAGAAAAACCTTAATCCACATTTTGGAAAAGCCAAAATTGTTTTATAAGTTATTAACTTCTAAAAACAAAATGAGAATTATTTTAGAACATAACACTAAAAATAATTAAATCATACAATAGCAGACTAGTTTCTTATATTATTTTTCCACTACCCCTTTACAGAAGATTAGTTTCTCTCAACACAGACATGAGAGGTAATAAAATAAATAACAATTTTAATTACGTAGCAAGTAAACAATCATTTAAAATTAAAGTTTACTTATATTCTATACTAGCTGTGCCCGCCACTTCGTCAGCGTCCTTCAATATTTTCATCGCTTTGAAAGCAATCCACACCAAAGACCCTTATGTTTTTTTGGTTATTTTTTTTAAAGAGAAGTAACAGTCAGGCAATTAATGCCTATATTAACTGTGTTACTTCCTTTAGAAAGGGAAAGTAGTAGATAGGTCAGATGGTTAGTGCGATAGTAAAGCTTCACAAGCGCTTCTGTTGCATAGCCAATGAATAATTATTTTACTTCACCGGCGATTTAGTGTTATGTGGTAATACCGGCGTTTATAGTTCCTTGAGATATGCTACGTATCAGTTTATGTATTTTTTTACTTTATAAAAAGTAAAGTATTCATATCCGGTTAGTTCAACTGCTTACTATCACAGCTTTTTCTCCACTTTCTAAGATATTTTTGCGGAAAAAAGTATCCTACATTGGGACCAGGATACTTAGGTATCTCCTCACAAAATTTTGTTAAAATCCATCTAGTAGTTTTTACGTGATGTGAACGTAAACAAAAGCAGACAGACAGAACGACAGAAGGACTTGTTTTATTATATGTATAGATATAATATTATTTATTTCTAATAACGAATAATTCCTTTAATATTTATTTAACAAATAATTTATGAACGAATCATAAAATGTTTATTTTCAAAAAATATAATAAACCAAACAGATTTCATACTATGGGGAAAGCATATCCATATATCTATTTCACATGGATATTTAAAACTTCCTAAATAAAAACCCAGATTCTTATGCCCTAAATTTAATAAACCAAATGAGAAGTTTATTAAGTCTAGAAAGTAAGAAAAATTCAAATTTCTAAAACAAAAAATATAGTTACCATTTTATATGTTTAAAAAAAAAACGACTCAATGATATATTTTTATTGTAGAAATGATAATTGTATTCCATATATTTTCGAATTGTTGTAAGTAATTAAAATAAGTTTGATTTGGAAACTTTGAATAGTTACATGTCTTTGCTATTGAAATAGATTTTCAACAAATATTTTTTTTGTGTGTAAGAAACAATATCATAGTTTTAGATCACCAAACATTATTTTTCAGTATGAAATACTTAAAATTTTATTAGTCGAACTATTTATTTTACATACAGACGGAATTTGAAGCCAAGCTTAAGTTCGCTTTATACCCTCTAAGAAAGAACAATTTAAATTACAAATGATGATTAATATTAAAGAAAAATGGAGAAAATAGACACTAGCATAATGTAATGCATTTTCTAGACAGCTACGTCCGTCATCAGCAATCTGCTCTTGGGATAGTGTTTAGTTGTAAGCAACGTCTATTAAACCAACCAAACTCTGATAAAGGAATTCGAGAAAAACTGTACGCAATAATTAATCGTCAGTTATTGAGAACGAACCTAAAGCCACCACTACCTAAAGCTTTCCTTTTGTTTAATATTTTTGCTTTTATATTTATTAGCTTATATTTGTTGTTGCTTCAGCCAATCTTCGGTAAGAAATGAGAGAGAATGAAACGAACTAAAGCTTGACTTCAAATTCCATCCGTATTTTTCATTATATTCATGTAAGGTTTTAAAGTTTCACCTTATCCTTTATAGGAAGTACCAGCAGTAGACAAAGTTTTTTTGTTTTCAGCCTAAGTAAAAGTGCTCCAATTATTCAGTATATCATATCTCATCAAGCGTTCACTGTAAGACATTCAAGCTTACCTATGTAGTGTCTTTGTGTATTAAGTTGCATAATTTTGAAATAAAAGAAAGGAACGTTACGAAGGGCTTAAATCAGTAATATACATACTCTATGCATAGGCTGGAACATTGTCCCACAGTGGAAACTTTCACGAGGAGGCGGTCAAGAAACCATAACTTTTGATAGGATTCGATTTTTTATAAGTATTTTGTTCTTTTTGATTAGTAGGTGGGACTTTGGTTTTTAATTTTTGCTATATAAGTGTAAAAATCGATCGATAACAAAAGTTGTGGAAGATTTTTTGATATCGATAATATTTAAGTTAATTACTCTGATATTGAGACACGTATTGTTTTTATTGGCAGGATCCGCTAAAAGTAATAACACCCAAATATCAAGAAGGCAATTGGATAAAAAGTATTTGTCTTTAGATTTGTATTCGGAACGCCGAAATACTTGTAAAAGGAACTTTGCAAAAAAGTTTTTTTTGCTAAATTTTTTTTATTCATAAATTTCGCACAAAATATCTAATCTTGGGTAAAAAAAAAAGTTGTTTTGGTACACACCTCTGCAACCTAGCGCATATATAATGGGACATTGGAGTGACCGAATCCCGACTTCAAGATGTTTTTAAGGAGGTTTGATAATAAAGAGATTTTAGGGTAATATGGCAATTTTTTTCAAAAAAAGGTGAAACATTTTTGAAAGACACAAAGACTTGATTTTTATAACTAATAGTTTATAATAAATAATAATACAAAATTTATTTGTCATCTTGATCTTGCTTAATAGACATTGGATTATGTGATTTAAACAATCTTATTATCTTAATATAATATTTTCGTTCTCGTTAATTATACTATATTTACGGAAGACACGGTTTAGTTAACCGAAAAACCCAAAGGTTGCTATAACAAAACTGTATGTATATTTATGGCTATGTGGGCAAGTACGATGACGTGTGCGTATGTGCTTGGGTAAGTATTTGTATTTGTTAAGTTGATTCAACCCCAAAAATTAAATTAGAATACTTTATGTTTACGGAAACAATATATACATCTATGCATTAAGGAGACTAAAATCCCTTATAGCTATTCGTTACTGTTTTTTAGCCTAGGTTATAACTAGTTAGAACCATGCATACAATTGCCTCAAATTACTAAGAAAATGGTTCTTAAACAATTAAGGGTGATACAAAATAAATTGAGGGTATAGGATAAAAATATATCATATAACATAAACAAACTACAATATTCTTTTGTATGTAGGAGATTTATGTTTTTGCTTTCATTATACATAAGTATTTACAGCGCACAAAATTTACAATTAGAAATATCTAAGAAAAAGTTATATTGTTATTTGAACTATGTTTGAAAGCTTAAATTTCGTATGGATTGCCATACTTATAATTTCATGGAAGACTGCTATTAACCCTCACACAAAAACAATTTCCTCCAGCAGACATCAAGCCATCAGTAAACACATTTAAATACTTGTGTTGTATTACATATGTGTGTGTGAGAAAAATATGTTTATTTAAAAATAAACATATTTTGTTTAGACACAGATAAATATACCTACCAGCAATATTACTCTCAAAGAAATATTTAAGTACCGATTGTAATTTAGTTTAAAGACAATATTGTAATGTAATGCTTTTAAACACGAAGAAGTTTCCCCTTCATTAGTTATATGTATGCATATACAATTTTCAATACGTTACTTCATTGCATTGAAGTCATTTAAACAAAATAACTTCCCATTCTTCATTTCAAATATTTGTTTATCTTAAAATCTATTGCCTGAAATGATGGAGAAGAAAAGGCCAAATTTAAATTGTGGCCTAAACAAATAAAAAATAAAATAAACTTATCTTGTTTACTGAGCATGTAACAAGAAAGCCTTAATAGGAATTAGAAATCAATTATTATAAAAGTAGCATAACCCATTGATTGTATAAATTTGGTAGAAAAATAACACCGAATCAAAAACAGTTTAATATAACAAACCAATGCACAGTGGCGCACAATCAATATTTTGGAAATAACCTAGTCATTTATAAACGGCTAGATTGATTGATCCAAAATTTGGCATATGTATAACAGAGGAGTGTTTGAACTTACGGTTTTATTATGTATACTATACACCCTCCAGAGGTGGAGCTATGTGGTCTCACTTTCCTGGTCCAGTTTTTTCAAAATATTGGGTACAATTTTTACCAAATTTTTTTAAATCTTTTATTGTAGTTAGAGAGCCAAATTCTAAATATTTTTGATATATTTGAAGAAAACTAGACGAATTTCAATTTAAAAAATCCTAAATTATTGCATTTTTGTGTATTTTAGCCCAAAAAAGCCCATTAACGTTTTTTTATTCATATAACCTAGCAGTAATATAGCTTACTTAGCAATTATACCTTTAGCCTTAAATTAAAAAACCAAAAAGTTTAAGTCTTAATATGAATAAATCATTCTAACATATTGGTAAAAGCTAGATGAGATTGTAACCTGATTTTTACTAGCATAAATAGACATTGATATTGAAAGCAGTTGGTTCAATTAGGACTTTACCTTGCGTAATTAATTCCTCATTAACTTGATGATTGTTTGTTAAAGCTTTAAGTTTTTATCGACACAACTCACGGTTTTACCTTTATATTAAAATGTTAACATTGTTTTAATTTCCATATATTTACCTTTTTTTTATATATTTCATCTTTTTAGCATCTTTTAAACGAATTTTTGAATTCTGCTAGGAAAATCTCATCTGCATAAATATTGTATACACGTGCTAAGACAGATGCATACTGACAACATATTTTAAATGTAAGCCATAAAAATAACACTGATGTAGAAGTTGTTGTTGTTATCCTTGCTTTTCGTTTATTTCTTCCCCTAACCGACAGTAGTAGTTTGTATAACTTGTAATTATAAATAACTCAGTCAAGTGCGAGTCAGACTCATACACGTACAGAGTTCTGTACTATGTTCAATATATAACTTTAAAAATACAAGGTTTTAATTTTGTCACGTCTTTTTTGGGGTATTCTTTCATTTTTAATTTTATGCTTTTATAGCTTTCTTTTGACATTTTTTAGGTCTGCTTGTTACGGTTCAAAAGATAAGTTCATATACTTCGCAATAACGACTTCTATGGGACATCGTTAATTTTTTAATATTTTTTTATACTTGTTATTGTAGCGATAATAAAACTACGTACACAGAAAATATTATTTTTCAGATTCAAACAAGTAATTCGCATAAATTTTTGTTTGAATATGGACCTATAAACAAAATTGTAAATTCAGACAATTAATTTTAAAATTAGTGTATTGAAAATATTTCCCGATTTTTTCAAACAAATAATTGTGATATTTGGTAAAAAAAATTTATTGACTTTAGAAAAAATTTTCAAACAAAACATTTGTCTGAATCAGACAAAAAAGTTTACTGAAAATTATAAAAAATATTGTCTGAATCTGAATCTGAAATTAAAAAAAAAAAAATAATCAAACAAATAATTTATCTGAAACTAATGAAAAACGTTACTAAAATAACAAACAATTTTTAAATAAATAATTCAGCTAAATCAAAAAAAAAATCGCTTATTGTGTTTAATATCAACAGTTTTGTGAATGTGTTTTGTGTCTAATTTAAATAACTACTAGGTAAAATTTGACCATATTAAAAAAAAGGCCAAGACGAATCACTTTACAGGATCACAATGGCAAATTCATTAAATTTCGCTGTTTGTTAAAACATCAAAATCTATACATTAAAAAATGTTATCTATATATGGAATTGGACATCTTGAGCCACAGTGAAAATAATATATCTCCCATTTTCTTTTTACTTTGGTAAAATTTTAGCGACTAGTTACTTACATATATATTTTAGGCACAAAGCGTTTCCTCTTGAGCACAATTGGGACAAAACCTTGTATTTGATTCATCAATTATTGGTATGGGAATTGTTTGCTGGTCAAAAGCATATGTCATACATATTTACATAAAGTTGACCATTGCCGCCACCTGAAAAACTGTGAATAAAAATACAAAATTTAAATATATATGTATGTACATACATATGAATATGTAGCAATATCTTCAATAAAAAATTTTTAAATTTTTACACTTTCCTCTGCAGCTAATGGCTTTTAAATGTTTCAATATTTGTGCTTTAAATATTTTTTTACTAAAATAAATTTCCTTTTTGAAGTCTTGAAAAATCAATATAAAATTTTTTGTTATTTTTTCAATGCATGAAAGAAATTATTAATTATTAATAAATTATTATAAATAATATTATAAAATAAAATTTCTTGGATAATATCTGCAAAATTGTCGTGTAAAAAATTATTTTGTACTATATTTGTAATTACTACTTCCCATGAACGATTCAATTTCATTTTATTATTCTGAACAACGTTGCCGTTGCTAAAAGTTTTTATTCTACCATTTTTGGTTTTTTTTAATCTACTATAATCCATTACAACAAATTTGTAAGCTATCTGAATGCATACACATGCAATTAGTAAAAGTATGATTTTATTATAAAAATTGGGAAGCAAAATTGTAAAGGTTACAAAATATTTAAACTAGGAACAATACTAATTATTTAATATTATGCTAATTACCCATGACGTTTTATAATAAAAATGCAATTTATTTGTTGGGGGAAAAGTCAAACTTTCTGTAGAAAATACTATGGAAGACGTAATTATTTGTAAAAGTTTGCCATCTTCACACATAAAATCGAATTTAGAGTAATTGTCGTTATTTAATACAGTACAAGGTTTAACATTTTTAATTTCATTCAAAAATTTCTTCGAACTAAAATTTTTATCAATGCATATTTCGGATTTTAAGCCAAAAGACATCTACATATGTGACAATTTTCAAGTTTTCAATCAATTTCAGTATTGTTACTAATGACCAAATTATTTTTTATAAAATGAAGTCGGTTAATAACTCAAGTTGGTTAATAAAATAGAAGTTATTTTTAAATAAAAATATTGTAAGCAGTAACTTTCTGACAGAGATTATTTATCTGACTTAGACCTTAGACTTAAGAAATATAAATATATCTCCTTCGGCGAACTCAAAGATTTTACTCAGTTAAGTTTTCGTTTTTGTTCGCTATTCTATTTTCTTTATGTTGTATAAATAGTAGTTTTTACAATAAAAACTATTTCAAAAGTAATATATTTTCTCAATCTTACCAAAATTAGCTATAGCCTACCATTCCAAAATTCCCGAAAAGATGTACCAAATTGGAGAGAAAAAAAAAAAACAAAAATGGTAACGTTGGTTCTTAAAATATTTATTATATTTTTAGTATTATTATTTTTTGCTTAAAAAACACGATACAATTCTATAATTTCAAAGCCTGTTGACAAGCTTTTTGAGCAAAAGTGTATTTTAATAAACTTTAAACGATACAAGGGAGCTTGTGAAATGAGCAAATATATCGCTTATTTACTTGAAGACCGTCATAAGTCAAAAAACGTGATTTTTGAGTTAGTGATGCAGAAATGTTCTTTTTATTCCGCTACATGTTGTATATTAATTTCATGATTTTATCTTGTGTACTTTTCGCGTGGGAATAGAATATGCCGTTATTTCATTTCATTTGTTTCAATTTTTTTTATTAATAATAACGACAATGTGAATGTGAAAATATTCCAGATTTTCCCTAAATAATATACAAATAACATATCATTTTATTATTTGACTTCGAAATTGAGGCATGTTCATGTTGTTTTACTTAACAGTGCAGAATAAAAAACTTAAAATGCGTTTTTTACAAAATGCCTTTTTTTGACTTATGACGGTCTTCAAGTAAATGAGCGATATTTCCTATAGGTCTGGTAAGCCAACAAACGAAAAACTCTATTTTCCTAAAGCTATTCTACTTAAATTTTAATTTTATTATTTATGTCATTATCACCACATAAGAGAGGAAAGTATTTAAGTTTAAAATTAACTAGAAAAAGTTTTTCTATACTTATTTATAAACATATTTGTGTGAATATATTTTTAAGCTTTGTTGTTACCAACAAAATGTTTTTGTTTATAAAAAAAATAGTTTTCTTTTCGTAAAGTTTAATAAAGGCTGTATGTGAGTCAATTTCATTTTTGAAAACAAATTATGTGTATGTGGTTTTCTACATAGAACATCTTTTAGATTCTTGCTCATGTAAATTCCAAAAACTACTTCAAGTGAAAGGCTAGAATCAATACAAAAGACTTTTTATTCTGGAAAATTCCTTTGCTTAAATTGAATAACTAAGAATACAAAAAAAAAACTATGTAACCTTAATTAAAAAAAAAGATAAATAAACACCCCTAGTGCTAAGGGTTTTATTACGTTTGGCAGGTTGAAGATATTCAGTTCGTTTTGGCATTTCATTATCCGTATGCTATAAAATTTTATGGTTTCTGTAGAGTGTTATAATATTAACATTTTTATACTTTATTCAGTACAATAAAGCATAAAGAATTATATTTATAATGCTTATAATGAAACTAAATTTGTGAAATATTTACACAAATAAAATTTGTCGAATATTATTTGTGTGAAATAAAATCTAATCTATTTATTGGGTTTACGTAGAAGGATATTTGCGGAAGTTAGGAGAAATGTTTACATTGTTTATTTATAACGATATTTTTTAAATTATATAAATATGATATGATAAAATGTACAGTATAATTTTTTTATATAATTGTCATTCAAAAAATTTTAATACATTTTTCCATCTGACGTTGTCGAAAAAGCGAAATAAATTATGCCTTCAGAACGTGATATTTAGATTTTTAACTTTTGCACACAAAAAGAAATTTTTTAAAATTAAGAGTTATTAAAAATAAACAAATTATATGAGCCCTTGATTTTGAAAGTGGTATAAGTCAAAATTTAAAAAAATCTAGTTTATCAACTTTTTCATATCAAATCCTAATAAAATAACAAAATCTGAATTAATTCGCAGTATGCCATGAAAATAAAGTTGATAAATTGAGTTTACTTGTTGGTTGGTAAACAAAATACAGTTACTGTATATTTTGTATTATTAGTAATTTTGTCATGTCTTCAGTTAGCGGTTCTGGTATGATCAGGTAAACCTATGTATAATGTAAAAATGCACTACTATTTATAGTTAATTTTAGACATTATACGGCGAAGAAGTATAAGTTATGCTCCCAAGAAATGGAAATGTATAATACTAATATCATATTCCGATGAATCAGTTCATACTTTAAAACCAATGCAGAATCTTTGTCTTGAATAAAAATTCAATGGATTAGATTTCTAAAAAATGCTCCATATAAAATGTTTTATAAAACTTCTTTGGATGACAATACCGAATTCAAAGTGTTAGACCTAAAAGAGGAAGGCTAAAAATATTGATTTGCTGCCATTATACACAACCATTAGACCAATAACGGAAGAAAACCGTAAAGATATGATGAATTTACTACCCTATATCCCACCAATTTTCCACAAACACTTTATTTCCCTAAATACTAAAAATTAAATTTCTTAATTACAATGTAATGAGTTTGAATAAAATGTTAATTTCTATTCAAAAATTTTCCTTGATGGTATAAGTCATTTAAAAGTCATGCAGTTAATTTTGAAAATGCTATAAGTCATTTTAAGCTTCCAAATGTTTCCTTTTAAAAATTGTTATAAATTTCACAATCATAATAAATACTTATTTGTTGGCACTATTTAATTGTCTAAATATTTTATTCCTTAATACAAAAATGTTTTTTAAACCTTCAAAATGCAAACCTCTTCATATCTGGAAACAAGAAATATATGACTTATACCACTTTCATAATCAAGGGCTCATATTTTCTTGAAGATTAATAGAATATTTTTAAATTCGTAAAATATTTAAATAAGTTGTATTTAGAAAGGCATTTCAAATTGAGTTACAAATCAAATATGATCGAAATCTTTAGTTAATAAAATAGACCGTTACATGATACAGTTATTTGGTGCTTACTGATAGCTAATGTATAACTGAAATCGTAAATCTATCGAAAGTAAATAATATAAAAACAGTTCGGACCATATTTAAGAAACAATAACAATGACTCAAGAACTACTTTATGGCTGTAAAAAAATAAGACATTTGCGGAAAAATAGGTAATACTTCTGGTTTATGGTTGATGATACTTTTCCGCTGTTTGAAAATAAAAAACCACTCGCCTAGCACAAGTTTTTTTTTTAATATTCTTAGCCTTAGCATAAAAGGAAATAGGAGTGAATGAGAGCCAATGATCTTAAGAATTAGTAGTTTTTTCTGCTAGCAATTGTTTTTGACCTTACGTCGAAAAGTACCCACGATCACATTTAATTTTTTACTGAACACTTTTTGAGTGTGAGAAAATCGTGAAAAACCGATAATTATTTTCAGCTTTTTTCCACCAGGAAAACATTCCTACTATTTGCTGTTTGTAAATATACTTTACAAATATAATAAATAATTTCATATATTGTTGTCCATCGTCACTAAAGTAATGTTAAAAAAAACTTTAATTTTTTCATTGTAACCATATATTGTTGCAAAGAACTTAGTATGGCTCTTGTGACCATACAACAAACACGGTTTCTCTCTGCATATCCCCTTTGCTTTCTCGTATGTCACTTAACCCCTTTTTCATTGAATTGACTAATTTTGCGGTGGATTACATTGAAATTTTGTGACCTTCTTTTGTTCAGGTTATATTTATTCCATATTTCGGAGTGTCGTACCCTGCGGCCTGCTTTTTGCCATACATTTTCAATGGAATTTAACTCGGTCGTCAAAGGAAAAGAAAGCAGTTCATTTGGAACATTGTTCAGAAACCATTTCTATACAATGGCTGCTACACTATTTGGGTCGTTATCTTGTTGGAAGTACCAGCTTTCATAACAACCTATTTTAGACAGCTCACTTTGTATAGAAGGTACTACGCCCACTGTCCGAAGTATTTCTGTATTTTGGTAGACTATCCGCATTAGTAGTTACTTATGCAAAGTTTCAAGGCTCTATTGTAGTTCGCCAGGAATACGATAATAATTTATTACTTTATATGGAAGGTACCACGCCCACTATTCCAATTCAGTCTGTGTTTATCTTGACAATATACAGGTGCGAAATTCCAAGGTGCTACCTATTGCAGTTCTCTAGATATAGGATGATAACACAGCACAACAAAATAAAAAAAATTTCATGTGCTCTTAAAACCACTATATAATTTTGATGTATCATGACTACCTTTGTACAAAAATGGTAAAATTTTTAAATTCTATGGATAGATTTTTTTTTAAAAATTTTTTTTTAAAATTGCAATTTTTTTGAGACGTTTCTTCAAATAATTAATGATAACTCAAAAACTACTAGTCCGATATTATTAAAATAAATTCAGAAAAATTAAGATTTGCATAGCCTTTAATTCGTCTATATATCGCGTTTCAATCGGATCAATAGTATCGGAGTTATAATAAAAAACTTAAGAAAAAAATATATTTTTTACGTAAAAATGGCAAAAATTTTCGTTTTAAAAAAATCATAAAAAATCGAAAACGGCAAAAAACTTCCAGATTCATTTTTTTATCGCATAGCGACATATAATAGCAACAAAATGAGATATCGACCATAAAAATCGATTGATTTTTTTCGAATTTATTCACATTTTAGTGAATTCGCTCATTTTCACAAAATTTTAGTTTTTTGCTTGATATACGCATTATAGCGGGTTTTCAAATGTGTGAAAAACATAAATTTTCCAATTTCAAGGGGTGCATGTCGGATTAATGTTAGATTTGATGAGAAACTTCCACCCACAAAATTTTAGTCGAATTCGACAACGTTAACACGTAGCGCATAGGCCCCAAATCTGAAAAAAAGCGTTTAAATCGAAAATAATTGACAAATTTTCAGTTTTTGCAAAATTAACGCTATTTATTTCCCCTTTTGCAAAAAAGTGGATCCTGGTCCTTAGGGCAAACACAATGAGATTTACAATGAATTTATTTTAATAATATCGGACTAGTAGTTTTTGAGTTATCATTAATTATTTGAAGAAACGTCTCAAAAAAATTGCAATTTTAAAAAAAAATTTTTTAAAAAAAAATCTATCCATAGAATTTAAAAATTTTACCATTTTTGTACTAAGGTAGCCATGATACATCAAATGTATATAGTAGTTACTCGAGCATATTTTTGCTGTTGCCCTGTGTAATTTTTCACTCTTGTACGGGAGTTACCATGCCCACTATTCCAATTCAGTCTTTCTTTCTCTAAACTATGTATGTTAATATGAAGGTTACTGGTGCAAAATTTCAAAGCGCTTCCTATTACTGTTACCAAGCACCAAAAAAATAAATATTTACTTTGTATGGGAGGTGCCACGCCCACGTCAAATATTAAAAAAATATGCACCCTGTTTTACAAACCGTAGTAACATACTCTGAAAACTTCAGAAAGATCGTTTCAGTGGTGTAGACAGCTATAGCTTTCCGACAAAGAAACAAACACATTTAGTGCTTTATATATGTATATACATATTAGTGTAAATTAGTTTAAATGTTTCCAAAGCATCGTACAGTATAATTTTTATAAAGTTAAACCCTACCATTGCTGTAAAACTAATCAGGCTATGATGTACATATGTATGTATAATTTTCTGTGTCATTGGATATAATTCTTAACGAAAATTTGTGTATAGTGATTGATTCAGTTGTTGCGCAAGGACGCAAGCACAAACAATAAATTACTTGTCTAAGTGTAAAGGAAAAGCAGAAATTGCGGATTTATTGGCCCCTGTTCCATTAATAATGACAATATGGCCAACATCACTGTCAGCGACGTATCACATTGTTGAATAACTCTTAGTTTTCTTTATTTCAAAAACATTGTCTGGTTTTATGCAACACGTTGTTTGTGCAAATAATTTACCAAAATGTAAATGTGTTAGGTATATCAGTAAAATAGCGATAAAGGTATACAATATTTACAATAAAGAAAAATAATTAATGACATTGTTTTATTAAATTATTAATTATTTACTCATCTTGTTGGTTTACTTTAACCTTTTTTAATTAATAAAAAACAAAATGTTTTTTAATGACAACGAGTGTGAATAAAAAATTAAATTTTGCTTAAAATTAAAATTCAATAACAAACAAACACAAAAATCCTTTGTAAATAAATTTCCTGTATTTCAAAGGTTTAAAAAATAAAAAATACAAGTAAAACCCCTAGAATACTGACACATATTTATTTAAATTGCTACAGAGCGGTTAACCACAATATATGAGAAAAATGCGAAGATAAATGGAAAAATGACAGCAACAATAAAAATTCAGAGAACCATAAAACGGTTATCTAACATACAGACATCTTCAAATAAACACTGGCTCATTTTTGTGTTTATAACTGAATAAACATTTATATCTGACAGGCACATTCATACTTAAAATGCATACGCATTTCTATGTAGACGCATGTATTTACATGATAAATTATGTTAAACATTATACACATGCACAAATTTGTAAATTTGTACATACGTATGTAAAGCATTAGAAATGAAAATAATACGAATTTGTTTTATTTGTATGACTAAAATTATAAGCAGATGAAACTTAAGGGGTTTTTTAGTTCAAAATCAAAAACAATACTAAGAGAAAGTGAAAATAAAATCGGCTTATCATTATAATAGCCATAGAACATTTTACAACATAAAATTAGATAACGTGTGTGCAATATAAAAATTTGAATTTCATAACTTTTTTAGAATTTGGGGCCAACCAACCTTAACAAAATGAGTAAAATATTTAAATGTGGTTAAGCTGTTTTGTTTTTAGTCAGAATAACGGGTAGGATTTTTTTAACAGTATCAAAATGATTAGATTGATGTGGGATTGAAAAAGAAAATGTATTTAGACAATGTTTTTTTTTTTTTTGCTCAATCAATACCAAAAGGTTAGGAAGTGGCTGCAGTTAGTTGCCTTTGTTCTATCTTTTAACCAAATTTAAAAGATAACATCCAATGGATATAAAATATATTGTTTGTGGAAACTTTTAAAAGTTGTTTAAAAGTTAAAATATTCTATCATAAATTAAAGAAGTACGCTTAGAAAAACTTTTGAAAAAATTACACTTGCAATTTTTGTTTCTGAAACATTTTGTCCATACTTTAAAAATTGTGTTTCTGACGACTGTATATTTTTATTCCCGACCAGTGATTAAAAATGCTTGACTATTTTCAATGCATATGTAATTGCTTAACAGTTGCTTAGAAAAAGTGTGCAGAAAAAGCAAAAAGCAAAAGCAAATAAAAGAAGAGCAACTCATTTGCTTAAGCTTGCTATGTTTCTCTTTCTGCAAAAAAGCAATCAGCAAAGCAATTACTTTAAAAAATTTGCTGTTGCTTAAGCAATAAGTTGTTCTTCATTTTTATTTTTGCTTATACTTAACTCTTTACTGTGAAGCCACGTGTAAATCGAAAAAAAACTTAACTGCAAAATAAAGATTTCCAGTATTGTTTTACAGCAACAGCAAAAGAAGACACACACATTAACTTGTTGCTTAAGCAACAGCAAACGTTTTCAAATAAACTGCTTTGCTGATTGCTTTGCTGCACAAAGAGACACATAGTAAGCTTAAGCAAATGAGTTGCTCTTCTTTTTTGGTTTTGATTTTTGCTTTTGCTTCGCTTATAACAAAATGTTATATAAATGCTGAGGAATTCAGTTTTTTTATTTGATGAAAAAGATGTAAGCAAAGCAAAGATTTTACTGCTGTTGCTATTTTTAAGCAAGCAATTCAAATCCTGTTCTCGACATTCTCATGTCGAAAAGAACAAACAACAACAATAGAGAATCGCAGCAGAGTTTCATGTACATTTTATTTAATCTCCCAACAACAAATGCGTGTGTTGCAGAAACAAAAATTGCAAGTGTGGAACGGGACAAGTAAAAAAAACTAGTGGCAAGAAAAAACATTATTGTGTAATCCAACTCTAATGTACTTACCCAATTAATCACATAAGGTGGTCTCATTTCTTTAGTTGGAACTATTGCCTTCTCGCCCTAGAAAAATATATTTGCATAATGCTTCAGATCCAAAATCTTTGACCACTGTTGGCTATAATATTTTTGCAATAGTTTAACATCTTCATCCTTCTCGTAGTTATTCCAACACTATGAGGAAATTCATCAAGCAATCTTTTTCTTTGCCCTAAATTTTGAAAGCTCCATAAGTTTCGACTTGGTGTGACTAGTATAAAAGAGAACAAATATTTTGTTATTTTGTACTCGTATGGGACGTTGATAATTTGCTAGCATTTTACGGTCGTTCATATGTCAAAACCTTACTAAAATCATAATTTGTCCCTACCTAAAATAAACGGTTTTTTTTTTTTTTAACCAATATAGCAGTATTATTTTGAAAATCTTTTGCAATACAATAATGCACGTATGATATACTTATTTTTATTTTACCCACCACAACCATCGCATATTAGTCTCTTAAATGTGTCAATAAATCAGATCCAATAAAGCAGCATCTAGTTCAGCTTGATCTTCCGTTCAGGTATAAAATATTGGATTCTTAAGCAAGCTATACACGTTACGATGAGTTGTACAACTAATTCTAGGAACCAGTTGTATGTGCTCCATAAACGATACAATTTAGCGTGCGATTTTATGTACAACTTCATTTAACAACCCAGCTCCTCAAATTAAGATGGCATTCAATATGTTATAAATGAAATCGTCCGCAAATAATACTTAACATTCAATTTTAACTGCAAGGTGGTAAAAACCTTACTAAACACAAATATTTCATAAAACCGTGCGCGAGAGGGAGACAAACGATAAATGATAATCGATGGTAAGTCCCGTTCCACACTTACAATATTTGTTTCTGCAACACATGTATTTGTTGTTGGGAGAGGAAATAAAAATGGCAGCGGTACAATGTTTCATGTACTTGAAACTCTGCTGCGACTCTCTATTGTTGTTGTTATTGTTGTTTGCTTTTTTCGACATGAGAATGACTGTGTAAAGGTATATAGTCGTAAAAAAGATAATTTTTAAAGTATGGACACGAATGCAACTTCAAAAAGAGCTAAAAAATGTTTCAGAAACAAAAATTGCAAGTGTGGAACGGGACTAAAATAATAAAATTTTGTGATCTTTCGTAAACCGAAATACAACTTGAATACAATTACCCCACAGACGATACAATTCGTGTACAACTCGCGTACTACCTACAATTCCTAGAATTGGTTTTACAACTCATATAAAACGAACTCGTTCTTTCGCACAATTACGTTTAAAACAAAAACAATTTTACAAATGTTGTCACACGAATTGGTTCTTTCGCACAATTACATTTAAAACAAAAAAAAATTTTCAAATGTGCGAAAGAACGAGTTCGTGTGACACTCTGAAATAGGCAGTTTATGTCGACAACGTAAATAAAAGTGTAGGTAGCGTGGTAACGGTTGAATTTGTTGCATATTGATACACAAACTCATAGGTGTAGATGGTGCAGTTCTTGCAAATTCCATAAATAGAATTGGCGTAGAGCTTATGAATTCTATGCTGATCAATCAAATGCTGTTTTAGGTCCAAATTAATTTCGTTTTAGGTTTTTATCTTTAAAGCATTTTGAGTGAACATATCCGTCTTGCGACTTATATAATTGTGGGGCTTGAGTTCATGTGAAACTATTAGCCACGTCAGATATCTGTACCGAATAAATTTTCGCTTTGACCTTGTAAAACATTTCAAGCCTAAAACATTTTTTCATTTATACCGTCCATTTCCCGTTGAATCGTGTTGCATGTAAGTTTTAACAAATAAGTCAAGAGCTTTATGAATAATTACTGATTCTTCTTAGCCCTTACATAACCTGTTTTGTCCAGTTAAATATAATATAAAACTTCTGTCAGCTTGTTAAAGAAAATATATTTGTATGACAATATACATATGTATGTGTATATTTGTGGTCTTTTGACGAAACCACAGATAAGCCAAAATGGCTTTTAAATGCCAAACAACACAAGATAAAAACTGAATTTTTTCCACAATATTTTTAAAACAAAGTATCGCAGACTGTAAGAATATACAAAAAAACCTATTAACTAAAGTTCAAATGTCCGTGAATATATGTATATTTTTTATATTGTAAATATGAATGGAAAAAGGGTAAAGGAACTAAAATCCCGATATTTATAAAAGGGTTGTGTTTAAACCATGTTTTATAATGAATTTTATAATAAATGTTATATTAAAAATAAATCAGTTAATTACGAGTCTAACTCACACACGTATAATTCCGTAATATGTTCAGTATACAACTTCAAAATTACAAGACTCAAATTTTTTTAAATTATAATTTAATTTTATGTTCTTATACTTGCTTTTAAAAATTTTAAGTGTATGCATATTAAGGTTTAAAATATAAAAACATATAAATTGCAATCATGTCTTCTAAGGGAATAACCACCCGGTAACTTTTAATTACTTTTTATATTTGTTATTATACCAATCGTAGTACTACACACCTTGCCTAGATTTCAAGTGTCTGCACATTCGTTTACGTCAAAATTACGTCTTCTTTCTTTTCTTGTATTAATTTTATTTTTGATATTTGTTGCAACAGTAGGCATTGTAAAATATATATTTTTAGGCCAAAACTCCTCTTTTTTAATATTCCGCCAGATCCACTATAACATTTATAATTAAATTTGCTTTTATCCACAAGATATATCTTCTTTACAATTTTAATCCGATTTATTATACCCTTCATCACAGGTGGAAAGGGTATATATAAGTTTGTCATTCCGTGTGTAATTTCTACAATATTCATTTCCCACCCCCATTTCCGGTACTGCAATTCATCAACATCGGATTATTCCTTTGGAGGCTGCGTGTCAAAAACCACGCCCACCTATATTTTTTACGTTTTTTTTTTAATTTTTTCGGCTTTAATGACTCTGTTTTGCCTTTTTTTGTCAAATAAATATTAGACTGCGACAGGTAGCTTGCAAGGAGTGCATACAGATCTCGGGGGATCAATAACCCCCTGCGAGGGGCGATTTTTGTTTGTTTTTAGATTGGCAGGGTTTTTCTGCTTTGATTTGTGTTAGAGACCTTAATAGAAAGCAATACACATAGAGGTTGCCAATGGACCCACAGGATACCAACTGATAAATAGAAGCAGTTAAAAGGACCCCCCATGTGTAAATATGAGGAAAATTTTTTTTTTGTAAGGATTTCTTTTTGCTTTAGTCTGACCATTCTAACTCAATATAGATTGGAGAAAGATCCTAAATTAAACAAAAAAATTAAAAAAAAAATTTTTTTAAAAATTTTTAAAAAAAAAATATTTACAATGCATTTTCAAAAAGATATTTTACAGAAAAATATTCGAAAAAAAATTTTTTTAAAAAATTTTCAAAAAAAATTTCGGATAAAATTTTACAAAAAATTTTTAAAAAAATTATTTACAAAAACTTTTTACACACAATTTTCGAAAAATTAAAACAAAAATTTCAATATTTCTTTGAAAATGAAAATCATGACTGTAACATAACATATATTTAATATTAAGAATATACATATGTATGTATGTATGTGTGTATATTTTTTAAATGCGTTTGATTTTTAAATAGATGATTTCTCTATTTTAAAACCTAGGTGCATTAAACACATAGACATCATCAGAATACCGACTACAAACTGTCAAAAATGAAACGATTATTTTGAAGTCAGCAAAGCTACATGGCTACACGACCACCGTTGTGGCTGTCGTCAACTTGGCCTAATTTCTATTTTATTCAACAAAAGGAAAGGTCACAAAATTGTAAATTACAAATTCATATACAAACAAAAAGTTTTGGAGGAAATATTTATAATTTTTTGAAAAAATTATTTAATTTTATAAAAGCAAAATAAGTATTTCTACAACAATGTCAGAGTTTACGATGTAGCTGTCGGCTTCAATATCATTAAGTAGCTGACAACACGGCGACAATTGTAGCAAACGGAATTTGTTTTCATTTGTCTTCTATTTTTTTAACTCATGAATAATGATTTTTTCTCATACGAATTTATTTAAGTAAAGAGTCAACAATATGGATAATGCTGTACATGTCTGTATAAATAAAATCACCGTGGTGAAGGGTATAGAAGATTCGGCGCGGCCGAATATAGCACTTTTACTTCTTTTAGTCCAATTTAAATCGCTTTATAATATTTAATTTGAAAAACTTCTATTTAAGGGGAAAAAATGTAAGTATAACTGTCATGTAAAAAAATTAATAATTTTCGCCTTGATATTTTCCCTTCGTAGGGAGGCCACCTGATAAATGTGCATTGAAAAAAACAAAACTTTAAAATGTCATTTTAGGTAACTGATTGCCATAGGCTTCATTTTAACTGCTTTGTAAATACCCAAAGAAATTACCCATTATTTACTCATCTCTAGTTTCAGATTATTGTAATTATTGTCTGTTATATGTACATATATTTCTACCCACTACAATTAATTTATATGTTATTTTTATTTTACTTTTCATACACTATACATTTTTAATAAAGAAATGTCAATTTATATGTCTGTCAATTGATTTATTGTGTAAATATATTTTAATAGTTCTTGACAAAAGGTGTAAATTTTATATGATGTGGTTAACATTTTGCGGAGGCTGTAAATAACTGTGAATGAATAAATCAATGAATGAGTGAGTGATATATGGGTTTGCTCAATAAATGCGGGAATAATTTTTTAACATGCAAAGGTGTTATATGCCAAAACAAACAACATGCTCTTGATAAATGCACAGCAAAAATAAATACAATATTATTTTTTAATATAGTATGTATGTATGTTGCAATTCTTATATATATATGTATTTATTTATTACATGAAGTATTTAAATATTATAATGAAGTAGTATTAAAAAAAATGGTTAAATATAAATATTTTTATTTGTCATTATTTATCTTTATTTATGCGTATTTTAAGATAATTGGAGCTGGATTTTAGGATAACTGGAGGATTGTTAAGAAAATGCATGCAGAATTAGTACCTGAACTAATGTTTGTTTTTAAAAATATTATTTTAATTTTATACTGACAGCAAAACGTCATTATTTTCTCGTGTCATAAAAATTTTCCTCGTCTCGCTTCGCTACCCCAATTTAAAAAATATTATAAAAACTTGAAAGTAAAAGTATGTTCAAGTTTAAAATCGAAAACTTACGTTTTTCTCAGGTAAATTTAAAGAATGTTATTATTGTAGTTATCTAGATATAGGATACATACTTTTTATGGATCGTACTCGGTGCTGCCGTTCTTATTACTAAGTTTTATCTTAAAAACACATGTTATTCTCAGAGTATACCATTTCAACGCTATCTGTTATAGTTCCCTAGGATTTGCTCGACTATGCTCAATAATACAGGTGTTAGTTGTATATTATTGCAAAGCTTTACCTATTACAGTTCCTAACTACATAATAATAAATATTTACTTTGTATGGGAGTTACTACACCTAGACTTCTTATCCATCAAATCAAATTTTCAAGACTCTATCCTGTAATAGTAGAAATTATTTGTTACAGGATAATATTTGTTCTTTTTATGGGAATTACCACTTCCTGTTTTCCGCTAGCCTATGAATATTAATTTAGGGGTTAGTTATTCAACATTTTAAAACTCTATCTATTATACTTGTTGATAGACTTGATAATAATTATACAGAAGGTACCAGTCCTAGGCACCACTGTTTCAATCCCGAGAAATTTTTGCTTTATTATGAAGATTGATGAAAGAGTTAGTCGTGCAAAATTTCAACACTCCACGTGTCAGAGTTTCCCATCGACACGATAATTACACAGTGCAACACGGAAAAAAATAACCATATACAGACACCACTACGTGATAAAGACCAAAAAAAGGACCCCTGTCTCCCAGTTTTGCCAAAAGTATTCCAGGTTTTTTTTATGTTTTTATGGGCCCTCAAAGATGTGGGGCCTCGATGTCATTTTTGCAAAAAATGATCATTTACTCAAGCTCATATTTTGCAAACCGTTTGAAATTTGAAAAAAAAAAATGAAAAAAATTTTCACTTTTGCGGCTACATAAGCGCTACCTAAACGGTGCTAAGAATCATTCCTAGGAAGTTCATATGTTGCAGAAAGTTGTTTATTGAGATCTTAGGTTCATTTTTGTTGTTGACTGTTTCCTTGAATTTTGAATGGTTTGCTACCTATGGACCTGAACAGGGGAAAAAAGGTAAAAAAAATTTAATTTTTTAAAGTTTTTTTTGACCTTGAACTGAAGTTTTTTTGATTTTATATGTTCACAATTTTTGTTCTTTGTGATAAGAGCTACAACTTTGACTCAGCGAGTATATCAAAATTTCAAACGGTTTGCAAAATATGAGCTTGAGTAAATGAAATGATGACATCGAGGCCCCACATCTTTGAGGGCACATAAAAAAAAACCTTTGGCGAGCGCTTTCGATGTAAAGACATCATTTTCAAGCAGCGTTTAAAATAGTACTGGAGAGTTAGTATTACCTGTTTTTAAACGCGGCATGAAAATGATGTCTTTACTTCGAAAGCGCTCGCCAAACGACCAAAAGAACAGCCAGTGACGATGGTCTTCACCGAAAGGTATGACAACAGTGTTTTATTTACTGGCGGAAAAAAAGCAATCATTTTAATACCATTATTTTTTCACTTTGTATGAGATATACCACGCCCACTGAGTGTATTTATTTTGCTAGACTATGAACGTTAATGTGCGTATTATATGTTCCAAATTTTAAAACTCTTAAGTTGTTGATAAAAACCAAGACAAAGTTTTTTTTTAAATTTAACTCTTGCAGTTTAATTTTAGAAACATTAAAATGAGGGTCAGCTACAGTAGGGATAATCAGTTTAGAGGTTTGTATTTTAAAAATTATAAATATTTACAAAAATTTATATTTATTGTTATTTTTTGTTTTGTGACGAATTTGTCTTTAAAATTTAATAAAAGCAAACGTTGCATTTGAGCTCGTTCAATTTATTCAAGCAATAACTTTTTATTCCTTTCATTTTGTAAATATATAAAAATAAGATTGACATTGATTTGTCATTTAAAATTTGTTTATGTCATGCATAAATTTACAAATATTTTGCTATTTCTTACAGGCAGTATTATCTTGTCTAACATACTGAAATATTAATTTTTACAAATCAACAAAAATGGTGAATTTTATTTTCCTCATTTCCCTAAAAAAGCACTGCTTCTGAATATATTTGATAGTTAAATATATGTAGTAGATTGTGTGTCTGTGACCCGAATGGAAGCTACAAAATGATGGCAATCATCAACATTATATATAAAATTGTGTTATAAACTGAGCATAACAAAACAAACAAAGTTTAATTTTTATCGCTCTCATACAGTTTCATCGAAACCATCAAAGTCAGCATTAACTTGAAAACATTCTTGACATACATACGTATGTATGTATTTATATACACTTTTTATTAAAAACTTTTTATTTTATACATATACATATTTTAACACAATTTTCTTTTTCGAACAAACTTTTGAGTGCGTATAAAATTGGTTAAGTTATTTTTGTTGATGTTTTTTGCCTTTAATAAGAATTTTTATTATAACCTTATTTTGCGTTCTAGGTTTTAGTTTTCAATTTTTTTGTACATAGCAACAAAATAATATTTTAAACAGAAAGCAAAAATAAGTATAATTAAAAATTTGAATTTGTTTAAGAGCTTGTTTTAATACAGCCTTTTGAGATTATATAAATATAATATGTTTGCTGCCAGGAAAAAGGGGGAGTAAATGGTCAAGTTTCGAGTACAAAGTTAGTAGTACTTCTTGATAATTTGTTTTCAACTTAAACTTATTAATTAAGCTTAATTACACTGCACTTTGAATATAAAAACAAATTTTACGAACTAAGTTAACGTGAAAATAAGAAAAAGTTTCAAACATTTTGTATGTTAACTATTACCAAAATAATGAAAGATTGTTTCAGCAGTTAACGTTAAGAAGTTATTAAATTTCCACTGAGCATCTCAAAAATAATGAAATCAAAACAAATATATATATAACGTTAATTTTGATGCACACTTTGACCTAAATTAATCTGCAATTTTGCTAAAGATATATTATTTTTTTTTTTACAAAAAATAAAAACATAATAGAAAATCCAAAAGAAAACCGCATATAGCATGAATTAAGAAGTTTTTAATTTAGTTATTGATTATAAAATATCCATAGCATTTTCTTCACTCTACACGGCACAGTGTGATTTTTTTATTTTTTTTTAAATATATTTGAAATTTGTATTAAATTTCGTTTCGATTTCCGCCTGAGTAAAAGAATTATTAATTTAATTTATTAGCTTAGGCCTTTGCTCGTTAACATGTTTGACGAACAACAACGTTCATATTAATGCGACCAATTATTAGTATATCCTCGTGCACAAGGCGATATGTTCTATTCTTGGCAGATATTGGGAGATATGGATTTTCTTTCATATGGTAGAATAGTTTAGGGTGTCGACGAATATTACATATTCTTTACTTTGATGTCAAACTTATTGTTTTGGATTTGCGTTGGCTGTATTTTCAAAATCGGGCCATTAATGCTCTGCACCTTCCTGGAAATCACTTCAAGTGCTTCCTTTGTAAACAAAAATTTTACGGGCCGACAATGTCGCGTTGAATTTGGAGAAGGATTTTACCATATTTTTACCTTTTGTGAAGTTTTGTTTTTTATTTTTTTATTTGGGTACCTACAAGTCACACTGAGCGCCGTTACTTTATTTCGATGAATACCTAGTGTTCTTGTATATTTTGTAGATTATTGTTAATATTAAAAAATAAAGTTAAAAAAAAGAAAAAAAATTGTTATTATAACTTAAGTTATAAAACTGAAATAATGTAAAAATTTCTTTTGAAACGAAGGTAAAATTATTAATGTGAAGAAGTGAAAAAAATAACTAATTTACGAAATGAGCTAAAAGAAGAACTGTGTATGGAATAGAATATATGAAGGTGAAAATGAATTATAAATTAAATTAAAGGGCGTTAAAACTTTCAAATAACTTGGGTTCAAGTAATGTCTTGGATGCAACTAGATAAATTTCTTCTTTTCTAAGAAAGGTGTGATCCATTTTGAGGTTCCCTACTTTTTTTAAAGAGAAAAAAAAAAAAAAACACAGAGAATTCAAATTTAATGGAGAATGTTTATTATCATTTGAAAGAATATTCTTTGGCATTTATTTTTTGAAGATTATGTCTATCAAATTTTGGCGTTACTACGTCGCAGATGGCCCATCCGTTGAGTCCAATTTTCGATGACTCGTTCGAGCATTTCGACTGGTAACTGGCGAATGACACGCGAATGTCGCCGAGATCACGAGCTTAAATTTCAGGCATCAAATAGTCGGTTATCATGGCACGATAACGATCGTCATTGACGGTTACGTTCCTACCGGCATCATTTTTAAAGAAATATGGACCGATGATTCCACCGGCCCACAAACCACACCAAACCGTTGTTTTTTCTGGATGAATCTCTTGAAGCTCTTGAATCTCTTCAGGATGCTTTTCCTCCCAAATGCTTTGTTTACATACCCATTGAGCCAGAAATGGGCCTCATCGCTAAACAAAATTTTCCTCGACAACGTCCGATCTCCTTGGAACTTTTCAAGAGTCCATAGAGCTAAGTATTCAGGCGTAAGTCTTTCCATTATGAAATGCCAAACAATACTAAACAAAAAAAAAAAAAAAAACATGACAGCATGCCGCGGCTCACAATTGATCTGTCAAAAAAGCTATTAAAAAAAGTACCTAGAAATGGATCACCCTTTATAAGCACAACTCAAAATTTAAATAAAGATTTAAATATTATTAAGAATTTAAATGAATTAATAATTATTCAGGCTTAATATCTTTATTATAAAGAGATAAAGAAAATAAATTAGACACTAGCAGAATGTAATGCATTTTTAGAATCGCTTGAAAAATTATTAATTCATTTAAAAAATTTTTCAAATTAAAATTAAATTTATATAATTAACAATTCCTTAATATTTGAAACTACAACATATTATTAAAAGGGTAGGTGACTTGAGTGTTGTTGGAACTGCTCTAATAACCGTGAACTCTTCTGCAGTGTCTAGATTTCATAATGGAAATAACATTAATATTTATAGTACCTAAAATTTTCATGCAAAATGTGAAATACATACTTGGTTTAAATGCCTACAGCCTCAGCCACCTATCGCTATTTTATTCTCACATATATATATTATCGGGTATTTTTGGAGTGTCGACTTCCTACTGAGCTGTAAATAAAAAAGTTACGAAATTACAAACTTCCATCTGGTTATCTTTTTCTTTTATTTTTTTTTTTTAATTTAAATTTCTCACACTTTAAGTTAGTTTAAATTCAAAGAAAATACAATGTTTTGAAATTAGGTGCCTATATTATTAGGCCATGTTTGTTCTGTATACTCCTTTTGTTTCTTATCATTTGGTTGGAATATTTAAAAATTTCCCAATTCCAAGAATAAGTATTAAAAAAGTACGAGAAACGGATGTTGTTAAGAATTTTTCCCGGCAACATAAAACAATATACCAAGGCATAAAACACACACCATCACAATTGTAGAAACAAATCTTATGAATAACAATCTTAAATGAACTTTTATTTTGAGAAAAAATTCTCCAACCGGGGAAATTTTCCTCTTCTCCATAGAGAAGTTATAAGTTATAAATAAATTAGTCAAGTGCGAGTTACACTCACACACGTAGGGTTCCGTACTATGTTCAGTATAATTTAAAAATTCCAGTTGTTTATTTCTTTATGTCTTATGGGACACCATTAAATTTTAAAATTAAAGTAATATTCGCGAAAATTGCATCATAATTAGAACACCCTTTGAATTTTAATATGTAATTGATTTTATAGCGGCCATGGTAATACACTTTCTATTAAAATATCAGGAGCCTACCTATTGCGGTTAAAAAAATAAGGTAATATTCGTGAAAAACACGTTACTAATGGACACACTTCAATTTTAAGTATTTGTTATAGCGGCCGAAGTAACACATCTACTGTAAACATTTTAAGAGGGTATCTATTACGGTTATAAAATCATGTCACTGTCGGAACACCCTTTAATTTTATTATTCATTATAGTGGCCATGGCAACTTCCTTTCTATAAATATATTAAGAGTCTACTTATTGCGATTAAAAAATAAGTCACTATTATTGAAAAACATGTCACTGTCGGAACACCCTTTAATTTTTAGTAATTGTCATATCGGCCGTGGCAACACATCTTCTGTACAAAATTTCAAGAGTCTACCTGTTAAGGTTCAAGAAATAAGGCTTTATACACGCAAATCACGTCACTGGCGGAAAACCCTTTAATTTTTATTATTTGTTATAGTGGACATAGTTATACACCTCCTGTAAAAATTTCAAGATTCCACCTATTCATTCAAAACTTAGCATATATACATGCAAATCACGTCACTATTGGAACACCCTTTAATATTTAGGTTCAATTTTGTATACTTGTTTATAAAACACACATAGTTTTAATTACAGTCTGCAAATTGTAAGTGGTTTCCTCTTACAGCTTAAAAAAAAGACATAAACGTAAATAACACGTCACTTTTGGAACACCCTACGTTTTAGTATTTTTTGCTATTGTGGCCGCAGTAATACACTTTTGGTAAAATTTTCAAGAGTCTGCCTATTATGGTTCAAAACTTAGCCCTTACACATGCAAAGCACACCACTATCGGAACACCCTTTAATTTTAAGGTTTATTTTTTTAGACTTGTTTATTTAGCGAACTAAGTTTTAATTACTGTTTGTAAGAAATAAACACATATTCGTAAATAACATCTCTCTATCGGAACACCCTATAAGTTTTAATATTTTTTGCCACAGCGGCCATAGTTATACACCTTTGGTAAAATTTTTCAAGAATCTACCTATTATGGTTCAAAACTTAGGAATTATAGATACAAATCACTCCACTATCGGAACACCCTTTAATGTTTAGGTTTATTTTTTTCAGACTTGTTTATATAGCGAACTAATTTTAATTTAGTGCTTGCATATTTTTAGTGAATTCCTCCTACAGTTCAAGAAATAAGCACATATTCGTGAATAACACCTCTCTATCGGAACACCCTATAAGTTTTAGTATTTGAGAGTATAGCGGACACAGTTATATACTTTCTGTGAAAATTTCAAGCGCCTACCTATTACGGTTCAAAACTTAGGTTTATACATGCAAATCACACTACTATCGGAACACCCTTTAATTTTTAGGTTTATTTTTTTATACTTGTTTATGTAGCGAACTAAGTTTTAATTACTGCTTACATATTTTTAGTGTATGTCTCCTACAGCTCAAGAAATAAACACATATTTGTGAATAACACCTCTCTATCGGAACACCCTATAAATTTTATTATTTGTTGGTATAGTGGCCAAAATTATACACCTTCTGTAAAAATTTCAAGATTCTACCTATTATGATTCAAAACTTAGGCCTTATAAATCAAAATAACACCACTATCGGAACACCCTTTAATTTTTAGGTTTATTTTTTAGACTTTTATATAAGGCGAACTACGTTTTTATTACAGTTTGTAAATTTTTAGTGTATGCCTCCTACAGTTCAAGAAATAAACACATATTCGTGAATAACACCTCTCTCTTGGAACACCCTATAAGTTTTAATTTTTGTTGTAATAGCGGCCATCGCTATAAACCTTCTGTTGAATCTTTAAGAGTCTACCTATTATGGTTCAAAACTTATACCTTATACATGCATTTCACACCACTATCGGAACACCCTTTAATTTTTAGTTTTATTTTTTTATACTTGTTTATATAGTGACCTAAGTTTTAATAACTGTTTGTAAATTTCAAGTGTATTCCTCCTACAGTTCAAGAAATAAACACATTTTCGTAAATAACACCTCTCTATTGGAACACCCTATAAGTTTTAGTATTTGTTGCTATAGCGGCAACAACTATACATCATCTGTGAAAATTTCAAGAGTCTACCTATTACGGTTCCAGAGATAAAAGGCGCTGACAGACGGACAGACGGACAGACGGACAGACATTGTAGCGAAAACAATAAGGTTTCGTTTTTACACTTTGTGTACGGAACCCTAAAAATAATTGTTTAAAGGCCATAAACTGTACGAAAATTATAGACATACAAAACAATGTTGAAGCGTTCATTTATTTTTAACCATTTGTATATTTTATAGACATAAAAATTTGATTACAACAAGTAACAAAAATTACCACCTGCAACATCCACGTTAGCCTGTTAACAATCTTTCATGTTTCATTTTTGCTTAGGAGTGAGTTTCATGTTGTTCATCTCCGCTTTTTTGTGCAAGTTGTACATATTTTAATGAAAGTGATGGCAATTTACAGGTATTAAATTTTTATTGGAATAAAAAAATAAAATTTTGTAATGATTTTAAAGAATTTTTAGACAAAGTTTATGAAGTAAAAATTTGCCTAAGTTGCAAAATGAAACGAAGATTTTTTTTTAACATTTTTCACTTAGCGCTTTGAAGTTTTATTGCGATATTGGATAATGTTTTATTTGGTTTTCTAGCAATAATATCAGAAGAGAAAATTTAAAAAAGTAAAAACTTTAATATAAACTTGCACTTTCTAAACCACAATACAATTTTAATTATATTTTTTTCATTGGTAATTCCATGTCAAATCAACAAAAAAAAAAAAAAAAATTGTTTACAAATTTACCACTTCCGATTTTATTGAAACTTTTGTTGTTTATATTCTTTGACTTTCTGAAGCTAAATATCATTTTAAAAAAATTCTATCTCTTACAGTTGTTTAGCTATACAGTTATCAAAATGGGAAAATATCGCTTTTTTGCATATAAGCTCGAGGATTAAATATATTCTTACTCAAGTTCTATAAGCCCTAGGAAGTTGAGTAATAGCTCATTTTAAAGGGGATTTCATACGCTTTATTTTAATATAAGAAAAAAATTTATTAAAAATTAGTTTTTTACATGATTGATATCAAATTAAAGCGTATGAAATCCCCTTTAAAATGAGCTATTACTCAACTTCCTAGGGCTTATAGAACTGGAATTAAAATATATTAAATCCCCGAGCGCATAGCTGTATAGATAAAAAACTATAAGAGATTAAATTTTTTTTTAAATTATATTTGGATTCAGAGAGTCAAGGAATATAAATAACAAAAGTTGCAATAAAATTTAAAGTAGTCATTTTGAGTGCCTTGTTGATTTGAAGGTCCCACTTGACAAATTTCAAGGACTTATGTCTAATTACACTAGCCAACAAGGTTTTTGACTTGTTCATCGCTTACAGCACCTAGGTTTTGTGGGAAAAAATCTAAATGCGAATGAAGAAAATGTATTTTGACTGACATTCGTGCACCCAGTTCATAATAATTTTTCAATAATTCAGCAACAATTTGTCTGCAGTTTTCAGTCTTATTGTTTCCAAGGCTGCATATTCTTTCTCCGATAAACATTGCGAAAAATTATGATCATTCATAAGCTTCCTGATCTGAGGGCCAACAAATATCCCTTCTTTGATTTTAGCATATGAAATTTTAGGAAAATCTTTTAACAAATATTTAAATGCTGCACCATCTTTGTCCAGAGCCTTGACAAAGTTCTTAAAATTTTATGTGCAGCGGTGGAAGAAGAACGTCATTTGGATCAATTAACCGTTTATTTGAAATATTTTGATTGCATGTTCAAGTGATTTGAACAATCTTTATACAAATTTATAACGAATGCAGGCTTTTGTCAAATTAATAACTGTGAAATTGTAGTGTCAGTATTAACTATTTTACAGTATTGCCAGCATGCGATAAAAAACGAACTGGACATGAAGGCCCAACTTTGTTGCCAGATTCGAATTCAGCGCACCCAGATTAGCTAAAAAAACATGCTTCGTTTCCAAAATTCAAAATTCAAGTCAAAATTTTTTGCCTAATTTGTTGGCCAGTGATATCAGCAGCTGAAACCCACAAAAAAAGAAACTTGCTTGCAACTATTTTCTAAATGTTGAATTTAAAATATAAACCGCCAAATCAGCACTACTCAGTCAATAAAGATCACATTTTATTACCCTCTTAAGAATTTTCCGTGTGAAGTTTTTAATTTATAAAACACTTTAGAAAATATCCATATAAATAAAGTCCATAAAACCCATATAAAGTAAGTCCTACATTAATTAAGTCCAATCATCTATCGCCATTTGGTGAGGACTTTGTGTACAACCATCTAAAGCTTTCCGCGTGGTCATGTGTTTTTCTTTAATTGATTATAAATTTATTAGATTTTTTTTTGTTAAAAATATTCTTTCTATTTCTATCAAAATATAATATTAATAATATATTAAAATAATATGTACTATTATATTAAAATATAATAATATTATATAATAGAAGTGCATACACATTTGAATAATACTAAGATTATTTCTTTTTAGGTGCGTATTTTTACTTATTTTTATGTTAAAATTCCCGCTATTGTCTTGGAAATTGAAATAAGGTAAGATTTTTAAACATGCTTTAAAATAGGTAGATGGTTTTTTGCAAGTAATATTTAAAATAACTGGTGATCTTGGAAATGCTTTGTTACCAGTTTTCAAAAAGAGTGGGTCAAAACTCCATAATCAACAATCTAGCAGGAAATCACATAATTTTTGTGTCAACGTCACGCTACTTTCCAAGAGATACCTGTAGTCATTAATTCAGGGGAATTCGTTGCCTAAAACGTCGTATTCCTTATTCGATCAGTTCTGGCCAAAAAATTTTTTAGCATTGATCTGTGGCGCTAACCGTTGGCGGTGAAGGCCTTAACTCAAAATAGCCCACGGCTACCATATGATAATGTCAAATATACCGTTACATTTACAACAATTACACCAAAACGACAAAACAAAACTTCAAGAGAATAAAGCTATTTAGTGCAAAATAATTGAAGCTTCAAAAGAGAAAATAAAATTTCTGTCATTCTGAGTTAAATTAGTTATTAAATTAGTTAAATTAGTTCAATTGATAGCTAATGAATTAAACTATAAAAAGCGAAATCGTTTTTGTAGAGCTTTTTTTTGTTTTATATTTTCATAATTTAGTTATGGCGTAACCATATATATGGTAATCGTGGGTCACAAGTTTTTTTTCAATTAATGGGTTTTTCACTGGCTTTTTTGAAATTTTTTACTATATTCATTTATTAATTTAACTATTTTCTTTTAAGCTTTAGGTCTTTAAATAATTTTATTTTTATTTTTTCGATATTTCGCTACTCCTTTGTGTAGCATCATCAGGAAAAATTAACAAATTAACTTTATGAAAATTACAATTAAGTATTGAAAAAATTTTCTTCAAAGTAACATATTTCAAAAAAATTTTTGTCATAAAATTATTAAAAAGCTTTTAAACAAGTACAAACAATAATTAAATTATTTCTTATTTACTAAATGTCTGTAAATTTGAGCTACATTATCTGTGTCTGCCTTAAAATTAATTCTCTGTGTGTTTGGTGTATTAATAATTTGTAACATTTCTAATATGTAACGACGTTTATAATTGTTTTCTGAATTTAGTACTGAAACATTATCAAAATTGGGATAGTGATTTAATTCAGCACAATGAGAAGATAATGCTGTTTTTTGCGAATTAATATTCCTATATTTTTGGTCTGATTTATGTCCTGCTATTCTAGTTTTAAGTTTATTTTTCGTTGTGCCTACATATACTTTATTACAATTTTCATTTTTTTCATTTCCGTTACAAGGTATTTTATATACTATATTTGACAATTCTAATTTTTGGATTCTATCTTTAGTTTTACTGAATAATTTGTTTAGAGTATTTTGAGTCTTAAAAGCCATTTTATATTTAGTGTTATCAAAGATTTTAGATTTTTCTAAACGTTCAGATATTTCTGGTACATATATTAAAGATTTATAAATTTTTTGTTCTATAATATCTCTTGTATTTTGATTACTTATTCTCCCAAATTGATTTATTAATCTATTTGTTAATTGTTTTGGAAAATTATTATCATTTAAAATATTTCTTATTTTTTCCTTATTATTTTTATGGAATTCTTTATTACTAATTGTCAGAACCCTGTCTATTAAATTTTTAGCTGCGTTAACTATTATTCGTTTACAATGTTACGAATAATAGTTAATAATTCTTCCGGAAGACGTTGGTTTTTTATACCAATCTATTAATATGTCATTGCCTCTCCTTATGAGTTATGTATCTAAGTACGGAAGTCTAAAATCAGACTCTATCTCAACTGTAAATTTAATGTTAGGATTAAATTTATTAAATGTCGTTAGTAAATTGTCAATTGCCCTATCGGATATTATACAAAATAAATCATCTACATATTTTGTCAATATTATTGGTTTAATACTTAACTTTTCAATACTTGTGTCTAGTAATTTCTCCATAACAATATCTGCTACAATTGGGGAAGCAGGAGATCCCACAGGTAGTCCTTTCTCTTGTTTATAAATTTTATTATCGTATTTAAAATATCTGTTATCTTCAATACAAAATTTTAAGATACGTAAAAACAAACTTTTTTCTATACTTGTGTGTCTTTCTATGATATCCCACTTTTCTTCAATAGTACTAATTGCTAAATCAACAGGTATACTAGGAAATAATGAAACTACATCTAACGATATCAACCTTTCGTCATCTTTTATTTTTTGATTTACTATTTTATCCTTTAAATTCTAGAGAGTTTTTTTATGTTATATTTTGAATGTTCCGTTATCTTTTTTAAAATGTTTGTAATATATTTACATAATTCGTAAGAAGGAGTATTGACACATGAGCAAATAGGTCTTAAAGGAAATCCTTCTTTATGAATTTTTGGTAGTCCATACAATCTAGGTGCATTAGATACATTTGTTTTTAATTTATTTTTGTCTAAAGTTGAAATAATTTTTAATCTGAAGAGTTCTTCAACAAAACCGTTATTTATATTTTGTAATATGTTAGTGGGATCTCTATTTAATATTTGATAATTTGTTCTATCTTCTAAAATATTATTAATACGTATACTATAATCCTGTTTACTTATTGCTACAGAAGCGTTACCTTTATCTGCTTTTAATATAAGTATATCTTTGTTCCTTTTCAAAAATTTTTCAGCTTCTTTTACCTTATCTAACATATATTTATCTATACTTGTTAGTCTCATTTTGTTTAAATGGTTATCAACTACTGTGGTTAACTTTGTCCTTGCTATTTCTTGTTCTTCTTTAGTTTGTAAAGTCTGTATAAAATCTTCACCATCTGCTATCATTCTTAATATGGGAAAACTTTCTTTTTTAACGGGTAGTGCGTGCTTTTGACCTAGTGAAAAAACCCACTGTACATCTGCCGGAATATCTTTGTTGGTCTTGTTAGCAAACCATTTTTTGTGTAACTTAAAACCTAGTTCTTTCTTTTGTATATTATTAAAACAATTAAACTTCTTTTTATGAATCTGTCTTACCTTTTCTTTTAATGAAGCCGCGGTTCTATCTTCAAATTATAAAAATTCCTCCATCTCTTCTAATGTTAAAAATTCCCCTAATTTTCTTTTTATATTCACTATCTCAATTTGAAAATGTTTCAGTAAATTATGTTTCTCATTTAATGTTATTTTCAAAACTTTGTTATGTAAATCATGTGTATACTTAAAAATACTTTGTTGAAACGCTGGTGATTGTTTTTCTTCAAAAATTCTCGAAACACTCTTTGTAGTATTGCTGATAAATTTTGTAATTAAGCCTACATTTCTGCAACGAATCAGGAATGTGATTGTCGATTTTGTTTTTATAATTTTGTCCCTTATGGTCTTGTACCGGTTTATGATTCTTCTTATATGTTGATTCTTCTTTAAAAGCTTGTAATTCATCCTTTATTTCTTTTGATTAAAGTTACGTGCTAACTTTTTACTTTATTTTATATAGTTTATTTGACCTTTTTGTTAATATTAATTTAACTATTTTATTTAAGCTTTAGGTCTTTAAATAATTTTAATTTTTATTTTTTCGATATTTCGCTATTCCTTTGTGTAGCATCATCAGGAAAAATTAACAAATTAACATTATGAAAAACTACAATTAAAAAATTATTGAAAAAATTTTCTTCAAAGTAACATATTTCAAAAAAAAAAAAAAAAACCAAAAAAAAATTTTTGTCATAAACTTATTAAAAAGTTTTTAAACAAGTACAAACAATAATTAAATTATTTCTTATTTACTAAATGTCTGTAAATTTGAGCTACATTATCTGTGTCTGCCTTAAAATTAATTCTCTGTGTGTTTGGTGTATTAATAAGTTGTAACATTTCTAATATATATATATATATATATATATATATATATATATATATATATATAACGAGTGATTTTTTAAGAGCTTGAGAACTTTTTAAAAAAAAAAAACGCATAAAATTTGCAAAATCTCATCGGTTCTTTATTTGAAACGTTAGATTGGTCCATGACATTTACTTTTTGAAGATAATTTCATTTAAATGTTGACCGCGGCTGCGTCTTAGGTGGTCCATTCGGAAAGTCCAATTTTGGGCAACTTTTTCGAGCATTTCGGCCGGAATAGCCCGAATTTCTTCGGAAATGTTGTCTTCCAAAGCTGGAATAGTTGCTGGCTTATTTCTGTAGACTTTAGACTTGACGTAGCCCCACAAAAAATAGTCTAAAGGCGTCAAATCGCATGATCTTGGTGGCCAACTTACCGGTCCATTTCTTGAGATGAATTGTTCTCCGAAGTTTTCCCTCAAAATGGCCATAGAATCGCGAGCTGTGTGGCATGTAGCGCCATCTTGTTGAAACCACATGTCAACCAAGTTCAGTTGTTCCATTTTTGGCAACAAAAAGTTTGTTAGCATCGAACGATAGCGATCGCCATTCACCGTAACGTTGCGTCCAACAGCATCTTTGAAAAAATACGGTCCAATGATTCCACCAGCGTACAAACCACACCAAACAGTGCATTTTTCGGGATGCATGGGCAGTTCTTGAACGGCTTCTGGTTGCTCTTCACTCCAAATGCGGCAATTTTGCTTATTTACGTAGCCATTCAACCAGAAATGAGCCTCATCGCTGAACAAAATTTGTCACATTTGAACATTTCGAACCGAACACTGATTTTGTTAATAAAATTCAATGATTTGCAAGCGTTGCTCGTTAGTAAGTCTATTCATGATGAAATGTCAAAGCATACTGAGCATCTTTCTCTTTGGCACCATGTCTGAAATCTCACGTGATCTGTCAAATACTAATGCATGAAAATCCTAACCTCAAAAAAATCACCCATTATATATATATATATATATATTTTTTTTTTTTTAACTAACAATAATTACTCGTATCTTAAGTCTAAACTAAAATATTCTTTTTAAGTCCAGCCAGTGCTAGACAAAAATAATGTTTGTTTCACGGATTTTGCAATCATTTGCGGGTCATCCCTCTAACGTACGGCCAAGAAAAGCAGTATCTCTTCTTTTTAGTCGAATATAACCAGGTTCATTCAGCATGTTACGCGCCAAAGGGTTTGGCTGAGATTCAAGCCTCTTTATGTGACTGCATGTTTCGCTATTTCTGCTTTAACTGATGGCATGTTTAGGTCTTTGTGGATGTTCGAATTTTTTATATACCAGGGAGCAGATGTAATAATACGTAAAATCTTATTTTGGCGCCTTTGAATTTTTTCTATATTGCTAGCTGAGGCAGTGCCCCATAACTGAATCCCATAACACCAAATTCGTTTGAGAATCGACTTGTACAGTAAAAGTTTACAATCTAAGCTCAGGGTGGAGTTTCTGCCAATAAGCCAATTTAGTTGTACTGCTTTTAGTTTCTTTTGTGTTAACTTGAAGTCAATGTGGCTTTTCCAAGTAAGGCGACGGTCAAGATGTATTTAACATCTGAAAGCTGTGGTATCATTTGGTTATTTATGCGAATAGGATCGCATGAGTCCCTACGCAGTGTGAAAGTTATGTGAGTACATTTTTGTTCATTCACTTTTATTCTCCATTTTTCTAGCCATTTTTCCTAATTGAGTATGTGGTCTTGTAAAAGTTGTGATGCTTCTTGGGCACTTTCATGAATACTTATTATTATATATAAAAAATAGTTTTTATTAGTTTTTGTATTAGATTAATGTAAATCACGCTTTCATTTATCAATTTTAAAGCAATAAACGTTACATTTATTTGTTTTATTTTCACAAAAAATGATATACGGGTACGAATGCATGAATAGTTTATTTGCATATTAATACATTGGAAAATACGAAATTAGTTTTAATAGTTCAGAATGAAAAATAAATTAACGTAATTATGGTTGAAAAAAAAACTTTACACAAAAGGATCTTATGACAGTAATGGGCATTACTAAACAAGCGCTATTGTATTGTGTGATTTCTCTACCTATTACCATTGTTAATGAATATGTTAGATTTTTTGCTACTTTTGCTACCATTTTTTGCTACTTTTTAACTCTATCTTAACAAAAAACTTAAATTAAAATTTGGTTAACTCATTCAAAATTAAACACTTTTGTATTTACTAATGTTAAACAAAATGATTTTTTTCAGTGCAAAACACCAACACATTCTCATTTTATCCAGTTTTAACAACTTTCTCTGGTTAGGGGCCTTTGATATAAATTAAAAAATAATACAATGAAATTTTATAATCAAGCTTAAGTTCGTTTTTATTCCAATCTTGTTTACTCAACAAAGTTTGGTTTGATACTAGATTAGTGTTAATTAAAAACGAATGTTGGGAGTAAGACAAATAAACAAAAAGTAACTTTCATTGCTAACCGAAGGTTGGCTGAAGGAACAACAACATACATATAAGGTGGTAAATATTAAAAGTAAAAATATTTAACAAGAGGGAAGCTTAAGGTAGTGGTAGACTTCGTTCGTTCGTTCGACGATTGATAATTGAATACAAGTTTTCTCGTATTCCTTTATCTGGGTTTGGTTGGTTAAATAGATGATGCTTACAACTAAAACACTACCCTAAGTAGATTAGATACAAGAGTGCTGATGACGGACGTGGCTGTCTAGAAAATGTGCATTCCGCTCGTGCTGATGTCTAAAAATTAAATTTTTCCAATTTTTCTTTAATATTATCACCTAATTTGTAATTAAATTAATTCTTTCTTAGAGGGAATAAAAGCGAACTTAAGTTTGATTATAAAATTTCATTGTATGTAATACATAAACAGTTCGACTAATAATAATTAAAATTTTCAAAATTAAAAAAATAATTATTACAACTTACAATCTTTTATTATATGAATGCCGCTGGATAGCTACTTTAAATCATTAGTTATTCGTTAGCCTTTTAGGGCTATATTCATAAAATATATTTTAGGTTTATGAAAGGTTTAATAAACAAATTTTGTGTGGGTATTTGTCTTATAAACCTTTTATAAATCAAACAATTTTTTTTAATGAATTTAGCCTTTAGTCTTTTGTCTCAGCTAGCCAACTAAATTTGTCACTGTCGATCAATTAAATACAATTAATACGAAAAATGTAATTCCATCAGTGATAAAATTGAACGTGTCTACTAGATCTGGTACTACGACTTATTCCAATCCCATATTCATGTTACATTTATATATCCAGTCCTAATACAAGAAACGTCATGTGACTAGAAGAACTTCACTATGAAACAGGAGCTATTTCAGCACAATAATACTAATTCACAAAAATAAAGAACACCTCTACAAGAGTGCATTTTTAATAACTTATATTTAAGGTACCATATTCACTCTTTTTTTTCATATTTTATTTATTGCATCTTCAATATTTTGGAACTAACAATAATTACTCATATCTTAAGTCTATAATAAAAAAATAAATATACTTAATAAGTATAGTTCAACGATTGCTGAAATCATTTACGGGTCATCCCTCTAATGTTCAACCAAGAAAAGTAATATCTCTTCTTTTTAGTCGAATGTTACCAGGTGCATTAAGAATGTTACGAGCCAAAGAATTTGGATGAGTTTCAAGATTCTTCAAATACCTTACCGCATGTTTCGCAATTTAACTGTTGGCACGTATAGATCTTTGTGGATATTAGAGTTTCTTATATACGAGGGACCAACTGAGATCATTCGTAGAATCTTATTATTTCGTCTTTGAATTTTTTCAACATTGCTAGCTGATGAAGTGCCCCATAATTAAATCCCATAACACCAAATTGGTTTAAGGATCGACTTATTCAGTAGAATATTGCCATCTAATCTGAGGGTAGAGTTTCTGCCAGTAAGCCAGTTTACTTGGACTGCTTTTAACTTAATTTGTGTTAACTTGGATTCTATGTGGCTTTTGCAAGTAAAGCGTCGATCAAGCTGTATACTGAAGTATTTGACGTCTGAAAGCCATAAGTCATAAGTTCCTACGCAGTATGAAAGTTATGTGAGTACATTTTTGTTCATTCACCTTTATTCTCCATTTTTTCAACCATTTTTCCAAATTGATTACGAGGTCTTATAAATGTTATGATGCTACTTGGGCGTTTTAATGAATACTTAAAAAAGCTGTATCATCAGCATGTGTTGATATATCCAATTGATTGATAGTTGGCATATCGTATGTGTACAGCAAGTATAAAATGGTTCCCAAAATACTACCTTGTGGAACTCCGGCTTTAATGAGCTGAGGCGAGCTTAAAAAATCTCCTTCATTTAGTATGAACTTTCGATTAGTTATATTATTTTGTATGAGCTTATATAAGTTTTTGGGCAAGTTCAGCTTCAACTTGTATATAAGGTCTTCGTGCCATGCCTTGTCGAATGCTTGAGAAACGTCGAGAAAAGGTGCAGAATAGTTTTTGTTTTTCATCAAAGGTCTTTTTAATTAAATTTACTAATCTGTGTGTTTGTTAGATCGTACTATATTGTTTTCTGAAGCCAAATTGATGGTTCGGAATACATCCTTGCGGGTTAAACTCAATTATTAGTATTCTCTCAAACAGCTTTGATATGTTTGATAAAAAGCTTATAGGTCTGCCTTTTCAATATCTCGAAACTCAAACCATGCCCACTGTGACAGTTTTTTTCTTTTTGCCTGATCCAATATATATCAAAATTACTTACATTCAAGTTCGAAAAACTGTTAAATTATGAGTTTACTGCAATGGGAACTGCTATGACATATTTCACGATCACTGGGATGTTGGAGCTGTTAACTATTCGAGTTAAAATGATTTTTCAGAAATGATAAATATTAACTGGAAATTGATACGTCCACTTAAAATATTAATAAATTATATAGCATAGTTATCCTTAAATATTAATAAAACAATGTGAAAATATAAGAAATATAGTTTCACTAATGTATAGACTGCTATAGTTATAGACTCCTGAAAAGAAAGAAATTCTTTCACTTCCCACATAAAGACTGAAAATCGATACTTTAATGCATTACATATCTATCGCATAATATTTACAACCACTCAGCTAATCTAGAGCTTTCTACATCATATCGTTAGGTATTATTTATTACAACTTGACTCCAAAATTTATATTTTTTGCAATTATTACTTTAATAACTTAAAATATTTGCGAAACTGTAAAAACAAATTCGTCTTTACGTTTAATAGCCTTAATTAAATTTTTTGTTCCTTCGGTTTGCATTTTATTTTTATCTAATTCTTAATTCTATTAAATAAAATTAAGAATCTTTTAGTTAGAACACTGTAAATAAACGTCTTACCTAAAATAACAACAGGAAATATATTGTTTTTCTAGAATATAAATATAATAAGAACATTGCCTTTTTTAACTTTGCCAGTTCTGTTTGTCAGATAATAGTAAACACGTACATATATTGTTTTTGGCTGCTTGTTTTAAAAATTTGGCAAAATAAATTATTTTTGTTTAACACAATTTATTACTACTGGCAAGGATTTAATTCAATTAGGTAACCTAAAAATTTAATAAAATTTGTCAACAGGTGAATAAGTTTATCAACAGAAGTGGTTATTTTGTCAGTTTTTTTTCTTTTTTAAATCAAAGACAAATAATTAAGTTTGACATTTGTGTTTTCAGCAGTTAGTGTCACTTACTCATTCGTAAGTGTAAAAATGGTTTTTTATTTTTTGTTTTTGGTTCATGGTTTTGGTTATAGTAAAAAAAAAAATTCATACCTACTACTAGTTCACTACAAAGATTTGTTCAATTCACAACCACCTTGTATTGTTGCATTGATTGTAACACAATAGTTTAAAAGTGTTGTCGGTGGTTTCCATTAAAAAGTGTGATAAAACTTTTATACAATTTCATTTTATATGTTAAAAAAAACTTATACTAATCTACACTCTCGATCAGATAGTTAATTTCTGTTTTATTCGACAATATCTTCAATTTTTTATTTTTTGGTCGACAGCTAAAATTTTACCACAATCGGAAAGGGCTTTTTCTTAAGATTAATTAAATATCAGCTGCAATATCAAAGCTTAGTTCAATAGTATTTAAAAAAAATAAAAAAAAATCATTTTTTCCGTTTATAAGATTTAAACAACTTTGCATTTTTTATTTTTTTTCAAGTTGTCGCATTTCATTTATACATTAAGGAGGTAGTAGAATAAAATTATAATTTTCTAATAAACATTAGTGAAAACAAGTAACAGTGAACATTTTTTGTAAAAATTTTATCGAAATTTTTTTGTAAAAATTTTATCGAATTTATTTTTTTAATTTTATTAAAAATTTTTTGTACAATGAAATTTATAATCAAGCTTAAGATACAAAAGTGCTGATGACGGACGTCATCATCACTCTTGTATCTAATCTACTTAGGGTAGTGTTTTAGTTGTAAGCATCATGTATTTAACCAACCAAACCCAGATAAAGGAATACGAGAAAACTTGTATTCAATTATCAATCGTCAGTTGGTGAGAACGAAGTGTACCACTGCCTTAAGCTTCCCCCTTGTTGAATATTTTTACTTTTAATATTTACCACCTTATATGTATGTTGTTGTTACTTCAGCCAACCGTCGGTTAGCAATGAAAGTTACTTTTTGTTTATTTGTTTTACTCCCACATTCGGTTTTAGTTAACACTAATCTAGTATCAAACCAAACTTTGTTGAGTAAACAATATTGCGCGGTGCTTTGCGATTTTTAATTTTTTGAAAATTTAATTATTATAGTCGAATTTTTTGTAAAAATTTTATCGAAAATTTTTTTGTAAAAATGTTTGTAATTATCTGTCGAAAAAACACACACCAACATTCGTTTTAAAAAAAAATTATATATGCATATGTATGTATAATCTGTCATTGCCAATGTTTAAAATATAAAATTTTTTACTTTCAATTACTGTTGCCAAATCGAGCAAGGAGTTAAATGTAAAGGGGTTAAATAAAGTGTTACAAATAAAGTTCGGCAGAGTTAATTAAACAAAAAATAATAAAACAAAAATATAATAATAAATGTTATAAATTATAACTTTATTTGAATTATTTTTTTTTATTTATTTATTTTCATTTTCTGTACAACAAGATGCATTCTTACATTTACAATACAGAAATGCATTACGTTATAAAAGATTTATTATTAAGATAACAAAATTCTTAAAAGTATATCAAATTTAAATAAATTAAATATAAGTTATCTAAAAAAGTCAAATTATCTAAAAAAGTCAAATAACAATGTTTCGAAAATTTTAGCATTTCTGTTTAGCTGTTGAATATGTGGAAGATTGTTCCACATACGAGCAGCATTAACGTAAAATTGCCATTTCGATACTAGGCATTGATGCAGAGCTATTACGTCTTTGCAAGTAAAGTTCTTATGTTTATTGGAGTGAAAATTACACCAAGATTTTTTGCTGTGTTGAAAATTTCAATTTTCTCAACATTTATAATTATATTTTCTGAAATAGAGGTATTTAAAGATCTTTTACACATAACTGTGCACTTGGACTTACTTGGATTTAAACAGAGCCCGTTTGCATTTGCACATAGATAGATTTTGTTTAACTCTTCATTTAAAGTATACACAGATATGTTTCGAGCTGAGAAACCTAAAGTAACTTGCACATCGGAGAGTTGGTTAGGTAAGTCATTTGCATACAGAGAAAACAGGAGTGGTCCTAAAATAATACCTTGCGGAACTACCTAATAATGGATAAGCTATTTGACCATACACCATTTACAAATACTAATTGTCTGCGATTTGAGAGGTATGAAAATATGAGTTTGGTTGATGTGCCGACAAACCTAAAAAAGTACTTCTGGTTTTGAATTAATATTCCATAGTCTACCGTGTCAAAAGCCTTAGAATAATCGAGTAGCACTAGAAAATTTATATCTCCATTTTCCAGTCCTTGCCGTATAACTCCAGTAACTTCAACCAGAGCCGTTACGTAGCGATGATGCTATGACGAAAACCAGACTGTGCATCTGTAAGGAAATTATTGGTACTGTTATATTTAAACATTTGTTTGTAAAGTTTTTTTAGAACTTTCGACAAAAAACGTAATATGGCTATTGAATTTTATTCTCCATTCGATTTAGGTAAGGGCACAATTTTAGCGTGCTGCCAGTTTGACGGGTAATGTGTGTCATTATAATACTATTGAAGAAATGATTAACGTACGGAAGGGCATGAATTATTTAATTCAGGTTTAAATTCTTTATTATAAAGAGACTAGCTGTACTCACACACGTTGTGTGCGTCCTGACAATATGTTTTTTCGATTTTGCTTTAAAAGTAATCCATAGAAAATTTTAAGACTCTTACTTTTATAGTGGTTAACGTATACGTATCCCTTGATAAAATTCGAAAATTTATATTATGCCGGATGGCATTCCAGCACTGGTCTTGAAACAGTGCTCTTCGACGCTAGCACGTCCATTAGCGACTCTTTTCAGCACCTTGTATCATACTGGTGAGTTTCCAATGTGGTGGAAGTTAGCTAATGTAACGCCAATCCCCAAAAAGGGAGAGGCTAACAACCCTGAAAATTACCGCCCAATTGCAGTCTGTTCTACTCTTTCTAAGGTAATGGAAAGTATGCTAAATTTTCATCTTGTCAAGTATCTGGAGTCCAACAGCTTACTAAGCGACCGCCAGTATGGTTTTCGTAGGGGGCGCTCTACAGGGGACTTGCTGGCCTTCCTTTCGGAAAAATGGTGTCAATCCATTCACCATTTCGGCGAAAGTAAGGTGGTGGCTCTAGATATCTCCAAGGCCTTTGATAGAGTGTGGCATTGCTTTTGGTGTCGGTGATATCTTTTCTCGATTTATATCGAGCTTTCTCAGGGATCGCACTATACGAGTTGTTATAGATGGGATTTCATCAAACGAGTTCAAGATTAATTCAGGGATACCGCAAGGCTCTGTTCTTTCTCCTACCCTGTTTCTTATTTTTCTAAATGACCTTCTCTGTCAAACTTCCAACCCTATCTACTCTTTTGCAGATGATAGCAGCATTTGCCATTCGTATTCATTCTGCAGACGGCCGAGCCTTTTAGAGATTGGGGCCAAGCGGCGAAACATGAATGATACGCTCAATGAGGATCTCGTAACAATATCTAATTGGGGCCGGGCAAATAGAGTCGACTTTAACGCTCGTAAGACTCAATGTTGTATGCTAACGCACCGGCGTTCGGCCGATAATGGTGCTACATCTGTAATTATGGGTGGTATAAGTATTAAGGAATCAGAAGCTCTTGATGTTCTTGGCATGAAAATCCAGTGTGACGTTCGATGGACTAAGCACATTTTTCAAGTCTCAAAAGAAGCTTTCAAGTGTCTCGGTTTCCTCAAACGGTGTAAAACATATTTCACCTCATATGATCTTCTTACTATTTATACCACTTACATCCGGCCAAAAATGGAATACAACTCTCATGTATGGGCCGGTGCTCCAAAGTCTATTTTGGAACTACTTGACCGCGTGCAGGAGAGGGCGAAGAAGCTCATAGGTGACAGTAGGGTATCCAACTCTATTGACTCTCTTGAACATCGACGCAATGTGGGTTGTGTTTCGCTGTTTTATCGCTACTACAATGGAATGTGCTCTGATGAGATTAGGGAACTAGTTCCCGATATCCGCACGTTTTCGCGCACAACACGCTTTTCATTAAGAGCTCATCCATTTGTGGTCGATTGGCCAGTGAATCGCACAATGCATTACAGAGAAAATTCATTTTTTAGCCGTACAGTTCGCTTGTGGAATCATCTTCCTACAGAGGTCTTTCCTGTCAACTACAATGTTGGAAAATTCAAATCGAATGTCCACAAACATTACTCCCTCTATCCTCCTTCCCATAACCTAATTTCCTAGTTCTGGCACAATGCTTTGCATGAGTAGGGGTCATCCCCTGAGTGCTGGTCCGAAATAAAAAAAAAAAAAAAAAATTATATATAAACATTATTTTAAAGCTTTGTAAAAGGTGTCTAAAATATTTTAATAACAATATAATTCCACAAAGAAAAATAAAAGTCAAATACAAATTTCATTTAATTGACTACTTGGCAGTAAGTTCAATATATTCCGTGTTTAAAATAACTATTTCGCTTTCAAAAATAAAAGATGCCTTAAAGTATGCATTACCTTTAAATCGGTAAAACTGCTTTTTCTCCATTTTCTCTTGGAAGTAAAATATTTTTGCAGAAAAAATATCCTATATTGGAATCAAGACACTAAGGTACCTCCTCACAAAATATTGTTGAAGTCCGTGCAGTAGTATTGAATTGATTGGATTTTTTCAGCCAGTAAAAAAAATACTGTTGTCATACCTTTCGTTGAAGACCGTCGTCACTGGCTGTTGTTTTGGTACGTTTAGCCCAACTTCATCGAAATGTATGACAATAGTATCCATCCAGTAGTTTTTACGTGATGCGAACGAAGCGAAAACGGATGTAGGTATCCGGGTCTAATTTTTCATTAACACTTCATGAAAAAGAACTTAAATCTGAATAGTTAAAATGGAAAAATGTTTTTCATAATATTTAACAAAATTATTTTATTTTTAAGAAATTTGTATGGATTTAAAATTCAATACAAGTAGAGAAATCGATATTCTATTAGGTTCGTTAAGTTGTAACAAAGTGTTTTTATCTATAACTTTAATTCTATAATAAAAACGATTTTCTGAAAATTAAAAATGAACCCTGCTAAGCATTTTAAATTTTTACACTTATTGTAATAGTTTTTTCGTTATTATATGAACTTTATTTTATTTGAATTATTTTTAATAAATAAATTAATTATTTAGGTTTAAGTTCTTAATTATAAAGAAAGATATAACCATTATCAAGTAAAGAAAACATACAAAGAGAATAAAAATAGAGAAAAACAATTTGCTTGGTAGTATAATATAAAGAAATGGTATTTAAGAGTGTAAAAACAATTTCAAAAATCTCTATCTCCTATGAAATATAATATAAAAATTTAAATTTCTCATATCCTTTTTCTATGATAAGTTTGTGTAAATAGAAAATTAATAACAATTGAAACTACCTTATAGATAGATACGAAAAGGGCTGATGACAGACGTAGCTGTCTAGAAAATGCATTCCACTCTGCTGATGTCTAATTTTTCTTTATCTCTATAATTAAGAACTTAAGACTAAATAATTAATTTATTAGTTTTTTCGTTATATAATAATGACCCAAGTGACAATCAAAGCCAATTAGGGGAATTCTATCTATTTCATTTATAATTTAATATTTTACAGAAAAAGAAGGGACAAATGTTAATTTAACATTTTATATTACAGCTTGTCCCATCATGATAATGGTTTTAATTTCTCTTTAAGAACATCTTCCCTTTTAGTGAACCTTATTACATCCGTATAAAATCTCTTGCCAAAAATGTTTACGTTCCTTTTTCTTTCTTGTTTTTTATTTTAAACATAAATTTCCATTTAACATACTATATAAATATTTTGTTTTGTTATATATAATAATATATAAAGAAAGAAAAAAAAATTGAAAAAGAAATACGAAACTATAAGCCATTCAAATTCTAAAGTTCGTTTATTTGCTTTGGGTTCATTGCACTAAAAAGCCAAATTATGTTGTGCATGTAAATTGTTTTGTTTCATTGCTTTCTTTTTATAAAATAACGAATAAAAAAAAAACAAAAATTGTTGGCAGAGTATATACAACATTTATAAAGGCACCTTAACAGTTTAAAACATGTATCGTTCTTCAACTGTTATTCTTATTCGGTACTTTACCATAAGAATTCTTCACTGCTCTGTAATAAAGTTGTCAGAATTTATGTTTTTTTCTTTCTTTTTTTTGGGTAATTTTCCCTGTATTTATTTTTATCCTTCGTTCGCTTTATTTATTTTAAAGGCAAATACATATAAAAGCAGAAAATAGTTTATAGCTAAAGTCATTAAATGAATAAACCGCAAAGGGTTTTTTGGAAGCAAAATATGTGGTTGAGATGCAGGATACGTATGAGTTTTGTGTTGAGAGTAATGGGTATATTTTTATGGTCAAATTATAGTTTTATCTTGAAAATTTATAGAGATGACTATTAAAATAAAAATACGGATAATTGCATAAAGTGAATAAGTGAAAATTAAACAAAAAAAAAAAAAAAAAACTCTTATAAATGGAACTGGTATGAGCATTACTGTAAGTTTACTTGTTATAAATGGCTGCATCGTGGTTGGTTTTATAGTTGGAAATTTTACCCTTTAAATAAATAAAATATAATTTTTAGTTAAGTTGTAACTTTGCAGCAATTTTTGCGAATTATATAAAACTAGCTGTGCCCTCCATGTCGTGGGCGTCCTCACAATATTTTGCTCGATTTTGTTTTGAAAGTATTCCAAACCAATTAAAAAAAATGCAACTAAACTAGCTTCTCCTAACAATAACATAATTTTATAGCCACACTTAAGTCGTGGTATTCTTACCAAATTTTAAAAATTAACGCTAAATAACAAAAATAATCATATAATTACCTACATATGTATTTTACAAAATAACCAAATTATACAACACGTACGCGGCTTAAAAATATGGTTAGGTTTTATTTATTTAACAATGGAATCTTTAAAAATTATACACGCAAAGAATTATTTTAATTTAAAAGCATTTTATTCAGCTTTGTATAAATAACACTTTCTAAATTATATAGAAATCACCATTCACGTACAGGTTCAAATAGATACTCACTCGCAACTTGCGTAAATATCGCACTTGTTGTTCAAAAGCGTAGAAACTCAAAATTCTCAAATGTTTACTTTTCAAAAAAAAAAAAAAAACAAACCACAGAGGTCATGTCTACCCACTGTAAAAAACTCCCTTTAAAAAATTTAGGTGCCGTACTAATCAGATAAAACAGCGCCATCTGTATTTCAAATATCCCACTTTAAAAATTAAAGGTGCCGTACTAAACAGTACTTTTATACCGGGAAGCGTACTTTCACTATTTTTTCTCCACTTTCTCTTGGAAATAAGATATTTTTGCGGAAAAGAGGTGTACTTTATTGGGATCAGGATACCTAGGTTCCACCTCACAAAATATTGTTAAAATCCGTCCAATAGTTTTTACGTGATGCGAACGCAAAAGAAAAGAAGAGAGACAGATAGACGGAAATGAGATGTATAGATAAAATATAAAAGGTTTGATACTGCATAATGTGTTGAATGTGTTAGGTGTTTTTCGATCATCAAATGAATAAGGACATGATTAGAAGGTAGATAGTTCAATAAAGTTCTATATGAGTTTATATTCGCTACTCAAATCTTTTCCGTCCGATCTAAGTCCCATCTTTCTTTACAACTTGACAACTAGTAAGGCTTAAATTGAATTAAACCTAACTATTTTGAACGAATGTTAAACCTAAGCTCGGTCTGATTTTGATTGCATTCTCTGCTGCTATATAGCCATCTTTGTGTCATCCATGCTATTTCTACTCCAGGTATATGTCAAGCTCTAATATGATTTGCTCTATTATGTGAGCGCATGCTATTATTTTTAATACCAGCAGCTAAATGATCTTCTAGAAAAGGACACCGCCTGGTGACAAGTGTGTTATAGTTACGTGCTGTAACTGTAACACTCTTGTACGTGTTCCAAAGCTCCGGATTTTACGATAATGAGCTGGTTTTGTGGAGGCAATTGAACTATGTTTGTATCTAAAATCGATTAGAATACCTACATAGAAGAGTTAATAGTCCACAGCATTTCTTAGAGGTGTGATACTATTCAGTTATTGCTGATTCACACTAAGCATGGGTGGTTGCGATCTTAAAGGTAGATAAGCCGATCCTGCTATCTATTTCAATCCAAAGAAGTATTAAGTTTTATTTGGGCTTTCTTAAAATATGTGGAACCATTTGTGAGGTGTTGCAGTTGTGATGATATTTCCTACTGCAGGAGATGCCAGTGGTGTCTATCTGAAAGAAAATTTAAAAGTAATCAAAGATATGCTTTGACAAAAAAACTTAACGACAATCTTACACTAAATAAGTAAGGTGCTGTCACTAGAATTTACTCTCGACCGCAGTAATCTCAGACTGTCGACTGGTAAGTTTCAACCTTCTTGCTCTTCAGATCAATCGTCATAACTGCTAACATTTGTGTAAGACTAAGGTCCTAATAGCATCCACATTTTGTATATATCTGCCCAAGCATAATGCTAAACAGTTTTACTCAACATTCATTGAGGACTACCATCAAGAACTATGGTGTTATTAGATTCGCATCTTATCTAAATGAAATTTCATTAAGCTATCACCAGTTTAGGGCACTCTGAACACATTCAAGCAACTTTCCTGCCGATTTTGCAGTAAAAAGGCCCAGAATTTTTAGTGGTAATCGAATCTACAGTCCTAGACTGATAGACTAGCACACTATCTACTAGTTCATTGGTTTTAAGGATAGTATGTTGCACTCATTGACATCTTATGGCATTCCTGATCTGTGCCTCGTTTCTGTAACTTCTGTGAGAAACTTTTCACATGAAATTATTATAGTCATCTTGTTTTACACAGGGTGAGTTAGAGATAATGACAAACTTTTTTATTAATAAAATTTTTGTGAATTTAAATATTAATTATTTAATATTATGCTAATTACCCATAACGTTTTTTAATAAAAATGCAATTTATTTGTTGGGGGAAAAGAGCTAGTTCCTATACGTATTTCACTGGTTGCTCAGGCCAGATCATTAGGAAACCTTTTTCCTAATTTTAGAGAAGCCAAAAATACTCTATAAGTAATAAAATTCTTCAAAACACAATGAGAAGTATGCATGTTATAGAATAATATTACAAAATATTAAAGCTTCAACGAAACACCAACAAACAAACCACTTTTTTATGTTTCCTTACTGTCCTTCAAAGGTTTGCACAAGCAGTTGCATATTTAGTTATTAATAAAATTTTTTATTAAATTATTTTAATAATTTTTAGGATTAGCAACCTGGAAAAACAGAATGACTATTATATTTTCATGTGAAAAGTTTCTCAATTTAGTTACAGAAACGAAGTACTGGGTTCAACTTTCAAAGAAAAATTTTGAAAATCTTCATGGTTTTAGTTACTGTTGCGTAGCCACAAACACATCTCACAAGCGTTTTCAAAAATAGTACAACTTTCCTTTAAATCTAACAATAATAATCTACTTTAATTAAGCATTTACCAATTACTGCTGCCTGGGTATTTTAGCACACTTCAAATAAAGGATAAATAGCTGTTGATAAATATTTTATTGTCAATGAATATTTTTTTGCTAATACACTTTTAAGCGTGGAAACCAAACAAAACATATTATTTAAAAATAAATTTGCAGCCAATCCTTTAAGCTATAACTATTAAGAGCTAGAGCACATGCTTCTTATTTGTAGGATTTTGGTTTCGATTGTCTTATGATTTTTTGGTTAATTATCACCACTGCAGTAATTATTTTGCCATTACCAATATTGTGTTGGCTTTAATCTTTTTTGTTTTATAACCTCCCTTTACTTCAAGTTGTAAAGGACAAAAAGGACTAACAAACTATAAAATACATTATTGCGGTAAAATGTTTAAAGAAATAAAAAGAACATTCTCAGTAACATTCTTTTCTTTTTTCTCTTTTGTCTTTCTTTCTTCTTTTTTGTGCTGATTTTTTTTTTTTGTCTCTAGCCACTTTTCTACGAATCAGTTCACTGCTCACCATTTTTATAGCCCCGGTTATAAGAACTTATATGACTAGTATGAACTCTTGTATTTGTATACGATTTCGTTAGTTTTTAATGGATTTCCTTTTCTTACCATCCCTTTCCTGACGTCAGTATGTCTAGACAAGCAAACATTCATTGTCTGCTTGTTGATGTTTTTTTTAATTTCTTATTTTCGAAAAATATTACTTTTCGTTTTTCAGTTTTAATGTAGTTTTGGCATGATTGAAGATCTAAAGCTATTGATGTATGTATGTATGTACGTTGATGTAATTATATTGAAGAGTTGCTTGGTAATGAATATTGTTTGTGTTTGTACTTATAACAATGGCCATTAAGGAATTTGTGAGTGATTTAAACATGGCAGAGTTGAAAAAAAACTATAATTAAATTTGGGTTTAAATTCGTCATGAAGAAAGAAATCTTCGCTAAAACAAATTATGAGCAGATAACGAAATATTTTTAATATTTATTAGTTCTATGTTAAAAAAGTGAAAATTATTAATACTTTTAACTTAATGCTTACGCATTTAATTAGTTATAAGGAAACTTAAGTTTAGGAGCCAAAAACTTTTTATTAAGAAAATAAAACAATATTGTAAAATTTCAGTATAATTTCAATAATAATGAATTTAAAACAGAGTATACACTGAGCGAAATTGCGTAGCTAATATTAACGTAACGTTAGTAGAACCTTAAGAACAAAAATAGTTAAATCATTTTCATTTTTAACCAACCTCAAAAAAAGAAGGAGGTTATCAATTCGTCTGAATGTTGCTTTTTATGTTTGTGCGCGCAGAACTCAGCCATTTCTTAACTCATTTTAAAATATTTTTCTTTTTTAGATAGGATATGCGTACAGATTCCATTTTAAAAGAAGTTTAACATACATACATACAACATACATGTTTTTCACATGTGTTATGAACCGTTAAGGGCACCATTTTAAAATTTTAAATCTGCGTATCACTATAGCTGCCAATAAGGAAAGTTATAAAAAAATAAACTTAAAAATTAAAGGGTGTCCCCTTTGTGACGTCAATTGACCTATATGGCCCTATCTTTTGAGCCATTGTAGACAATCACTGGATAATTGGACAGAATGTTCGTTATAATTATATATAAAAATATTATAAGTACAAATATTTATAATTATAATTCAGGGGCAAAACTTTTGAACCGTAACAGAGACTGTTAAATTTACAAAGAAGTGTATTTCTAAGTCCGCTATAACATCAAGTATAAAAGAATAAATTAATTATTTAGGCTTAAGTTCTTAATTATAAAGAGATAAAGAAAAATTACTGGTGTCTAATTTTTCTTTGTAGTATAATATAAAGAAATAGTGCTTAAAAGTATAACAAACAATTTCAAAAAGCTCTATCTCCTACACCCAGAGAAAAAATGACACCATCCGTGTATAAAATGACCACATGCGGTGTCGAAAGTGTATCTACCACGTTTGTGCTTAAACTGTAAACGAACGTTGTCAATTCGACAACGAAATATTGACAACGAAGAGTTGTTGAAATGACAACGAACGTGTACACTTTGACACCGTATTGTTGCCGAAGTGACACCATACCGGTGTCGAATTGACACCATACTGTTGTCAAGTTGACACCATATACCGTTGTCGATTTATAAATGCTTATTCTCTTCCAAATTTACTATAATAATAAAACAGATTGTAATAGATTATACATTTTTAAAAACTATTTTATTTACAAAACGTGGTTTTATTACAAGTAAAAAATTTTAAATGTGTTTATTCATCCGCATTTTTAAGCGCTGTATTTCCTTTGATTTTTCGTTTAACAGTGTCTTCAAATCCTAAATTATATCACAAAAAATTGTTTAAGATGTTCTATATAAAATATATTGAAATTTCTTACCTTGGATAATACTTCCTCGTTTTAGGAGTAATATGCCGCAGTTTCATTACGTTTTCAAAATTGCTCCACCATGGATTGCACAGACATTGTGTCACCATCAATTCCAAACCATGAATTTATACTTATAAACATAATAAAAAGTAGTTAACAGTGATCATTACAATTACAACACCATATTACCTCTGTTTTTTCTAGAAAAAGATCTGTCTAAACTCCACTGTTAAAGGTTATTTGTGCTGCTAGAAAAACATAAGTAAATATTACACTTCGTTCTTTCAAACTGGTTAACTTACATTTTATCTGGTCGAAGTTAATGGTTTCTAATTTTTTTTCTCATTTTTCATCGTCAATTTCATCATTGGCTATAAAGTAAAAACTCTTGCCATCAAAACGTCTCCAGTGGTTTGGAGCCAATCGCCAATTTGTAGATCGCTCCATTTTCTTATTTTGAAAAAATGCGGCTGCATAAAATAAATGAATTTATGATAATGAAAATTCAATAGAACTTGTGGAGTTTGACAACATTGAGTTTTTGAGCACGTTCGTTGACAAATTGTCAACGTGCGTTGCTAATTTGAGCACTTTCGTTAATATTCGAGCACGTCGAAGGCAGTCGTTGTGATTTCGCCCACGTTCGTTAACAAGTTGACAACGCCCGTTGTCAAACAAAACTGAAAACATAAAGGTGTCAAAGTGATCACAATCGTTGTCGATTTTGCAACGTCGTTTTTCCCTCAGTGTATGAAATATATTATAAAAATTAAAATTTCTCATATCCTATTTCTTTGATAAGTTTGTTTAAATAGAAAATTAAACTACCTTGTAGTTATATACGAAGAGTGCTGATGACGGACGTAGCTGTCTAGAAAATGCATTCCACTCTGCTGGAGTCTAATTTTTCTTTATCTCTTTATAATTAAGAATTTAAGCCAAAATAATTAATTTATTCATTTAAAAATAGTTCAAATAAAATTCATATAAAATCAAGTATAAAATTTAAATTTGGAAACTAAAGGGTGTACTCATAATTGATATAATTTGACTTATCTCACCATATCTTTTGAACCGTTATATGCGAACACTTGAAAATTGGACAGAATCTCCGCTACTATGTCCGGTGTAATAACATGTGTAAGTATTTAAAATTATAAATTAATGGCTAAACTTTTGAACTGTTATAGACAGACAGTTAAAATTTACAACGAATCTGTATGGCTAAGTTCTTTATAATAAGTGATTAATTTAAAATTATTATATTAAGGGGTGTCCCAATGGTTGATATTATTTAAACTACATGATGATATCTTTGGAATCGTAACTTTTTATTACTGTGTCAGTATAATAAGTGTAAAAAAATAAAGGGTGTCCCCATATTCAACGTAATTTGTTGTATATGGCGTGGCGTTATCTCCTGTACCGTTATGTAGATATTTGAATATGCAAAACGTATATTACTATGCCATTATAGCAACAAGAATAAAATTGGAAATTAAAGGGTGTGCCTCTAGTTAATGATATTTTTCTATACGACCTTAACTTTTGAACCCTTATAGATAAACATTTGAAATTTTAACAAAGCATTCACTTTGTATACAATAACAAGTACAAAAATCTTAGAGGGTGTCCTCATAGGTGATGTGATTTGTCTTATATGAAGCATTACAGATAGATACTTGGTATTTACACTGAACGTGCATTATTGTAAGAAATATAAAATTGGAAACGAACCATGAAATTTTTAAAAATAGTGTATTACTATGTTCACATTAACTAGTAAGAAGATTTAAAGGTTTATTGCCTTAGGTGATTTAAAATTGATACATATGACTTTATCTTTTGAACCGTCGTAGGCAGATACTTGAAACACTTTTTGTACAGTTGTTGGGGTATGGGAGTCCAAATTAGGCAAATTTTCCAATGCGGCAAAGAAATGTAGAAATACACGGGGTTTTTTAGTTTTATAATAAAATTCAATTTTTTATTGGTGGTTATACAAACCTTTTGGTATGATAGCGAGTTGAAAACTGAAACTTGTTACAATATTTTTAAGTTTTACAGCTCATTTAAGATGAGATCTTTATAATTATTAGTTCTCTTTTCTCACTACACTACGCAAGACTTAGATATGGTTTAACATAATAATTTAATCACGCATAAACATCCCGGCCCCCTTGCTATTATGCAACCTTGGGAAACCGGAAGTTGATTAGAAATTTTGTTTTACTAATATATATATAAATAATTCATATTTAATATTAATATAATAATTAATTGCAAGTAGATAATATAGAAATGTATTTAAATGTAAAAAAAAGGAAAGCATCTACACTCCAAACCTGCCAATAATGGTCCAGCCTAGGACTGTATCTTGCGCCATAGGAGTACCAACTGTCTCTGGCTGAATGTTGGTTTTTATAATGCGTGGATACACGTCAGCGCCAAGTATAAAGTTGACGTCATCATTTCTAAAAAAGTTAGGGTCAGCAAGACGCAGGTTGCTGTATAAAGACGCTACTCTCTCATCAATTTCTTCTTTAGGTTGTTTGCGTGGTAGATCGCTAACTACCTTTGCTGTTACCATAATTTTCGGTCCATCCTCATAACGGGGCCTGATTTTTATTTGACACCACCGGTCGTCACCAATTCGCTTCACTGGAAGCTTGTAACGTTGTACAAGAAACTCTGCCATAGAGCTCGTTTCCTCACAAGGGTTAAGTATTCCTCGGACATTGCCCCATTCTTTCCCCAGCTCTACTTTTGCAATAATTGTTGGTATGAGTGTTACGCTACGTGGACTGGAAGCAGTTTCTTTCGTGGAGTCAGTTTTTACTTTATTTACTCGCAGACGTTCGTGGCGATGTAGTGACGTATGGTGTTTACCTCCACATTGGCGACATCGATTGGTATTGGGACACCGGTTGACTTTGTGGGAGTGTGCCAGACAGTTCTCACAGTAGTGGTATTTTCTCACTACTTTAAATTTGTCCACAACATTCATGCGTTTGAATTTTATGCATCTTCTAAGGGGATGATCCTTATTACATATGCGGCAATCAAAGGACCTTGATGGATAGCGAGAGTTGCGTTGGTGACGGCTACGGTCTTTTTCTTCTAGGGGTGAGAGGCTCCTGCGGCTATGACGTGGCATTGTTATGGCTGTAAATAGATATAAAAGTGCATTATTAGTTGTGTTCGGGGTTGGGGAGTAAAACTAATTTTACGATTGGCCTAGTTACGATGCCATTGGCAGTTCGTATTTCGGCGACTCTAACCCTGTTATCTCGACCACGGATAACATTTTCTATACGGCCGAGACGCCACTGATTTGGGGGTAGATTGTCTTTTCTTATAATGACAAGATCACCTATAGCGTAATCACGCTGGGGGTATTTCCACTTATTACGCTTGTGGAGCTCTTTAAGGTACTCCTCCTTCCACCTTTGCGCAAAATAGTGATGCAGAATCTTTAATTTTTGCCAACGGTTCACATGACTCAATGAATGATCTGAAAGATCAGGTTCGGGGGGAGATAGCAGTGGGTTGCCTATAAGAAAATGACCGGGGGTAAGTGCACATAATTCGGTAGGGCTTTCGCTTATTGGGCTAAGTGGCCGAGAGTTTAAACACGCTTCGATTCTTGCTAGCATAGTAGAAAATTCTTCGTAGGTGAAACTCTGGCTATGAGACACTCGTTTGAGATGCATCTTGAAGCTTTTCACGCCAGCTTCCCAAAGCCCCCCCATGTGAGGTGCACCTGGCGGTATAAAATGCCATTCTAGCAAGGCAACACTATGTTGATCAATTAATTTTCGGCGTATTAGTGATAAGAACTCAGTTTTTTCCGCATCCAGTATATGTGAGGCACCAACAAAGGAGGTACCATTGTCCGAATATATAGCACTGGGGGAGCCTCGGCGCGAGAAAAAACGTGCAAACGCAGCTAGAAATGCTTGAGTCGAGATTTCACTTGTAAGTTCGAGATGTATCGCCTTAGTTGCGAAACAGATGAACACTAACACATAACCTTTCGTGATTTTGCAACCACGCCCAGCATACGTTTTGACATCAAAGGGGCCCGCAAAGTCGACTCCAGTGTTAGTAAACGGGCGAGAAAGAGTTGTCCTCTCGGAAGGTAAGGCAGCCATTATCTGTTGACTTTTCTGACGTTTTTGAATTACACATTCTCGACACTGTGATAATGTAGTTTTAATTAGGACTTTTAGTTTAGGAACGTAGTAATAAAGCCTCATAAGTCTATACAATAGGGCATTTTGACCGTGGATCGAGTATTTGTGTAGATATGCTAGAAAGAGCCTTGTATAGCATCCGTGATAAGGCAGCAATATCGGAAACCTCTCATTGTAACTTAAGACAGGCGAGTTAGTTAAACGACCGTTAATCCTCATAATGCCAGTGGTATCCAGAAATGGATTAAAAGTTAAAAGATGACTTTTTCGGGGTAGCTCCAGGCCTTGCGATAATAAGTTATATTCATCTTCGAAGTGAAACTTTTGGCAAGAGATTATCATTCGCGACTTGGCGTGCTCTATTTCAGCTTTGGTAAATTCATTAGTTGTCACGAGCTTATGTCGTAACCTTGTGTTGCACCTGTAATAAAAACGAAATACCTGACACGTAACACGCAAGGATTTTGGAAAGTCTGAGATATTTGCGAGAAGTTCCGTACTGCGGATTTGAGTCACGTGAACTGAAACAGGTTTTATCTCCTCTTCGGTATCGAAATTCTTTGAATTCTTAGGCCATTGACTTTGCGGCAGGCTAAGCCATGAGGGTCCATGCCACCATAATTTGCTAGCTATAAGCTGTGATACGGTGAGTCCACGAGTTGCCAAATCAGCGGGGTTATCTTTAGAATCAACATGAAACCAAGATTGATTCCCAACCTTTTCAATTATAGAGGAGACTCGATTCTCCACGAAAGTTTTCCATCTGTTAGGGGATGTTTGTAACCATGCCAAGACTATAGTCGAGTCGGTCCACAGAAACAGTTTATAGCTTTTTAGGTTAATTTGGGATTGAATCGAGTCTATCATTCTGGCCATTAATTGGGCGCCACAAAGTTCTTTTCTGGGTAATGAGACAAACTTAACGGGGGCGACTTTCGTCTTTGCGACAAGGAGATGAGTCGAGACAGAACTTAAATTTTCTGCGCGTAAATACAGAGTTGCGGCATATGCTTTTTCTGAAGCGTCGCAGAATCCATGCAATTCGATTGAGAATGTGGGATCGAAGTCAACAAATCGCGGAATTTTAATATTTTCTATGTTCGCATAATCATCTATAAACCCATGCCAACTAGATAATGTTGACGGTTTAAGATCTTCATCCCAGTTTGTTTCATCCTTCCAGATTTGCTGCATGATCATTTTTGCAACAATAATTTTAGGGGCCAGCCAACCGGCGGGGTCAAACAGTTTGGCGATTTGAGACAAAACTGATCTTTTTGTGATGGAATTTCGATCGGGGTAATTCTTTAAGCGGAAATAGAAATGATCACTTCCAGCATTCCATCGTAAGCCTAAAGTCTTGGTGGTACAAGAGTCTGACAATTTCAGGAACTCAGTATCTAGTAGATGATCGGGGGATAAATCCTTTAGCAAGTAGTCACTGTTTGCTGTCCATTTACGTAGCGCGAAGCCAGCGGATTGAAGGACTTCGATTATTTCATTTCTCGCTTTCAGAGCAGCAGAAATTGTGTGGGCGCCAGCCAAAACATCGTCTACATACATATTATTACGAAGAATGTCGGCTGCGATGGGTTTAGTGGGTTCGTATATGTTAGCTAACTCAAGCAGGGTACGTAACGCCAGATAGGGAGCACAATTTACACCAAATGTCACAGTATTCAGCTCAAAATCCTGGGGGGTTTCGTCAGGCGAACTTCTGAAAATTATCCTCTGAAATGGGGAGTGTGTGGGGTTGACTAGTATCTGGCGATACATTTTTTCAATATCAGCATTGAAAACGTATCTGAATAGCCTCCAGCGCAAAACTAATATGGTTAAATCTGATTGCAGAGTAGGACCGGGGTAAAGCAAGTCGTTAAGACTATTTCCATTTGATGAGGGGCTAGAAGCATTAAACACTACACGTAATTTCGTGGTAGTGCTATCGGGTTTCAGAACCGCATGGTGGGGTAAATAGTAAGTGATGTTTGCATTTGAGGGGGTAACGTTATTCATGTGATTTAACGATGAGTATTCAGAAATCACCTTATCATAGTCTGATTTCAATTGCGGGGTTTTCAAGAGCCTAGACTCATTTCTCATAAATTGAGAGAGGGCAATATGGCGAGATGATCCTATATTTATATCACGCGGATATTCACGACGAAATGGCAGAGAAACTACGAAGCGGCCATGTTCATTACGAACTGTCGTAGATTGGTATAAATCTTCACAATAACTATCTTCCTCGGATAGATGGGGTCGCTCTGGAACTTCTTCCAGTTCCCAAAATTTACGTAGCTGATTATTTAATGCAATCTCAGTATAATAAGATGCTACAGAATGCCGACTATTTCCTGATAAGATTCTGCCTGTGACTATCCACCCGAAGACTGTTTGTTGCGCTACCAAAGTTTTGCCTTTGTTCCATTGCAGGCCATTACGAATAATTTTCGGGTAGATGTCACCACCAAGAAGAAGGTCTATGTCTGAGTTTTTATGTTGTTGAGTGTCAGCCATTTGTAGTTCGGTAAATTGGTTTTCATCCGCGGCCGATAATGCGTAGTAGGGGAGTTGACCGGCTAGTTTTCTAACAACGAATGCATCCACACAACTTTCAAAAGAGCTGTCTATTGGTGACCCTATTTGAATACAGCACACTTTTGTCGAAGTCGCTGTCAAAGCCTCGTTAAGACCGTGGATTTCGGTTGCAGAGGGACGAGTATTTATTGAAAGCTTTTTTTGAAGTTTATTGGAAATAAAGGTAGCTTCTGAGGCCGAATCAATTAAGGCACGTACTGTATATTTAAAATCATTTGAATAAATATCGACAAGGGCAGTACCCAGTAAAACTGTAGAGTTCGATGTGGACTGTATTTGAGTGGAATAAGATTGTCTCGTTTGGGCTACCGCTTGAGCAGAAGTAGAGGGATTCGCGTTTAAATTTGATGTTTGAAGGGGGTTTAGAACACGAGAGTCATTCGGGTGCATATTCAAAGGCGAAGCTAAAGTGCGAGACATTGATTGGGGGTTGGGGTATTGAATTGCGTTAGATACTTGCTCCGTTCGATGTAGCAAGGAATGATGTTTTTGCTTGCATATATGGCAAACATATTGACTTCTACATTTCCTAAACTCGTGAGAAGTTCCAAGGCAATTCGAACATCTTTTTTGTTTTTTAACGATCGAAAACCTTTCCTCAACAGACATTCCGAGAAATAAAGGGCAAAGCCTAAGGGGGTGACTTTCTGGACAAATAGAACATTTCCCAGACTTACTTTGAGAAACAGTTGTGCTATAACTTTTAAGTTTCTTCTGATCCGCAGGATGAGATTTCTTCGAATTAAAAGATTTATTATTATTTGACGTATGGGGGTTAGCGAAAGTGGCACGAATATCAGCTACCGACTCTAGGGTCTGAAAACGCGAAGTTAAAAAAGCGTCCATTTGCTTCCATGTCGGCAACTCTATGCTACTAGGAAGGGACTGCTCCCAGAGACCAAGGGTATTTTCTGGTAGGCAAGTCGAGCAGATGTACACGAATATGATGTCCCAGCTTTCCGTATCAATTTGAAGAAGTTTAAGATTTGTGACACAGTCATTTATTGTGTGTTGAATACTCCTAATATTGTTACCAGTTTCCTTATAAATTGGGGTTATATTAAACAGGGTCTTTAGCTGAGCGTTGACTAGTATTCTTTTATTTTCGTACCGATTAACTAGATTATTCCATGCCATTTCGAAACCATCGTTAGTTATCGGACAAGTCTTAAGTAACTCTCGGGCCTCCCCCTGTGTCTTTTTAAGCAAATGACACATTTTCTCGACTGGAGATAATCTTTGGCAATTTCGATACAACGCCGTGAACATGTCACGAAACGTTGGCCATGACTTATAATCTCCATAAAATATTTCAGTGTCGCAGGGCGGCAAGGAAATATTAGGAGCAGATTCATTTTGGGGGAGTGAAGCTGAAGTCGAAACCTTATTGGGATCAGCCTTTTGGCAAAGAGCATCTAACAATTCATTCGATCTTGATAGAACTTTAACGTGGGCTTCAAAAGTTGAATAAAAACGCGATTTTAATGTTTCGATTTGGACTTCCTCTTCCAATTCATTAAATTTATCTAAAATGTCATCGTAACACGTTCGAAATTGCGACCAGAGGCGGACAATTTCATCCTTTTGGACCTCTAGGGTATGAACTGAATGAATGTCAGCAGGCAGGTTAGCAAAATATGCTTGAAACTCTACCACACGGTCAGATGCACGAATAAAAGAGTCTAATATGGACATAATGACGTTTATATAAGGGTTTACCTATATAGTGTAATGCCAGAAATGAATATAACCAAGTAAATAAAAAAAAAACGGTTATGATTCCAAATTATAACACTAGGGGTTACGGAACACTCGCCAAATAGAAGACCAGGAGCCAGATAAACAACAGTATAATACGCGTGATCGAAGCGCAAATATTTTTCCAGGTATAATTAAAATAAATTTTAAAAATATAATTTACCAATAATTATTGGTAGGGGAAAGCAGGCATACAGTTATTATTTCACTTTATTTGGGATTAAGTAAATTTTATAAAACTTTATTTATTTCTATTTAAGTTATGTTTAGTGAAACTTTAGATTTATTTATATGTGTATCTTGGATGAGATATTTTTTAAAATAATTTTTATTTAAATTAAATTAAATTACAGTTTTTTAATTTGTATTAAAATTTTAATTTAATACTGTTAAACTTGAGGCAATTACTATTTGAGTGAACTTTTGTTTAATTAAATTTTAATTTAATTTGTTATTATTATTTATTTTTTATTTTTAATTGTTTGAGAAAAAAAAGCAATTAATATTTTGAATTGAAACAGTGTAACAAGCAAAGATAATATACATAAACGTGAAATTACTTAAAAAAAGATAGATGAAGTTATAACAACTGTAACTTGTAGGTTTAGTTATTTTATTGATGCGCTTGTTTTCATTTTATTTACATATGTATGTATGCTTGTTTGTGTTCGAACTTTGATCACTTCTTTGCCTACGTTTTCGTTTTCATCAAACTCAAAACACAACATCTGTTTGAAATAAATTTTTAATAATGTTTGATCCTCTTTACTTTCACAACTTATAGTTTGATCAGACTTCAAACTTAATGTTCGATAAAACGCGTTACATATCCAACATTCTGTTTCTAACTTTTTAAGTTCGAACTGGTTTGATCACTTGTTTGTTGTTCTCATTTATTTTGTACTTCAAAACTGTTGGAGGATTTGCTCACTCAAAAGATTTCTTGAATTTAAAATATCATACTCAATAGATATTTTTACACTCAGAGAATATGTTTTTTTTTTTTTTTTTTTTTAAAGGTGTGGAATTTGTTTCACTTTATGGGGGAAATTTTATTTTAGCAAATAATAACTGTATGCCTAAACTTGTTGTTTTTGCACTTTTTAATATAATGAAGCACTTTATTTTTTCATGTAGAAAGACAACACTTACTTTGATGTGATGATATTAAGTGATGATTTAAGATTTAAAAGTTGCTTCCAAATGGGGGTTGAAATAACGATTCCTTGAGGAAGATGTTACCTTTTTTGGGGGTTGAAACAAGGATTCCTTGTGTTGCTTTGTTACGGGGGTTGCTGACTTTCTTTCCACAAAAGATTATATTTGCCAAAAAAATCCTCTTCTTGAAATCCGGCTCGAAGGACCAAAAATGTTGGGGTATGGGAGTCCAAATTAGGCAAATTTTCCAATGCGGCAAAGAAATGTAGAAATACACGGGGTTTTTTAGTTTTATAATAAAATTCAATTTTTTATTGGTGGTTATACAAACCTTTTGGTATGATAGCGAGTTGAAAACTGAAACTTGTTACAATATTTTTAAGTTTTACAGCTCATTTAAGATGAGATCTTTATAATTATTAGTTCTCTTTTCTCACTACACTACGCAAGACTTAGATATGGTTTAACATAATAATTTAATCACGCATAAACAACAGTGTTTATTGATAAGTTCATGAAGAGAAGTATAGATGAGTTAATTTGCCGTATTTTGCCTTATCATATAAACCATTGTATAGACACCTGGAATTCACACAGTATGTATACTGCTTTAACCGCTATAGCAACAAATATAAAATTAGAAATTAAAGGGTGTCATCATAAGTGATATTATTTGAAGCAAATATGGGCTATAATGTTATTTTAAACCAATATAGATGAACACATGTTAGTTAAGCAAAGTTATGTACAAAATAAAAAGTATAAAGAAATAAAGGAGTGTAAGTCATTATAGACAGCAAGCTTTTCGGTGCAAACAGCTTATCTTTTGAATTAGGCAGATTCACATAGTTTTAGTTTTATGCCCGCTACAATAAGAGGTACACAAAACATAGTAAGTATATGTAATTTTGGCGCATTTTGTTTAGTTTTTACAAATTACTTCCTTTTAAATTTTTTTGTTTAGAATTGATGACCATATATCTGTGTTCAAGTCGGTTTTTTTGCAAGAATTATTAAAGAATTATTAACATTATATATTTTGGGTATTAAATAGCAAGCTATTAAAATTTATTTATTTTATGCAATATAAACTAATTTTATACAAATCAACAGAATTTCTTTTGTTGACATACCTTTCGGTAAAGAACGTCTTGACTTGCTACTGGTTTGGAACCATTGGCGAGTGCATTCGATACGAAAACATCAATCCACATTTAAGATATGACCGTAGAGTTCACAATAGTTGCTTTAGTATAAATAGTGGTGGGACAGGTAATTTTTCATTAGGGTAGTGTGTTTAATAGTGATATGAAGGTAAATTGTTTACCAAATTGTTGTAAGGTCAGTGTATATTCAATATTTTCGTATTTTATTATTACAGTTTCTGGGTAAATTTTTAGTTCAGTGTAATAATGACCTTTAAACTCATAGGTCGTCACTTAATGTCCTAAAAGTTATTAGAATAGAAATTTCATAAAATGGACGATAAGACTATTTAGGATAATTACAAAGACAGTGTTCTGACAATAAAATATATGCCCGAGTTATGAATATGAGATAATCATTGAATTGTTTCATTATAGGGTACAGTATTTAACGCTTAATTGATTTGTCTTTTAGGGGCTGAGTTGTATATAAATATCTAGCTTGCATTAGACCCAGCATCATTGAAAGTAAAGGTCATAGATATAATATTTCTTTTCGTTCCATAAAGTAATTATTAATTTTATAAGAAAAGCGCTACGTTCTCTATTTTAATGCGGAATTTTTTGGTCCTTACTTACTTAGTATAGAGAATAATGATGTAGATAATATAATAAAAGCCAGTTTTAATAATATTCTTATTGAAATCAAATTTTAATAAAAAATGCACCTAAAGATTGACAAACCATAAACAGATAATAAACTCAAATTATATATAAAGGGGTTTTTCAATAACAACAATTCGATCTCATTATTTACAAAACACTCTACATAGTTAAACATAAAAAATATTATCAATTTATACTATATTACAAATGAGCTTGTATCATGGTATATGACTTTTTAATTTCTTACAAGTGCTAGAAGAGTTTTTACTTACAATTTGAATATTTATACTAAAATCATCAATTGTATTTTAAACAAGATTTCCATCGAATATAAATTTGTTTCATGCATAAACAACACTCGAATTTATCTAGTACAATCTATGTTTCATTGAACCCCTCTCTTCTAGTATCTACTTAGAATTTCTGAAGTGTCTGGTTGGCAAAAATAAAAACACAACATACTCGTATTTGTTGTTGTTATAATTCTTACCTCGTTACAACAATTTAGTTTGCTTTTGATTGTACTTCAACATCATCATCAACAACATCATTAACGATGCCACAAAGCTCATTCACTTACTAACCTGCTCGTTGTAGGGCTGACTGCTCGTCCTTTTGTACAAACATATGTACATATTTCTACAGACATACAAACTATACAATTTATTCATTCAAATTGTTCCTGTTATTCTACCCCCAACACGATTCTGTATATCTTTCTTTATGTAAATTTGTAACAATTTTACTATTTGTACGTTTCGCAGTTCATTTATTATTCATTACAGACTGAATAGTTAGTGTATTATTGTACCTTATTGTACATAATGATGATAATCATCATCTTCGTTATCATCGTAGTCATTTTTTCAGTGTTGATATGTATTTTTTTAGTGCTGACAGTATTGATATAAAGCTTAAAAAGTATGATACTTTTGTACCTTCTACAAACAAGGACAGTTTTCAACGTTAAAATTATTCGATTACGCCCCATGTGGGATATCGTCTAACAATTACAAAGTATACGCGTGTTTAATGAAGGCAAATAAGGGGAGCAGAAATAGAGTTTTGTCATGAATCGATTCCAATATCCAAAAATCATGTTTAAACTATTTTAAACCCTCTGTTGGAAAATTATAATCTGTAATTAGGTCACATTTACATATTTCACGGTCTATCAGACCGAATAAGGAAAATGTTAAGAAACATTTTTATTATTCTTGGGGTGATCTCATTTTCTTATGTAAAAATTATGTAAAAATTATGTAAAAATTATATGTTATAAAAGAATAGCTGTGCCCGCTACCAAATTTTAAGACTCTTAGCTTCAAAGTGCTTTAAATACGGTTTATGTATTTACTTTATGTAAAGGCACCCTGGTCCTGAATAATTACATGCGCCGACAAAAATAAAAATTGCAGCCAAGTTTGCAGTACCATTGAATTTGATTGATTAAATTTCATACTTTAACTACTTTTTCTCTATTTTCTCTTGGAAATCAGATAAAAACATATAAAGTATTCTTTATTTGAACCGAGATACTGAGGTATCTTCTCAAAAAATTTTATTAAAACTTGTCGAGTAGTTTTTACGTTATCCGAACACAGACAGGCAGACAGCCATACGGAGAGTTACAGTTTTTTTTATATACATATGTATATAGATTTAATAACTGTTTTGGGGTATGGAAGTCCAAGTTAGGCAAATATTCGGATAGTAAAAAGAAAAAACATGGGGAATTAAAACTTTATAAAAATGCGATTTTATTACTAGGTTATACAAACATTTTTGTATGTAAGCAAGTTGATAACTAAAAACTTGTTACATTGTTTTTAAGGTTTAGAGCTTAAGTTGAGATAATGATATCATTATTATTATTATTATTATTATTATTATTATTATTATTATTATTATTATTATTATTATTATTATTATTATTATTATTATTATTATTATTATTAATTTTCTCTTCTCACTACACTACGCGAGAGTTAGACATGACTTTAAAAAATATAATTTAATTACGCATAAACAAACTGATTTAAATATCATACCTTACAGTCATTGTAACTATTCATATTTTCAATTTGTTCATGTCTGAACGGATTATTCATCTCTGGTTCATAATGGGTGATGCCAAATTATAGTTGAGAGGATCTGACGTCTAAGAGGCCTTGCTGTTCTCTTCTCTTCTTTTGTTTAATTTTTCGTTGATAAGTTGTTTAGATACTTAGTTTTTTTATCGATCGATAATAAGTTTAAAAATGTTGTTCGTGGTTAAAGTCGAGCTTAAATAAAATTTTCTTTTTAATCGTTGTAATAATAATTTTCTACGCCATATCATTGGCCGTAATTTGTTAAATCTTTCGACTTTTTTGGCGCCATATCGTTGGCCATTTGAAATTAAATATTGTTGTAATTTGAATAATTTGTGAAAGAAGTAAGAAATAAAACAAAACTAATTTTGTACTTATATTTTAATATTGAATCCACCACCATTTTCGTTTCATTTCATCTATGTACATATTTTGTGACCTATTGGAGTTCACAACTAAACTCCTGGAATTTCGCTTTGAGGAGGAAGCTGTTTCGAAGCCAGCCTCATATCGAATTTTTCAAATTAATAAAATTATTTTTTTTTGTAGTAAAATAGGTTTATTGTTATTTTTAAGTTTTATTTCGAAATCTGTCTAAATATTGTTTGTGTAAAAATAAAAAAACCCCGTTGTCCAAGTTAAAGCTATAAAACTTACTTATTTTGGGAAACAAAATTTAGAACCCAAAAGGTGCATGATATAAATACCCTTTGAGCATTTCGCAACATTTTCTCGCATCTCAGGCATATATTTAGCTAAGTATATGCATAAACGTAGCTGTTTGCTTGTTCATTCATATATGCAATACAACGACTATAAAAAATCCTCTGAGATTTATGCTAGTTGCTATTCACTTTAGTATAAAATAAATACAAACCAATATACATATGCATTACATATGTATGTATATATGTATGTATGTATATACAAATGAAATGTATATCAAATATATTTTTATTCTATTCAGCTGTGCTTTACTAACCACCACATACTACTTTTAACAAAAGCTTTAGCGGTCTACAAAATTTACATTGGTTGTCATTTTTTTATTTGCGTATGTGTTAGTTAGAAGACAAAAAAAAGCAAAATAAAGCATTTGTAAACAAAAGTAAATAAAACCTGTAGTGTGCTCGTGTTTAAATTACTCTATATTCTGCACATTCTATTATAGAAATTTTACAAAAAAAAAAATATTAAATAAAATTTTTTCTACTCTTATAGTGTAAGTTCAAACATAATGTTGAATTGTTCTTGACAGATGTGTTTAAAATGGTTTGAAATAATCTGTGAAACGATTTTTACACAGACTTATAATTAAACTAGCTGTGCCTGCCACGTCATGGCGCGTCCTGATTTCGCTTGATTTCGATTTCGCTTTGAAAGTATTCCACACTAATTGTAAGACTCTTAATTTTATAGAGTAGCACCTATAAAAGAAAAATGCAACTAAAGTAAGGAGAAACTAATAATAACAGAATTTTGTAACCACACTCAAGTTGTAGTATTTTTACCAAATTTTAAAAATTAACGCTAAATAACAAAAATAATGTAATCACATAATTACCTATGTATTTTACAAAATAACCAAATTATGCAAATTATTGTTACGTGTTATTTATTCAACAATGGGATCTTTCTAAATTAAACACGCAAATAATTATAAGATAAAGACACTTTATTCAGCCTTGTATAAATAACTATTATTGACACTGTTTAAGACTTTCTAACTGATGTATCTACAAATACCGTTTACGGATAGGTTCAAATAAATACTCACTCACAACCTGTGTACATATGTATATGAGCTACTTAAGAAAATTGTATAACAACAACTAAGGCAAACTTAGCAAACTCGTTTGTTTCTATTAAGGTTTTGCAACAATGTAATTCCACAAAGTAAAAATACAAATCAAATACAAATTTTATTCAATTGTCTATTTGGTAGTTAATAATTCTTATTTTGTCAGCGCCATCTGTGTTTAAATTAACTCACTTTAAAAAATTAAGGGTGCTGTTCAATCAGTTCACACAGCGCCATTTAAGTTTCAAATATCCCACTTTTAAAAATTAAAGGTGCCGCACTAAGCAATACTTTTATACCGGAACGCATAATTTCACTGTTTTTCTTCACTTTCTATTGAAAATAAGATATTATTGCGGTATCAGGATACTTAGGTACCTCCTCACAAAATATTGTTTAAATCCATCCAGTAGTTTTTACGTGATGCGAACGTAAAAAGCCAAACAGACAGACGGAAAAGAGTTACTATTTTATTAAATTTATAGATACTTATGTATAATCTTAAGTTTCTGTAATTGCAAATATATTTTCCTTTATATCCTTAACTGATAGAAGTTTTGTCACAAAGACAGCATTTATTCATTTATTACTTAATGACAGACAAACAGGTTTCCGAAAGAATCGCAGCACGTCTTCGGCACTATAGGGCATCACTTAAGCGATACGAAATAGCATTGACACAAACTAATTTGATGTTTTAGTTGCCTTAGAATTATCAAAGGCATTTGATCCATTGATCATATGAAATGAAAAAAATCCTGGTGTGGCCCAAAGCTAAGTTCTTGTACCATTATCATTCTCAATGCATATGAACGATTTATTTTGTTCAAGTGGATTGGAATCCTGCGAACCCTTTGCTTTTGCAGATGACATTTAACTTCTGTTTTTTGGAGAACGTACATCTAAATATACGTACACTATATATGTACAATACAAACGTACACTAAAATATTGCTTACAATTAATGATCACATAGTGTCTAAATCTTTGTCGAAAAAAAGCTTTTTGTCTAATATTAAATCGATTTTCGGGTTATTTGCTATAAAAAAACATAAATTATCTCAGTTTATGCAAAAACCTAAAAATGCTGTTAAAAGTGTTTATTTAAAAAAAAAAAAATAATTTTAAAATCAGCCCCATATGTTTATATGTATAACATTCAAATGTTTAATATTAAGAAAATCTGCTTAAAAACAGCAGAAAATTATTACAGAAAAGATGTAATAGAGGGAAAAATTATTAAAGGTAAAAGTCTAGTATTCAAAGTATTTTAAAAATAATATTGTGTTCTTTTCAGCTGAACCAATGAACCTTTCTTAACCACGTTTACATATTGTAGTATGAAATATTTTTAAATAAATGCAATTAAAACCATATAATTTATGCATTTTTATTGAGAAACAATTTTGAAAATAAAAATAGTAAAAAAATCATATACAATTTGTGTAAATAAATTAAACATATTTTGTTCAAAATGCAACAACATTTTAAAAAATGTAGTTGTCTAATTTAAGGTCGAATATATTCGATAAAGTGTTGCCTACTAATATCGACCTAATTTTAAACAAAAGTGTTTTACACTGAACAAAATTTCGTAGGTAATATTAACGAAAAAAATTAATTGATCCTTAACGACAAAAACATTTAAAACAATTTTATTTTTATTCAAACCTATACACAATTTATTCATATAAACTAATTTTATTCATATTAACAAAATTTATTTTGTTAAAAACATTCTTCAATAAAACTTGAGAAAACTTAAATAAAAATTTAAATAAAACTCTGTTCAATTGACAAAAATATCGTTAAAATAGTAGTAAAATATTCTAGGACAAACTATTAATAATAGGGTGGTGGGTCACAAAATTTCAAAAATTATTAATTGTTTTTCGAATATTAAATGTGTCTTGTCGTTTAGCGTATTTTAAAATAAAAATCAGTTCTTCTTGAAGAAATAAACTCCAAACACCATGTTTTCTTTGATCAGGTGCAGATCCAAGACAATTTTTTTTACTGGATATTTTCATTTTTGTAGGAGAAATTTCCGTTTCTCATTCCCCCTAGATCTGCTTTGAATTTTATTGATTGCAACTCATTTTTGATTTCATTTCATTTGAATTGAAAAATTAATGGCAACTCATTTTACAAATTCATTTGATTTGGAAACGAATTGGAATTCATTTCTGCCTAATTCGTTTGAATTGATTCAAATTTCATTCAATTCATTTTTTTGTGTGAAAAGAATTAGTTCAAAATTTGATAATTCGTAACGAATTAAAATCAAAAAAGAATGATTCTTTTACAGCTCTGATCGAAATGAAAAAAGCTGTAAATAGAATAAATTTCGTTAAATTTAACTTTAGAAAAATTTTTTGAGTTGACGTATAAAATAGAATTTTTTTTGTAACATTTGTGGCAATAAATAAACTATAAATGCAAATTAAAATTAAGTGAAAAAATTTTTCGAATAAATATTACACTATTAACGATTTGAAGGAGATATAGTTTCGTGTAGAAAATAAGAAAAAAATTTAAACAATATCAAATGCCCGCAACAGGAAGTGAGAGCCGTAATGAGGCATTAATGTTATACAGTTTTATTTTCAGATTATGTTGCAGATTTTTGTGTTTTAAAGATGAAAATTTAATACAAAAATTAAATAATAATTTAAGTTAATTTAACTTATTTTTTATCAAATCTACCCCCTATAAAATAACGAAAAATATGTTCATATTGAATAAATTTCTTGAATAGAACGAATTTAACAAAAATATTTTTTTACTAAAATCGACTGTAGATTTGACTAAAAACTTTGTTAGTTGTATAATAACCTAATTTTCTTCAATTCTACATCCTGTTTTACAATATTTGGGTAAACTTTTGCTTCAGTGTAGAGTGCAGACAGTAGTTAATAATACCTTAAGTGGAGTAGAAACTTTGATAATAATAAATAGTATTTCATTAAATTCGTCAAAAACAAAGTTTATGAAATACGGTGGATTAGCTTCCCAAGATGCTGAGCGGTGAGCGCACTAAATATTTTATGATAATCTTAGTTACACTTTTCGTATAAACAAAATTTATTTAAGTATTAGTCTTACACTCCGGCGTTTATATTCTCTCAAGGAATATGTGTCATTCCATGTAAGATATAAGCTAGCGCATGATTTACTAATGTCTCAGTTGTCATATTGCCTGGAAGTTTTTCGCGTACATCTAGTGTCAATATAAGAACGATTGACCTTTTAACCAACAAAATCATACGATTTGTAATTCACCTACTACGTCGTGATCATATATCCATATATTTTACCCAATTTCTGAACTGTTCGTTTTTTAATTTCCTAACAATAAAACTTCTATTAAGCTTTTACAAAATTGTGAAAAATTCAACTCAGACGGTTTTAGTTCAAGATATTCAATTTAACCAATCGTCAAGAAATATAGAAATGTGTACGAGTATACCTACAATAAAAACTTCCTTCCTTGAAAGATCATTTATTGTTTAAACAGCTCGTTTATGGAACCGATTACCCGCCTTATTAAGATGATTTAATTTTTCGGTTGTAGTGTATTACAAAAGGCTGATTGAATATTTTAATACTACCTAAATTATATTTTGTTCGATTACATCGCCAATATTCGGCTTAAGTTTTTCTTGTTCCTTAATTAATTTTTCGACCTTTTTTATTTTCTATAAATTTTATTGTGTCTATATATGTGACCCGGCCTATAAAAAGGTGGCTTATGACTCAAAAAAAATTTATTTCCACTTTTTGTTGTTGTTGTTGCATTGTTTATATTTAACAGCTAATTTTTTTCGTTCGTATTTTCCAATTTCTTCAGGGATTAATTTATTAAAATATATAATCTTTCATGAATATTACAAGACTGTGTAAACACAAACTTAATAAATTAAACAATACAAACTATAAATTAAAATATAACAGGTAATTATTCATTAGATCATATTTTCTTTAACTTTACTAAAACTATGTTATAACTTGCATTAGTGTTGTCCTTATCTTCTTTGGAGTTAATTTATCACACTATTTTTATTTTTTATAGCCGTAAATTGATGCCGTATTTAAAGATTATGTATAAATGTATATAAATTTATAAATGTTAATTTAGGGTTATTTTCATATAAAATAATATTTTCAATTGTAATATTTAATTTTGGCCAAATGAAGGCTTGTATTATAAGAATTCTTAATTAATTCAATTATCTACTTAACTGAAATATTATTGAATTTATTCTTAATAAATTATATAATTGAGTCAAGTAAAAAATTAATTAAATTTGTATCTGAAACTAATTAAAACTGTTAATAGGAGCAAAAAATTTTTTCTGTGTAGAAACCTCAATATACTCGTCTGACTGCGAACAATATCAACAGAAACAAAACCGCAAAATTATCATTTGTATCTGACAATTATGTCGTAAATATTTGATGTATCAAGATAAATGTGCTAAAACCAAAGTGTATAGACAAAATAATTTCCGTAAAACTTTTAAATACCTTATGTGTGTTTATTTCCTGTGAGGGATATTTTTGTACGTGGCGAATGTATTTGTAGGTAAGGTTCTTCCATTAAAGAGAACATTACTTTATCTTAGCTGGCATCTTTGAAACAAATACAAATACAGATATTAGTATACTTTCGTTAAGAAACTTTATACAAGGGCAATTATATATAATGTTAATGCATTTACAACAATGAAACACCTACACATATTTGACTAGACTTGTAGTCTAGTTGAACATGAGTACAAGCATTTTCAAAGATCTCGCAGTACTTACGTAGATATATATCTATGTAAGTAAAAATAAAAATAACTTTGGTTTACAATCGCAAAAAAACGTGATGTTGGAAACTAATTGCTAATATAATTTCATTTGTCTAGTATATGTAATAAGCGGTGTTGCCAGAACCTTAACAAAGCGGATAAAATTAAAAATGTGAAAAAGATTTAAAAAAAAGCTATATAGCAAATAAAAAATGTAAAAAGTCAAACTAAGTTTATTTCAGTTTAAACAACTAATTTTATTAAAAAAATAATGCGTAAAGAATTATGCGACAGCACTAAAAGCACAATTTCTAAAAGAACACTTTCTTTTAGTGCTGCATAATTCAGGATGACATATCCATACGAGCACATACAACATACATACATACATACATACATACATACATACATACATACATACATACATACATACATACATACATACATACATACATACATACATACATACATACACATACACACATACATACATACATACATACATACATACATACATACATACATACATACATACATACATACATACATACATACATACATATATACATACATACATACATACATACATACATACATACATACATACATACATACATACATACATACATACATACATACATACATACATACATACATACATACATACATATATACATACATACATACATACATACATACATACATGCATACATACATACATAAGTAATCATCCTTGACAAAAATTTTGATGAATTAAAATTTCCCTACTGCTCAATAACGCCGGTGCATTACGCTTATTAGGTTGTTTGGATCTGTTCCGCCAGTAAATTAAATACCTTTGTTATATAGCGACTTCAATGCGAGTAATATCTAAAACGTGGCTTGATAATAATGTTCTCGCAACGAAAGCGCTCGTCAAACGTACCAAATAACAATATATTTTTTGGATGAAATATTTTCTATGTTTTTAATGTTCTTGTTTTAATTTAAACGCTTTTATGAGTAAAAATGTAAAAACTTATAATCTCTTAAAATAAATATAAAGGGTGGTCAAACTTGAAGGGCCAAATTTTCAAATTCTTTGGGAAATTATTGTCATTTTTTTTTATTTTGATAATATTGGTATAGTTCAATTATGTATGGAACAAAATATCAGTCAAATGGCCGTCGCGACCTCGGCGGTACAACTCCACCCGATGCTCCAAATTATGCCGTTAATATGCTAAATTATCCTATGCTTTAGCTCTTGAATTGTTACTGGCTTATCGAAGTATACCTTTTCTTTCAAACAACCACAAAAAAAGAAGTCCAACGGTGCCAATCACATGATCTTGGCGGCCAAATGACATCGCCACCACGTGAGATAATACGAATTTGTCGCGTAAAAGAGCCATTGTTTCGTGAGCTGTGTGGCAAGTGGCAATGTCCTGTTGAAACCACATATCGTCCACATCCATATCTACCAATTCGAGCCATAAAAGGTTCGATATCATCTCACGGTACCGAACACCATTCACAGTAACTGCCTGATCGGTCTCATTTTGGAAAAAATACGGCCCGAAGATGACGCCAGCCCATAAACAGCACCAAACAGTCACTCTATGCGGGTGCATTGGTGTTTCGACAATCACTCTTGGATTATCGTTCGGCCAAATGCGGAAAATCTGCTTATTGACGAAACCACTGAGGTGAAAATGTGCCTCATCACTGAAGATGATTCTCTTCGAAAATTGATCATCCAACGTTGCCATTTCTTGCAACCATTCTGACCATTGACGACGTTTGGAATGATCAGGAGGCTTTAGTTCTTGAGTCAATTGTACCTTGTAAGCGTGTAAATGCAAGTCTTTATGCATAATGTTCATCGACGAAGAGCGTGAGAGGTGCAATTGATAGGCACGACGACGAGATGAGGTTTAGCACTGGTATTTTCACATTTCCTACCGACCCGGTTTGCTCAATTTTTCAGATTGTACGCACATTTGGACCATTAAATTGACCGAAAAAATCACAAAATGCAAGATATGCATTTTGATTTGAACGCCCATTTTCATAATAAGCCCGAATAACTTTAACGCGTTGCTCGATTGTGTATCTTTCTATGGTTAAAATTGAGTTAGTCTGAAATTGAGAAACGTCAAATTAAATTTATTTATTTATTTATTAAATGCACAAAAAAACTTGAAGTTTAGGTATGGTTCACATTCAACATCGGCGCTTAAAATTTAACCTCCCGATATATTCAATCCTGTTTCTTTAAACTTCTTACTAAAAATTCAAAAATTTTTAATTTTATGAGAAAAAAAAAGTTTTTTTATATAAATTTTATTTGAACTATTTTTTATTGGATAAATAAATTATTTATGCTTAAGTTCTTAATTATTAAGAGATAAAGAAAAAATTAGACACCAGCAGAGTGGAATTCATTTTCTAAAAGTAGAAAATTAATAACAATTGAAACTACCTAGTAGATAGATACGAAGCTGATGAAGGACGTAGCCATCTAGAGATATAACCCATTATTGCATTAATCAATATGAGTCTATTCTTCCAAGCCTGAATATAATAGAAACCGTTTAAGTTGGTTAGCCTAAGAAGTGTGTGAGCATGGGGAACATTATGAAGCCAAACCTAATTTAATTAAAATTAGGTGCGAAATCTTTATGTAGCGACAAAGTGTTAATAATGCTAGGGTGCGGCACAGCAACTCTAAAATAGATAATTCCAATTCAAAATATAATGAAAGAGTTTGATAAACAGATAAACACTTTTTTTCGTAGCATTTTTAATTTGACTTGGAGAATTGGAACTAATGAACTGTTTAACATTTCTGCACTCTGTTTTTTTAACGCTAGCTTCGTAAATATGCAAAAACTTTAATAAATTATAGAGGTTGGTAATTTTAGCTCGTCATCAAGAGCTACATATTCTTTGACTGGTCGCTTCAAAAAGAAATAATCAATTTTGTTCCATGATTATTTGGAATTTATTTAATCTTCATCAGAAACTAAGAATGAGAATTATAATTTTTGTGGCTTAAGGCCACATCATTAAATCTGCAATTAGAACAATATGATTTTCTATTAAATTAGACCGCAATAAGCGATTACTAGAGACACAATTTTTCAAAAAAGCGCAAGTTGCGCATAATTTATTTCTTACTATATTAATTGACACTATGTTCTAACTTTTTGCAAACCTATAGGCCTGCCTTCTTCGGCCTTTTTAGGATTCCGTACACAAAGTGTAAAAACGAAACCCTATTGTTTTCGCTACAATGTCTGTCCGTCTGTCCGTCTGTCAGCGCCTTTTATCTCTGGAACCGTAATAGGTAGACTCTTGAAATTTTCACAGATGATGTATAGTTGTTGCCGCTATAGCAACAAATACTTAAACTTATAGGGTGCTCCAATAGAGAGGTGTTATTTCATTTCTTGAACTGTAGGAGGGATACACTTGAAATTTACAAACAGTTATTAAAACTTAGTTCACTATATAAACAAGTCTATAAAAATAAACCTAAAAATTAAAGGGTGTTCCGATAGTCGATTGCTTTGTATGTGTAAGGCCTAAGTTTTGAACCATAATAGGTAGACTCTTGAAAATTTCATCAAAAGTGTATAACTGCGGCCACAATAGCAAAAAATACTAAAACGTAGGGTGTTCCAAAAGTGACGTGTTATTTACGTTTATGTCTTTTTTTTTGAGCTGTAAGAGAAAACCACTTACAATTTGCAGACTGTAATTAAAACTATGTTTGTTTTATAAACAAGTATACAAAATTGAACTTAAATATTAAAGGGTGTTCCAATAGTGATGTGATTTGCATGTATATATCCTAAGTTTTGAATGAATAGGTGGAATCTTGAAATTTTTACAGGATTTGTATAACTATGTCCACTATAACAAATAATAAAAATTAAAGGGTTTTCCGCCAGTGACGTGATTTGCATGTGTAAAGCCTTATTTCTTGAACCGTAACAGATAGACTCTTGAAATTTTGTACAGAAAATGTGTTGCCACGGCCGATATGACAATTACTAAAAACTAAGGGGTGTTCCGACAGTGAAATGTTTTTCACTTATAGTGACTTATTTTTTAATCGCAATAAGTAGACTTTTAGTATATTTATAGAAAGGAAGTTGGCATGGCCACTATAATGAATAATAAAATAAAAAGGTGTTCCGACAGTGAGAAGATTTTATAAACCGTAATAGATACCCTCTTGAAATGTTTACAGTAGATGTGTTACTTCGGCCGCTATAACAAATACTTAAAATTGAAGTGTGTCCATTAGTAACGTGTTTTTCACGAATATTACCTTATTTTTTTAACCGCAATAGGTGATATTTTAATAGATAGTGTATTACCATGGCCGCTAGAAAATCAATTACATATTAAAATTTAAAGGGTGTTCTAATTATGATGCAATTTTCGCGAATATTACTTTAATTTTAAAATTTAAGGGTGTCCCATAAGTCATAAAGAAATAAACAACTGGCATTTTTAAATTATACTGAACATAGTAAGGAACCCTACGTGTGTGAGTCTAACTCGCACTTGACTAATTTATTTTTATTTTATTCACTTTTAAAAATGTTTAAAATCAAAACAAACTAAAATTGACTTTTGATTTCTTATAATATCCCATTCTTTAAAATACATCAAGTTTGTGCAAGGTTGCGTTTAAAATTATCAGAATAAAAGCTTGTCAAATTTCACTTGAAAATACGAATTCTTGTATTGAAACTTTAATATTTCGATTTCAGTCACTTTGAGAGCAGCCTGTGTCAAAGTGTGAAGGAATTAAAAAAATATATATTTAGTGTATTTCTTGCTTAGACTATTACCAAAATACAAACAAATTATTTGAATCATTTGGTATTTTTGGTAAAAAAATTTTAAAATAATATATATATATATGTATATATATTTTTTAATTAAAAAAAAAGAATAATATATTAATCAATTTTTAGGAAGACTTTGCGAAGTTACAAAAAATGGTTTTCTTTGTCAAGAAAAAAAAATTAACCGTATAATTTATTCGTTTTCAAGGATATTTTTAAAACAAAACAGGATGAAAAAACAAAAAAATTTCTTTCCTCGAAATGGCTTAATTAGTAACTAAACTGTTTATAAGATATTAAAATTTTACACAAATTTTGAATGTGTTAAACATTTTTCTGTATTTTTTATGATACTTTTAGATTCAATTAAATGCTTCGCAATTTTAAGTGAACCGTTCAGAGGTAAAAAACTATATGTTTATTTAACAGCACAAAAACAATCAGAAACATTTAATAAAAATGAAATATAAAAAAGAAAATTATATTATACACACTTAATTATAGAATATCGTCTTATATCTCTTTTTCTGTACTCACACGTGTGTAGGATTAAATGCCTTAAAGAAACATTAAATATACAAATGGCTATTACGGTTTAATTAAAATGTTCACGTGTATGTGCGTGTCTGCTTGTGTGTTTTATATGGAAGTGCCAAAAAAGGGTATTCAATATTTGGTTATATTTCAACTGTGTATAAAATGAATTTAAAATTTAATTATATGATGTCTAAATTAAATAAAAAATAAAAAATCTTTAGTTTAAATATCATTAATTATATATTTCTTCGTAATTGTTACATTGTATATAAAATAATTTGTGCAATATACATATCTATACACGGCCCAGTGATGTTACATGTAGGCAAAAATTCCCTATTTGTAGGGATTTTTATGTAAAAAAATGGCCGATGGGGAAAAAATGACAGATTTTTTCAAATCACTAAAAAGTAGGGATTTTTTGTAAAGCAGCAATTTGGCAACCTTTTCTAATATTTGTGCATATGTATATTGTAAAAAACGAGTACTACTAGATGGCTTTCGGATCTAAAATGTATAGAAGGAGTATTAGAAAATTGGGATGTACTCTTAGAATTCTTTACACAAGCTTATACGCAGGACAAATTTAAATCTACAGAAAGGATTTTCCTCGAGCTGAACAATGAATGCAATAAGGCATTTCTACTTTTTCTCAAGTATGTTCTGAATTATTTTAATTCCTTTAATGCACTGTTTCAATCTAAAGTACCACTAATTCATATTGCTCAACGTGAATTCATAAAATTTTTTTTAAGTTTGGGCCAAAATTTTATTAGAAAATTCGAGCTTAATATTTTATGTAATGTAAGATCACCACATATTTCTTCGCTATTGAAGAAATTTTCTTTGGGATATGAGTGTAACGAAGCTCTAAAAACTATCCCAAAATTGGCAGCAAATCAAATTAAAATAGAATGCCTAAAGTTTTACATTACTGCCCTTGAAGAAATGCAGCAAAGGTTACCCCTCAGAGAACAAATATTTAAAGATATGGAATTTCTAAGCCCACAAATTGCATTAGGAAAAGATGGAAGTAAAAATGAGTTGTCATTTAAAAAGATTTTAAAAATAGTGAATGTGGACGTTAACTTGCTTTTAGAAGAGTGGCGAAGTTTTGAGTATAACTTTTCAAATGAAGAAATAGAAAATTTGTTGAAGATGGATGTCGAAAAGTTTTGGCGTAAAATTTCCAAAATAAATAATTTTAATGACAATTTCATGTTCCCTACTTTGTCCAATTTAGCTATATTCGCCTTATCATTGCCACATGCGAATGCAGACAGTGAAAGAATATTTTCTATAATCACCGACGTTCGCACTAAAAAACGAAATAAATTAAGTCACAAAATTTTAACATCAATTTGTACTGTCCGCTCTTTCCTGCAATATAAAAGTAAAAATTGCTGCACCTTCCAATATACCGAGTACCACTTTAAAAAAATGGTGGCCACACAATTATATGATTGTCATGAAATCGTCAGCCAAAACTGACAATCAACTTTTTCGTATGCTTATTTTTAAACCAATGAACTATATGTGATTTTTTTTACATGAACTTGTTTTTTTAAGTTTTTTTCTTTGTTTTTATTTAGTTTTTAAGAAAAAGAACTGATTAGTATTTTTTAAGCCATAAAAGTGTGTTATTTACATTTGTATGTACTTTCAATAAATTTCTTATGCCTTTAATATAAAGTGTTTCATTCGTCTATATATATATATACAAAAATATTACTGTATGAACTGTAGGGATTTTTGTAGAGAATTTTTTAGAGCTCGTATGGAAAAATAGGGATTTTTTTGTAGTTGCGTAAAAATTTTTGAAAAAAGCATGTAACATCACTGACACGGCCTCAGAATTTCTCAAGCAGTTGAGGTTGAGGTAACTATATTCTAAGAGCAAAATATTATAATTAAATTATATGGTTGTAGTCAAAACACATTATTTTTAACATAATAATATTATTGTTATGCTAGCACCATATTATAATAAAATTTTATATTTTTATGAAATAAATTAAATAAATATAATGATATATAAAAGAATATGTTAAGTCATACCCTCACTATAGGCCCGTTAATTTAAAGAACCATTATAAGAGGCATAATCAGTTAATAATTTATTTTTAGCAGTCGATGTGAAAAATTACTCAATTCATAAATTATTATGATAAACCCATAAAATTAGATTCTATTCATTTAAAAAGACTAAATACAAAACCTAAAAAAACAAACATTATTTAATTGATTTTAGTTTTACTGTGATTACATACGAGCATTCTTATCATAATTTGTTTGCTACTAATATATTATGATAATAAATACATTATTATTATGGAATACTAACAAAACTTTGGTTCTGATTTGAAAATTATACAGTTTAAATTTTTTGGATGGGTGTAGTATATATTTAATGATCAAATAGTAACAAAAACCTGTTTATCGTGACCATAGTAAAGATTAAACGAACTATAACTTGTTCACCGCAATCACATTGTTACAGAGAACATAGAATGGTTCATGTGACCATACCATAACAATGTTTTTTCTCTGCGTGTAACATCATTTGTTTTACCAGTGCGATTCTACTTTGCTACATATTACGGCTTACCCTAAAATATCAGCGAAGCAATGCACTTAAAATCAATGTTTTTCAATATTAACTTAATTAATTTTTAAACATTGGATTAAAAAAGGTTACTTACATAAATGGTTTATAAGAAAAATTTGTTTAAATCAGAATTATTTTTATTAATAAGTATGTACATTTGTTTGTGCTCATATATATTAAATATTACATTTATATATTATATTTTCTGTTGTTATTTTCTTGGTCAACAAATCTTTTTTTACGTTTTTCACTGTTAATTTAAATTTAAATAAAACTTTTTGTTAAATTTTTTTAAGGTAATGTTTGTTTCCGAACTGTTATTGTTATGGACGAATGACCCACGCATGATAAACACAACCATGCATTATAAATTATACTGTCGATAAAACAATACTTTACAGGGGACAGCGAATAACAATAATTTTTCAAATTTAAACTAAAAAATTATAATGAAAGAGATATATATGTTATGTGATATATACCAACAAAATGTCCTTAACGTGGACTAACTTCAGATGAATTACATTTTTTTCGCATAATTTCTGTGGCAATAAGGAATAAGTGCTTAAGTCGACTTAAGCAAAATTTTAGTTACTGGCACCTTTGTAATCTCCGTAATCCAAAGTACCCATGTTCAAATTTTTAATTATTTTTAAGTTTAAGTTTAAGTTATAGCGAAATTACTTTCTACTTATCTTTTTTCAATGTCTAATTGCATTTGGAAAAAAGCTTAAGAAACTACTAAGTTATTTTTTTAAAGCATAAAAACTTCTTTCACAACTTATTTATTGCAACACCTGCGTACTTTTGGCAGATATAAGATTTTTTCCAAAACATACGTTAGACTCTCTTATGTAAAGTTTTAAGATAAGCTTAAAATTGCTCTGCTACAAAACTTAAAAATCAGACTTAAGCACTTTTTCCTTATTGCCACAGATTTTTATGATAAAATTAATATTTTTATTTATTTTTCAGAATATACAAATTATTTTCAAGCTTTAAAAAATAAGAAAATAATGTATTGCAGGCGAACAAAATAAATAAATAATATATTATGCACTTGAGTTATCTATACATCTATATGTACATATAATAAAACAGTAAAACATTTCCTGCCTGTCTGTCTGTATTTTTCTTTGTGTTCGTATCATGTCAAAATTACTGGATGGTTTTTAACAAAATTTTGTGATAAGGTATCTTAGTATCCTGATTTCAACATAGGATACTTTCCTAAAATGTCTTATTTCCAAGAGAAATTGGAGAAAAAGCAATGAATTTTTTTTACCGATGTTTTCTGCATATTTTAAGGCATTTTTTATTTTTGAAAACAACATATTATAAACACGGTTGCGCAACAGATGTCGCTGTTTTAAAATAATCAGGACAAAATATGAATTGAAAGCGGGATATTTTAAACACGGTTGCGCAATAGATGTTTTAAATAATGACAAAATATAAATTACTTACGGCCAAATAGTCAATTGAACAAAATTTGTATTTGATTTTTATTTTTACTTTGTGGAAACACCTTTTAAATAGCTTTGGAAAAATTTTTAGAATTTTATATAAATTTTAAAATTTTATCCAGGGATGGGTAATCCCTTTTTGGCATCTCCTAACTTACAGTGGTAGGGAAATTATATGACGTTTTCAATGAAAGAAAATGAAGTACATACACATACATATAGTCCTTCAAGTATTTGTTTTTACATAGTGGAAAAAGTTTTGGTTTTGACTTTGATTGTTGTTTCCTTTTTTGTTTTTATACATTTTTTTACTAAATTAATTTTATCTATATGTAGCGCTACTATATTGAGAAGGGGCAAACGTATTTTAATCTTCGATAAGTTAAGCTGCTTCCACTGCCTATGACTAAAGTTTAATAACGTATCAAGTTTTGTGCTCAAACAAAATACTTCTTTAAGTTATTCAAATTTACTTGCGGTAATTTCTTAAGCCGATACAATTCAATTCAGAGACGTCTTCAATGGTTAAGGAAATGTACAACATTTGCATTTGAAATTTTTTCAATATATTTATATCAAAATATAAAAGTTATACAAAAAAACAACAAGCTTGATTTTCGTAAGAATTAACATCTTGCATATGTTTTACTTGTTTTTCTTTCTCTCTTTATCCTCTTTCCCTGACAAGAACAATTAATAAGAATACAAATGTTTATGTGATTGTATGAGTTTTGTTTGAAGGTATAAGATTATAGCTAAGGATTATTTATTGCAGCTAATAAATAAAGCTTAACGGTTAATTGTGCCCCATTGTGCTGTTAAAAGTTTTGACATTTATTGTGTTTGTTTTTAGAAGCTGTTTAAGTACTCACCCTTCTACACGTATATACATACTGGTATATATTCATAGAAAGCAAAAGTACGTGTTTTAGCTAGTATATGATATTGTTAGAATATCAGAGATGCAAAATAAATACTTGTGCAAATTGTAGCAAAATTTTTAGAATTTGTACTTTTTGCGACTGAGTTGTACCATAGTTCTTAAAAATAAAAAGGTAAGTAATATTTTTGCATTTCGTATATGTCTGAAGCGTTTGCTTTGTTTATAACCAAAAATATGTATGTTGCCTTGGCAACGTAAGTGCTTATTACACATACTTTTACTATATACATATATTTTTGTTTATATTTAAGTTTATTTCAAAATAGAACATTACGTTGTTTATTGTGGGAAATTGGTTAAAATTAATTGCTAAAAAGGGAACAATAACTAAGAATCATGACTTGTGAATAGAGAACTCATTACATAACTAATTGAAAAGTCTTACAAAATGGATAACTAACCTACAAATATAGTAGTTTTGTAGGAACTTGCCATGAAAAAGCTTGTTAAGGTTAGCTCTTAGATCTATCACAGCATATCTATTGAGTATTAAGAGAGAGTAAACGAGCCTACATATAAGTTTATTTTATACTAGCTGTGCCCACACACGTTGTGTACTTCACACCAAATTTTTAAACCTTTACGTAATTACCTTTTATGAAGGTACCCACCCCTGAGGTAGCTTAGTCTCGTCCAGGGTTTACTTACGGATCTACAAACCTTGAGTAATACAAGAGATTATTTTTCTCTTTTTGGGATTAATCAAGTCTATATTCTTTATTTAATATTATAATTTGTTACAATAACCGACGCACGCCAGCCCGACTTATTCGTCAAATAACCGAATGATACTAGTTCGGGTTACTGGTTCAATAGGCTGATTCGGGATATAACTAGTTCGTAGGTTCGGGTGATTCTAGGTCGGGTTACTTAATCTAGGTTCGTAAATACGTACAATGGATCTTATTGTTAGATTTCTATAATAATATATAGTTTGGTTACACTAGGGAATAGTCCGTCCAAAGACCGCTGTGGGAACAGTCAACCGAAGTCGCTGTCGGAACAGTCACGAAATCGCTGTGGGAACAGTCAGTTCCAAGATCGCTGTGGGAACCAGTGTTGGGATTTATGGTACAATTGTACCAAATTTGGTTCAATCGACATATCACTGGTACACTTCGTGCTTTTTTGCTACAATTTAATTTTATTAAAAATTTTACATTTCTAAAGTTTCCCAACCCTGCGTAGAACTAACTTTATTATGTATAAGTGATAGGCAATTTAGTAAGTTTTGCTGAACTACAGTGTTCGAACGTTTTGGCATAGCTCCAGCAGTATTCGGCTGATATATTTTTCCATTCTTTCTAGTGAGGAATCGTAAGATCTTTTTGGTAATTAGATGGTTTTTTTTCAAATAGCTCCAGGCATACTTAATCGGCTTAAGTGATTTTGGTGGACATTCAAATACTTGATGGCAATTGTAGCGTACCTAGCTCCTAACATTGCACAGTGTAAAGGGCCATCTGTAAAGGTCTAGTCCGATTGATCCAAAATTAGACATGGACATGGCAGAGAAGTATCTGAGTTTCAGTTTTGAAGCTGGGTGTCATTCACTTTCCAGTGGTGGCGCTATGTGGCTTCAAAATTATTCAAATTTTTTTAGGGCTTGGCATTTCTTCAATATTTGTTAGATTTTTCAAAATTTTACATGTGTGATATTTAGTATTAGTATATTTTTTTTAAGTTTTTTCTTAGTTAGCGAGCAAAATTTAAGATATTGTGGGAAAATTTTAAAATCATATCTTTGCTGAGGTAACAACTAAATTATTTTCAATTTAAAAACTTCAAAACTATTGCATTTTTATGTATTTTAGCCTAAAAAGGGACCATCTACCTTTTTTTAATAAAAAAATTCTTAAGGAATATATAGAAATTGTTTATACTTGTATACAAATTTTTTATATTTTAAACCAAATTTCGTGTAAAAGTGATGATCCTTCTGGAATATGGAGGTCGTTTAATGTCATCTATTTTACATTAAAAATTTAAGATTTAAATATCAAAGGGAACGAAAAAAGAAGACTGATGTAAAAAAGGTATATATATTCCCAATTATTGCTGAAAGTATTTCATGAACCCTAGTCCATCATATTTGGTATTTATTTTGGGATTTCTTTTCCTTTAAAGTTGAAGATTTGTATACGTTGACTAATTACATGTCCACAGAATAGAAATTTAGAAATCAAGGTCACTTTAAAATATCTTAGTATTAAAGTTTTGAGTAGCATCTTTTAATGTCGACCTACCGTATGTAAATATGTTTTGTTTGTTATTTTACTTAATATGTTGGAACAATTGATGCTGATTTGGTACAATTTTATCACTGGGTCGGTACAATTTAAGCATTGACAGATCCCAACACTGGTTGGAACAGTCAGTCCGAAAACCGCTGTGGGAACAATCAGCCGAAGCCGCTGTGGGAACAGTCAGTTCGAAGACCTCTGTCAGTCAGCCGAAGCCGCTATGTTAATTTGTCATACCTGACCGAAGTTAGATATATAGTAAAAATCAACTGGTTTATCAGGTAAACTAGTCGGCTGTTCTATTATACGAGTGCAAGGTATAATATCCAAGTCTTTATGATGTCACAAATTCCTGTCTTAGATGGATTGCAATGTCCCGGTTGACTGTCAACCTTTAATATTTACACTTATTTTAACATATACTAAATGAGAATTATAAATATATTTCTACTTTCTGGTATAGTTTCCACATTATGGTTGTGGTTACATGACAGATTATTTAATATAGGAATATTGAACTAAGGTACCTCCTTACAAATTTTTGTTAAAATCTATCCAGAAGTTTTACGTGATGCGAACATAATGTGTTACAATTTTATTTTACATTTTACGACAGAATCTAAATTTACTTTTAAAACTTAAATTTATATGAAAAAACATTCTAGAATGAAATTTTTTAAAAATATAAAATTGTATTTAATAAAAGTTAATTAAAAATTGAAATGTCGAATTAAATATATGAAAAGCTGAGTGAAAATTCCAATTGCATTAATGCATTAATTTTTTAATTCTAGCATTGCGAGTATAAGAAATATGGTTAAAATATATATTTTCTTAAAAAGATACGTCTCAATTGAAAAGATTGAGAAGGCTTCAAAGTTATTAAATATTAAAAAATCCTAATTTTTTGCAAATGGTCAAACATATTTAAATTTATAAGGGGTAAACATTATTATTGTGGTATAAGAAAGCTTAACTGCAAAGTATAAAAGTGTGTAAAATTATTTTGTAGAACTCCGTTAGGAATATTGATATAAATTAAAATTAATTTTTAAAAATAATACATACGTATTAAAATTATTCATATTCCTGGGTGCTCCGTTACCATAAGAATTATAAGGTTTACATTTTGGGCTTATGCTCGATACACCTCTTTATTGTTATGTATGTTACTATAAAATTAGAGTACTCGTTAAAAATTCATTTTTGACATACCTTTCGGTGATGATTGGTGTTTATGCTATCTAAAACGTGGCTTGATAATGATGTCCTCGCATCCCCAACCGTATTAAATAAAAAGCCAGTGACAACGGCGGAACAAATCCAATCAAAATTTTCTTCCATTTTTTTTAAATCCCAAAGAGTGCAGCGAAATTATCACTCGTAACCTGAACAATAAAACTAATTTCCATAAATAATGTTGGATAACGACAAAGCAAAATTTTTACCCAAAATTTAAAACCGGTACAAAAATGATCATCTCTGTTGGTTATTTGTTGGTTTATTCTATGAATATACATATGTACACATGAATGAATGATAATTTATTTTTTTCTAAACAAAAATATAAAAATCAGAATAAAACTAAACTAAACAATGGCAAGACTCGTGTTTGGAATTTGTTTATTTTACGGACACATGTGCTAGAACAGTCATGTTTTTAATGGTTGTTTTGTAACTTTTTTGAGGTGCATAAGCTCCCGAAATGCGTGAGTGTGCGTTTGTGAGTTTAAATGTATTTTGTGGGCACACCTACAGGCAAAACCCTAGTTAAAAGGCTACCTAAAATACATCTTTATACTAGAGAACTTCTGTGGTTGCGGAGTTTACCAAACAAGCATTAAATAGTTTTTGTTCACAAAAGTTTCATTTATTTTTAGATTTTTTTTTTCAAAATAACAACTTTTTTATTCCTCTTTACGTTAAGTTTATGTTTTTGCATAAAATCACATACATACATAAACGTAATGCATGAAACATACATGTAGTCATTCATGCTGCATAATAGATGTGAAACTGAACATTTTTTGTTAATATTTTACGGTTTTGTATTTTTTATTCATACACTAATAATCAAAATTAAACAGCAACAGCTTCTAATACCAATTCATTTTATAAATTAACTTTAGAAACTAAAGTGTTCGTTTTCGTCCAATTACTATTTTTTAAATTAAAATGGTAAAATGTATTTATGTTTTTTAACAGCGGGTACCAGTTCTCCCATAAATTAATTATTAATTACGCTTTTATTAATTCTTATCCTTTATATAAAAGAATTAACGTAAGGGCAATCTCTCAATTTGATGCAAAATACTCTGAGAATTGCGTGCATAGTTTTTAGTTATCCTTTATCTAGATAACAAAGACAGTGGTAGTAGTGTTTAGATTTCTCAGGCTTCTTCATTTCCCGGTAAACTGGGAAAAAATTGCATTCACGGGATTCCCGCAAAAAATCAGTTTCTTAATAAACTAAGTTTATTTACTAAAATAGTATGTAAATATTAATAGTCTTATTACCAAAACTTAAAAACATAGAAGAAAAAAATAAAAAATATCAGTTATTGTAGTTTTTGACCTTTTTTTATATTTTTGAATTCTATTTTTTAATAAGCACTAGGTCTTTTTATAAACATGTTTCAATAATTTTTATTTTCTGAATATTTAGCTACACCATTGGGTAGAATCTTCAGGAAATAAAAATATTAAAAGTTTTAAAAAATTTAAATGATTGAAAAAATTCAAAAGAATGAAAAAATTTGTTACCCATCAATTTAAAAAATTCTAACATTTCAATACATTCAAGTAAAAACATTTCAAGAACAAATAAAAATTAAAATAGAAAAAATTCTTACATATACAGAAAATTTTCATATTCAAAAACAACATACAAACCTTTTAAGAGAAAACACAATAAATTTTTAAATTCATATACATAAATTTAACCGGAAATGTTACAAAAAATTAATGTTTCTATTATAAATATTTGATTCAAATTCATGTTATTTTTTATGCACTAAATGCCTATAATTTTGTGCAACATTTTCTGTATCTGCTTTAAAGTTTATTCTTTTTTCAATTGGAACTTAAATTATTTGTAGCATTTCTAACATATAACGACGTTTATAATTATTTTCCAAATTTAAAATTGATACATTTTCAAAGTTAGGATAATGATTACTTTTCGAACAATGTGAAGATAAAGCTGTTTTTTGCAAACTGATAGTGTCTCTGTATCTCTGGTCTGATTTATGTCCAGCTATTCTGACTTTCAATTTATTCTTTGTAGTACCTACTTAAACTTTATTACAATTCTGTTTGTCATTACCCTTACAAGGTATTTATTATTTTTATTTCCTGAAGATGCTACCCAATGGTGTAGCGAAATATTGAGAAAATAAAAATTATTAAAACATTTTTATAAAAAGACCTAGTGCTTATTAAAAAATAGAATTTAAAAAAAAATCAGGTTACGGAAAATATATCTATAAAAAATAAAAATGTATAACGTTAGCTAAAATGCAAAAGGAACTAACAAAAATACAAGTTTACAGGAGAACCAAAGAACTTTATAAAATTAAAACTATATGCATTTTTTAGTTTTTTAACACAGTGCAAAATTTCTTTTTTAAACAAAAAAAAAACTTTTTTAAATTATTTGAAGTAATGTTAGTTAGATACGTCTTTTTGACTTCCGTTTTTCTGAAACAGAAAAAGACGTATCTACAACAACAAAAAGTTTAAATATATAGAAAGAATGTATATATACGAATTGATAACTGATTATAAAATTCAGTTTTATGATTAATGATTTTTAATGAAATTAATGAAATAAAAAGTTTAATTACAGGATTTGAAATTAAAGGGTTTTCATTTTTAATTTGAGTTAATACAGTTACTTCGTTTTCGTAAAATTTTCTTAATATATAATATTTTATATGTGTACATATAAATGCATGCAAATGGTATTTTGAAGTCAGGCTTAATTTCGTTTTATTCTCTCTAAGTTAAAAGTATATTTTTATTAAAAATTAGGTGATTAATTTAAAGGAAAAAATGGAAAATTTTTTTGAGATACCAGCAGAATGTAAAGCATCTTCTAGATCGCTACATCCATCTTCAGCACTTTTCGCATCTGTCTACTTTGACTGGTGTTAAGTTGTCATCATCATCTGTTTAAGCAATCAAACGCAAATAAAGGAACACGAGAAAAATTTTATTTAATCATCTATCGTCAGTTGGTGAGAACAAAGTCTACCAACACCTAAAGCTTCCCTCTTATTTGATAATATCTCTTTAATACTTACGACCTTATATTTGTTGTTCCTTTAGCCAGCCTTCGGTTAGCAATGAGAGCAATGTTTTGTTTATTTGTTGGTTAAATAGATAATGTTTACCAATTAACACCACCTAATTGCATTTTAAAATTATTTTTGAAGTGGAATATTATCATAAAAATAATGAAAGTCTGCTGGTAGTAACGTTTTGAGATCCTGTAGATGTTGCCATTTTTTAAATAAAATTGTTATTCTCTGCTCATGTAATTGGAAAGGTGCAAGAAGTGTGAATCTGTTCCTAATTCTTTGTGGAAGCTTTTTGTAATCTTCAGTTATATTTGTTTATATTGAAGTCCCTTAATAAATGATTAAAAATTTCAAGAATTACAGAATTTGAATTTTGAAGTATTCATATTCATACTAAAGTATATATTCATAATGCAAACGTTTGTGGTTATTTGTGAAATATGATTAACTTCAAAATAACATTCACTAATAAGTCGTCCTTTCAATTCTTCTTCAAACAATTTTCATTCAGTCGTTTTGCATTTATCAGATAAAAATACTTATAGTTACGTCCTTTGGTTTTTGTTAATGAAAGCGTAATTTTTTCGCAGAAAAGTATAAAATATTGTCAAGACAATACAAGCAATAAAAAATTATATTTTTAATTTTTTGTTAGTTACGCCCTTTTGCATTATAGCTTTCCATATTAATACCAGGCCTGTTCTAATAAATAGGTTGTTTTTATTTTTTTCTTTTCTCAGAATTTTTAAAATCATGTGATTTAAAATCGGTTAGTTAAGTGAACGTGTTTAAAATCACTTGCTTATTTTCAAACGATATTTGTTGTCCTATTTCAATGTATTGCCTTAATAAACAATTTAAAGAGTTCTTTTTATAATTGCTGTATTAATTTATTATTTTTTCTAGAAATATTTATGAAAATTACATAACTTAACCCATACCCATTTTACAAAATTATATTTTTTAGTTTTCTTATGATTTTTCCCTATTTTGCATTGCTTTTTTAATACATCCGAGCTAGTAATAAGGCTTCAGGCCCTTGGATTTGTTTTAAATTTAAGTATTTTTAGAAATTTTTAATCTCACAAAAATATAAATTGTGATTTACAGTATAATCTAAAATCACACAGGTGTTTCAAAATCATACTGAAAAAGTAATTAATTATTTTTTTTTACAACACAAGTCTTTAGGACTTCAGCAAATCAATATATAACCAAATCGCCTAGAACTTTTTTTTTATGAAAAAACATTTATATATTTCAATTCAAGTTTTTGAAATGAATTGCTTTAAATTTTTAAATTGAATCGAAAACATATTAAGAATAAAAAAAAAAAAATAATCTAATAAAATATTCCGTTTTAATCTTCATGAAAGCGAAGGTTAAATTTCTCTATTTAAAAGTTAAAAACTCCATTTCTAGTTACTTAAATCAAAGCATTTTTTCAGAAAGTAAAAATTTAATTACAAATCATGTTGTGGCTCATTACATAGTCTATTACTAGTATTGCAATTACTTATTCTTTTTTTAATTTTACGATCTACAATAGTTACCATTTTAAACGAATAAACATTTTACAACATTCGTTTTTAAACTTTAGCTTGCTCGAAGTGATATACTTTCAAGCGTGGCACATTAAAAATACTATAAAAATGTTAATACTGAAATTCACATAAATCCTTGCAAGCCAAATAGATGAAAGGCAAGAAAAAAATCGAACAAAAACGAAATCCAATATAACTGGTTATTGCCGAATCTTTTACACCATTCACAACTAAAATAGTATGGTAAATACTAAAAAAAAAATAATATCTAGCTCTACCCAAGATTTTACTTTATAGAAGTTTTTTATGATTATTTTTCCTAAACAATTTGTAATTTTTCCTTAAGAATTTCTAAAAAGTTTATTTTTTAAATCTGTCCTGTATTCCAGATGGGCACAGCAGTCCTGTAACCATGATTTGATATGTGAAAATATGTAGCTTTTTTGGAGCACTTCTGGTCAGATATTCCAAACTCATGGTTATGTATAACTCTCAATTTTCTTCTAATTCCATTAATTTTCTATTCGACTTTGAAACAATAGTTTTTTAACTTCGAAGTGACTAAAATACCTGCGAATAAGCAGGGTTGTTGTATATAAATAAGCTGATTTTCTAAGTTATAGATTTGCAATAATGTCGACTTTTCCCTTTTATTTCCTACTTGCTGTGCCCACACACATTGTGTGTATCCGGGCAATATTTTGTTCATTGTGCTTTGAAAGTAATCCGCACCAAACTTTAAGACTCTTACGTATTTACTTTATAAAAAGTTAACCATCCCTGGATAAAATTCTAAAAATATTTGTAAAGCTCTGTAAAAGAAAGACAGGTAAAGAGTTAATGATTATTTTAAAACATCGCCATCTGGTGCGTAACATTGCTTATAAATAAGAGATGCCTTAAAGTATGCAGTACCTTTAAATCGGTAAAAAAAATATCGGCGTACTCTTACTTCTTTTTCTCCACTTTCTCTTGGAAATAAGATACTTTTGGGTATCCTATATTGGAATCAGTGTAATAAGGTACCTCCTCACAAAATTTTGTTAAAACCCCTAAAGTAGTTTTTACGTGATGCAAACACAAAGAAAAAGGCAGACATACGCAGACAGGAAGTGAGTTACTGTTTTATTATATGTATTGTTTTATGCAAGGTATATTTATCTTACTAGGTAGTGTCGTCCGCCCAGCTGATTTAGTAGTTCGACATGTCAAAAGTTGTATATGTTCAGAAATTTTATAGTGTAGAAGCGAGAAAGCAGTAAAACACATACACGCCTTCTCAATTTTCTTATATGTTTTTTGACATTTCGAACTACAAAGCAACAACAAAATGCCATGTTGTTCTTGTATTGTTGTATTTGTTGTAGGGATGCCACTACCTAGTAAAATAAATATACCTTGGTTTTATTATATGATTGAAAGTTCATTTAATTAAAAAAATAAATATATAAATACTATTTCTGTGTATGCACTTATTTATTTATACAAATGTAGATACATTTTCAAATGAGAATATTTACTAATATTGAAAGGTATAAAAATTAAACTTTACAATCAAATTGTTTGCAATATACAATTCTAATTGATTATACTGGTTGGTTGTAACTCTTTTCTGGTTTAAACAAAATAATTAACTGTCAAAGATTATGCACTGCAAACCAAACCATGTTCACAAACCTGATTAAAAATGAAAATAAAATTTTCTACAAATAAATAAAAATATTAAAATTAAATTTAGCACAAACAAATTTTATACCGGCTGTTTTAGCTGCATGCGAACTTTCGATATCGATAACTATGGCTTGACATCTGATAATGTCAAACTGTGACATTTTGCTTTAATAAGGTTTGGAAAGTCATCATGAATCCTTTAAGGCTAGAATTATTTGGTTATGGTTATGTCACTACGCATAAATGCCATATTTGGAGAAAAGACAATCCTCAAGCCGTTAACGAATCACCATTACATCCATTAAAATTCACTGTTTGGCGCTATTTATTTGCCGCACGGCTTCACCGGTCCTTATATCTTTCGAAGCAAGGATCTACCGTTATGGTGAATGGTGAGCGTTATCGAGCCATGCTGAATTTTTGTTTTTAAAAATTAATCAGCTAAACATCATTAACATTTAGTTCCAATCAGATGGCTTAACTTGCCATACAGCGCGCTTAACAATCGATTTATTGCAATAACAATTTGGTAATAACTTTATTTCCAGAAGTGGTATTTTTCACTATACGCCTCGTTCGTGCGATTTAATGTCTATGGATTACATTTTATAGGGTTATGTTTAGCCATTGGTTTATGCCGACACACCAGCAACTTTTGAGTCATTGGAACTCAATATTCAAGCAACCATTAATGCCATACGTCCAGATTTATCGCCTCGCCTCGTTTGTGCGTTTTAATGCCATAAATCCAGATTTATCGCCTCGCCTCGTTCGTGCGATTTTGCCATACGTCCAGATTTATCGCCTCGCCTCGTTCGTGCGATTTAATGCCTATGGATTACTTTTTATAGGGTTATGTTAAGCCATTGGTTTTTGCCGACACACCAGCGCAACTTTTGAGTCATTGGAAGTCAATATTCAAGCAACCATTACTGCCATTCCTCCAGATTTATCGCCTCGCCTCGTTCGTGCGATTTAATGCCATACGTCCAGATTTATCGCCTCGCCTCGTTCGTGCGATTTAATGCCTATGGATTACTTTTTATAGGGTTATGTTAAGACATTGGTTTATGCCGAAATATCAACAACTTTTGAGTCATTGAAAGCAAAAATTCAAGCGACCATTAATGCCATACGTCCAGATTTATTCGAAAAGTAGTCAAAAATTGGACTGATCGAATGGACCACGTAACTCGTAGCTGCGTCGGCAATCTTATTTAAAAAAATAAAAATGAATACCATGCAATTATCTATCAAAATATCATTCGAACAATATTTCTGTCTTGTAAGTTCTCATGCAGCTAAAAAAACACCCTATATATGTATTTGATTTACAAAAAATAATAGTTAATCTAGTGCTGAGTCAGAGAGCTAAGTGAAATACAATTTTTTGTTCTTAATATATTTAAAAGTAATCTACAAATTGAAATGCCTATAGCAAATAAATGTTGTAAATGGTATGGTAAAGTCAGTGTAGCCGTACTTATTAAAAAAGGAGATAAAAAACAAATAAACACTAAACATTACACGAAAAAGAACTTAACGATAGTGAAACATTTAACTGTCATTTTAAATCATGTCGATAAGACTAAAAACAAAACGAACACAGTTATAGAGTTAGTTTTGCGCACAAATACTTACGCAATAAATATGCAGATAGATTTCTATTGCCTAATACTAAAAATGTTTCACTAGAGAAACAGCTATAAAAGCCCTGAAAATTATATACGGGTACAAAAAACTGATAAACCCTATGGCTTCTTTTATTTTGAAAAGAATTAAATTGGAAAGATTTTAAAAATGTTTTTGAATTGTCTGGCAGTATACTTTAAACATAATTTGATATATTCATTGTGAAACGGTTAAAAAATCGTATCTAAAAAACGCGATTTAAAAAGTTAAAAACAAATTTTGTATTAAATAACAGAAATGTGAAGGATGAACTTTTTTATTTAGAAACAAATATAATTCAATTTGTAATTGTACAGTGTAGTTAATTATTAAAAAATCAATTAATATATAAAAAAAAATTAATTATAAAATCAATTGAATTGTGCATAGGAAAGTATCGATTAAGTTTGATTATTGGTTTATTCCAAAAATGTAACTACTTTATATATTGTAGTGATTTTAAAGAAAACTACAGGCAAATCTATTGTAAAGGTTTAATATTAAATCTCGCGATGAACACACTACATGAATGCTTAAAGTGTATGCTTTATAAAACAATCTATAGATCAAAACTTGTTGATTTTTTTAAAAGGTTTTCCTAATCGATTTCATTAGGTTTCTATAGGATCATGTGTAATTCATCTTTTTAATTTTCTTAATAAGGATTCATTCTTGATTATATTAGCTTTCTTGTTATTTCGTTTATATAAATCAACATAGAAACTATTTGTTAATGCACAAAATATAAAATATACATTTGGTGCAGTGTGTGCCTACAAAATGAAGCACACTAGGTTCGATCCGTGGCAGAGAACTAAAAAATTTTCACCATGGTTTTTCGGGTTTTAAAAATTAAGTGGCCTCAACACCCTCTAGACAATCCATTAGAAGAAGCTCCCCTGACCTTCTACCCCCTGGAAAAATAGAGGCTAAGTGAAGGCATTCGCCACCACAAAAAGAAGAGGTAAAAAGATTTAAAAGATTGATTAGCAAAAAATTTTAAAGGAGAAGTCAAAAAAGCCATAGACCAATTGTTTTCAGTTTTTTTTTTGACACTTTTGCATTATTTTTTTTTGTTTTTATAAAAAAACAAGATGGCCTAATAAAATCAAGATGGAAGCCTTTTTGTTAAAACAAGAAGTATACCTAATGAAAACCCTAAGTTTTCTTCTTGATTTTTGCAAAAAGGTTTTTAATATTAAAATAATAAGACTTTCCTGTTTCACTATTTTTTCTGTGTGTAGTTATTGAAACAAAGCTAAACAAAGTGTCTTTAAATTAAAATAATTATTTGCGTGTTTCATTTTTAAAGATTCCATTGTTAAATAAATAATACTTTTAAGTCGTGTACGTCTTGTATAATTACGTTATTTTGTAAAACACATACTTAGGTAATTATATGAATTCAATATTTTTGTTATTTAGCGTTAATTTTTAAAATTTGGTAAGAATACTAAGACTTGAGTGAGGCTATAAAATTCTTATTGTTAGTTTGTTCTTAGTTTAGTAGCATTTTTCTTTTATAGGTGTTAATCTATATGAGTAAGAGTCTTACAATTGTTGTGGAATATTTTCAAACTAAAAGCGTGCTAAATATAAAAAATGTATTGTAATTGGCAATAGCATCGTTCCGTTTCTGTTTGCATTAACTCTTTATATATAAACCGCGATTTATAAGGTAAAATATTAATTACATACAATTAAATTTATAATCAAGCTTAAGTTCGCTTTTATTCTCTCTAAGAAAGAATTAATTGAATTACAAATTAAGTGATAATATTAAAGAAAAATTGGGAAAATTTAATTTTTAAACACCAGCAGAGCGGAATGCACATTTGCTAGATAGCTACGTCCGTAATCAGCAATCTTCGTATCTACCAAGAGCCCCCACGCAAACCCCTAAGGGTCTCTGAACACATACACAATCTCAACCAGAATCTCACAAAGAGAACAAAACATGTAAAAATTTTAAATCAGTAGCATCACCAGCTGTCAACAAGGTAGGTTTGTGTCACTTTGCTAAACATTTTAACCACTTTTTTTATTTGGGAGCCTTTGGTATCTACCTACTTAGGGTAGTGTTTAGTTGTAAGCATCATCTATTTAACCATCCAAACCCAGATAAAGGAATACAAGAAAACTTGAATTCAATTATCAATCGTCAGTTGGTGAGAACGAATTCTAAAAACGAATGTGGGAAGTAAAACAAATAAACAAAAGTAGCTTTAATTGCTAACTGAAGGTTGGCAGAAGGAACAAGAAATATAAGGTGGTAATTATTAAATTAAAAATATTCAACAAGAGAGAAGCGTAAGGTAGTGTTAGACTTCGTTCTCACCAACTGACGATTGATAAATGAATACAAGTTTTCTCGCGTTCCTTTATCTGGGTTTGATTGGTTAAATAGATGATGCTTATAAGAAAACACTACCCTAAGTAGATAGATACGAAGTGTGCTGATGACGGACGTAGCTGTGCATTCCGTTCTGCTGGTGTCTAAAAATTAAATTTTTACAATTTTTATTTAATATTATCACCTAATTAGTAATTTAATTAATTATATCTTTCTTAGAGAGAATAATAACGAACTTAAGCTTGACTATAAATTTCATTGTATGTAATACATAAATAGTTCGACTAATAATAATTTCAAATTTTCAAAATGAAATATTAATGTCACTTATTAAGTAAAATTAACCAAAACCAAAGTGCCATAGAAAAGTTCAAAACAGAACTTTTGCACTTGTTCGAATATTTCAAAATGTGTTATGAATAAATGTAAAATTGGTTTACATAAGTTAAATCTGAGATTTCCTATAGAAATATGTTCAAAGAACATAATATTATAGACTTTGAATTTTTCGGCTGTGTGCTCAAATGAACTGACAGCTTACAAACAAATCACTAAACATATAGCGAAGCTTTCAACCGAGAAACCGAAATATTTATGAAACCTAACTTTATTTGTATATTTTGGTCATGTTTTGATAATATTCGAATATACATATCATGTTTAATATGAATATTTTATGGTTAGAAATATGTACTATAATATTTTAAAATAGTATAAACATTGATTGTAGTGAGAAGTTGAGCTCAAATGATACATAAATATTATTATAATATTTAAGTATAAATATTATAATATTATAATTTCGTTTTCACCCTTATGGTATATCATTTTAATTATAAATATATTTTGTTTTAAAACTACATATACCAAATTATAGCACGAAAAATAAAGAATATAATTAATTACACAATTCGTTAATTTATCCGCATTTTAATTTTCTTAGGACACTGTTTTGTTGTTTTTATTTTTCCATGTACAAAAGTTTAGAAATAACAAAAAAAAACCTTTCTGTGTAATTTAAGTACGTATTAAGCAGTAACTTAATAAATGAGTAAAGATTCATATTATTTATTGTACTACAAAACATTAGGATAAATATTTTTGAGAAGCACAAGAAGTTTCCAGATATGAACTGAAGATATGTAATTTGTTATAAGATAGAATTTAAGCTGAGGAAGTTGCATCCTTGTATGCTGCTGTTTACTAAATGTACTTGTTTATATTTTTTGGAAAATTAGAGGATAAAAGTTTTCGCAATGATAAATGTCTGATAATTAATTATGACTTTAATTAAATAAACAGAAAAAAAATGTGTGGTTTTTAAACGAAATGTTTTCAAAAGCAAATGCAATGTTGCATCAGCAAATCTTCAAATAAATGGTTTGTTGTTGAAAATTTTTCACTTAAAAATCCCTTATTTGTTTGTAAAGAAGCGTATGTGTATAATCGACATTGAAAGCAATTTGTATGTTGAGGTCAATTTGTGGATGTACAAACAATTGCCAATTATCTTGTGCTTGACCAAAATCTAAAGTGAAATAGAGCATGTTAGAGTAAAGATAGCCAGGCATTTTCATGCAACCAAGGTTGACTAAATATTGTATAGGTGTTTGTTTATTTCACTTTGAATCCACACACATTCATTCTAAACAAATACTTATGTTATATAAAGTGATATAGAAAAAGTTAAGCTTATACTGCAACTGATGTTGTTAATCAGTATACCATACCTTTTACCAAACATTAAAACTGTATCTGCTACCCCCTCTCTTTTACTTAATTCCAATAAGATCATTCTCTGGAGCTTATATTTGCATATTTGGAACTTGGTTTGATGGTCTCATTTCTTGTGTGTTTATTTTAGGCTAATAAGATTTCACGAGGAAAAACCAAAAGTGTTGTCAGGTTTTCAACCATAATACACTACATGGAAAATTGGTGAAAGGTAGGTTAATTGGTCATGTATTGAGTTAAAATGCTTCAATAATAAAATTAAAAAAAAAAACTCTATATTTAAAATAATACATATTTGTGTTTGTAAAAGTGTTAAGAATAACACTTCTACAAGGATTGAAAGTTTTTTTTATTTTTTTTTTTTTTTTAAGAGAAGTACCACTCAGGCAGAAATGCCTACATTAACTGTGGTACTTCCTTTGGAAAGGGATAGTAGTAGATAAGACAGATGGTTAGTGATAGTAAAGCTTCGATTCTGGCAACACTGCAATTGCACGCGATGATTATTTTTAGAACAGTATTTCAGCGTCTCTGGTGTTATTTAGGCGAATTATTTCGAAGCTAGCATAGCCAATTTATAATTATTTTACTTCGCCGGCGATTATTATAAAGAAAAATTAATACATATTAGAAAAGTTGATGTTGCCACGGCTGAGATTTGAACTGATGACCATTGCTTAGTAGTCAAAGTGCTAACCACTTAAGCTATAGCACCCTCCTTGAAAGTTACATTTTATTAAATATGTTTGCATACCAGTAATAGCATTTTATTACACAGCAAACGAAGCAATATTCTCTCATCTTATTTAGGCTGAATACCAAACAGGACCCGGTTAAATATCATATGGACCAAGAAACTGTATGTATTTTTATATATACATATTTGTATATTTGTATTTTTTTGAGAAATTTTTTTTGTTTGTTTTTTAATTGTTAGCTTGTCTACTACTTAGCATACTTGTTGACTTGTGACTGGGTTTGAATCCCAGCCGAGCTAAACAAAAATTTTAAATTTTTCTGAAACGTACAAGTTTCTTTTAATACTGGTATATATCACAGCGCCCTCCTTGGACAATATTATTCTATAGCAAGAAATCGTAAAACAAGAATAACCAAAAAAACTATTTTTAATTAAGCTTTGGTAGTTGTTTATAAAAATAAATAAAAATTCAATTGTGTGCCAAGTGTCTACAGAATCCCTTGAAGAGGTGTAATTCAAGTACTTTTCTAAAAATAAGTTTTTGACACAATCGAATTCAGTTACAGAACCTGAATAAAATATAGCTTCACTAATGCAAAGCCATATTGCTTTATTAAAGTATTCAATTTATTAGAACCCATAATGGTCTCTTTTTGACTTCTCTTATCTAATGTCCAATTCTTGCTGAATCTTAAACTCACTGAAGCGGCTATCTCCGGTGCGTTTCGCTATACCTTCCTCATAGATAAAGTACAAGAAACTCTTGGAGGTATAAGTATAGTCGGGCATAAATTGAAAACACAATTTTTCTATGCAAAATTTTAATCTTTGAAATTAACTTATTTAGATATTGGTTAATTTGTTTGTATGGAGGGTTCTAATCACCAAACTTTAGCCCATTATAACTTTATCACGTTATATAAAATTTTAACACTCTAGTTTCACGACAAATATTTTTCACTTAATCCGTCCACTATTTTCAATAATTCTGTATATGTAGTACATAATACGCTATAAGTAGTATAAAATTTCAAAACTTTATCTATAATAAATCTATAATAGATAATAGTTTCATAAAAATATTTACTTTGGGAAGAAATAATACCAAAAAAGACAATCTATTGGTGGTCACTTAAAAAATGTTTTTACTCCAAATGTCTCGCCTGATATAACTTACCTGCTACCTGTTGATGTTAGTCCGGCAGTTACCCTAAGGTTTGAACTTAGATATATTGAAAAGGCAATAACTGATTTAAAAACCAAGAAAGCTATTGGCATTGATAATACTACTAACAAGATGTTGCAGAATTGCCCCGTGTAGCCAAAAAATTATTCTTTATGTTTTTAAGGCCATTTTACGTTTTGAGTACTTTCCTACAGACTGGAATATTTCTTTGATAACTATGATACCTAAGCCAGGAAAAGTCCACGCAAAGGTAGAATCACAGACCAATAAGTCTCTTACCAAACATATCAAACCTGTTGGATAGAATATTAATAACTAAGTTGAACCCAATTCTGATCACGAAATGATGTATTCCGAATCATCAATTCGGCTTCAGAAAACAACAAAGTACTATCAAACAAACACACAGATTAATTAAATTAAAAAAATTTAATTAAAAAAAAAACCTTTGAAGAAAGAAAATACGGTTCTGCGCTTTTTATCGACGTATCTCACGCATTTGAGAAGGTTTGGCACGAAGGCCTAATATGTACATGTAAGTTAAACCTGAACTTGCTCCAAAAACTTATACAGCTATTAGAAAATTATTTAAATGATCGCTGATCGATTATCCTAAAAAAAGGAGATTTTTTAAGCTCGCTTCTGCTCATTGAAGCCGCAGTTCTCCAAAGTAGTATTTTGGGATCCTATTTATACCTGCTGTACACATCAGATATGCCAATTAGCACCCGAGTGCACACATCGACATTTGCTGGTGACACAGCTTTCTTAAGTATTTATGAAAGCGCCCAAGTAGCATCACAACATTTACAAGACCACATAATCAATTTGAAAAAATGGTTGAAGAAATGGATAGTAAAAATGTACTCACATAACTTTCACACTGCTTAGAGACTTATGCCTCCCTGTTCGCATAAATAATCAAATGATACCTCAGCCTTCCGACGTCGAATACCTCGGAACACATGCGCCTTATTTGGAAAATCCATATTGAATCCAAATTAACACAAATGAAGTTAAAAGCAGGGCAACTAAACTGGCTTCAAGGCAGAAATTCTACTCTCGCCTTAGACTGCAAACTTTTATTGTACAAGTCAATTCTAAAACTAATTTGGTGTTATGGCATTTAATTATGGGGCACTGATTCAGCTAGCAATGTAGAAAAAATCCAAAGAAGGCAAAATAAGATTCTACGGTAGATCACAAAGATCCAAACGTGCCATCAGTTAAAGCAGAAAAAGCGAAATATGCAGTAACGTATTTAAAGAAGTTAGAAGTACATCCAAATCCGCTGGCCCGAAACATACGAAATGAACGTGTTTACATTCGTTAACAAGTTATGAGTAATTATTGTTAGTTCAAAATATTGAATATACAATAAATAAATTATGAAAAAAAAAATTAATTACCACTCTTAAGCTTCCTATCCAATAGTCATCATAAGGGACACCCCCGTAAAAATGTACAAGCTCCTAGTTCTATAAATGTACGCTAATATTTGTCTTCTTTGTGTTAAAATTACCAAGCCCATTGTTCCAATCCAGCCTGTTTTGCACTAGCCAAGACTGTACCTATTATAGTACCCTTGGTATAAGACAATAAAATTTCAATTTTTACCGGGTCCTCTGTTTCAATCCAGGCAGGCTTTTTTGTTAGACTTAGATATTGATAAGGGAGTTAGTCAGGAGTTAGTTTTTGCTTTATATGGGTGGTACAACGCATAATTGTGCACAATTTCGAAATTCTAAATCTTATAGTTCTCTGGGTAGGATTGACAAACAAACAAATTTATTTTGTGCTTTATATACGGAGATCTGGTTCTTTAAAAATATGAAGTATATGTGAAATTTCATAAATAAACAAATTTAAAACCTTTTAAATAAAAATGTTACTTCTCAATATGCCCACGTTAATTTTCAAGTATTTAGATAATAATCTTAGTCAATAGAGGGTGTATCATTTAAGTTGTTAGCATTTTTTTTTTGTTTCACTTTGCTCTACTTTAACGCCAAGTGTTATAAATGTCGACATTATGCTCAGTTGTTAAGAGTATTGCTACCATTTTTCCCACACATAGTAAAATGGGTCACATTTATAATTAACATATCGCTGCAGGAATGAGAGAAACAAAAACAAAAAGTAAAACGGTGAAAGAAAAACTAAACAAAAACTAAACTACGAGTTAATGAACAAAATATAACAAAAGTAGAAAATAGTTGACTTTTTAGCATTTGCTGCAGTTGTTGATAATTACTTTACTTTATTTCTTATACCAGAAATGGCTACTCAGGAAGTGTGCTGGAATAATAACCAAATATGGAACGTGCTAAGTGTAAGCTTGATTAGCGACTATTTATAAACATAAGAACTAGTGTGCTGTTTGTAGAGAGAAAAGTACCGGAATTATGCTTATGCCTATGTACTATTTTAAACTTAAGTGTCAACGAGAAACAATATTATAATTTGTTTAATAAGTGTATAAGTAACGTTGTACAAATGTCGAATAATTTTTTTGCCAATAGTTTGCATTAAATTTTATAGAATCACAATTGTAAAGTAATTTAAAATTAGTGTTGTAATTTGCATTTGCGTATGTAAAAAGGACTGATAAAGTGAATAGAATGGAACAGTCGGAGTTGGCCTAGTCAGCAAAGGTCCTAATGCCACTTTTTAGAAATATTAAGATTTAATTGTAGAATGATTATATAACTCTAGATACATCATTTTGAACAAAATAAAAAGTTTGACTAATTTAATTAAATTAAATATTCAATATTAATACACGTGCAGTTCATTCCAACTGCAAACAACACATAATTCATTTGAATAAATTTCGATAATGTAAAACTATGTTAAGTAGTAACGACTCAAATGTTCATATAATTTTTTGCTTTCTAGTAACCCTTGCCATGAGTAATACTTGTTTAATTCAGCAGTTCAACATAATATTGCTATTGATTATATCGTTATCTGCAAGAGAGCTCGAAAAAAGCCTGAACACTATGAGTTTTGTCAAAAGCAATGAACTAAGTCTCTGGTATTTTTAATTAAAAAAAAGAAAAAATCCATAAACAAATAAAAAATTAAAAATAAAAGAAAATTTTAAAGAAAGTACACATTCAAATTAGAACATCATAAAAAGCAAATGTGTTTAACCCCAGAATACCCAATAGGTTTACAAAAGATTTATTTAATAATTTTATGATTATTGGTTTTTAATCAACATTAACTAAATACGAAATCTACGCACTATAGTCGGACTATAGTCGAACTATAGTCGAGCAATAGCCGAACTATAGCCTAACTATTACCGGACTATAGTCCAACTATAGCCGAACTATAACCGGACTATAGCCGAAGTATAACCGCACTATAGCCGAATTATAGCCAAAATATAGCCCGACTATATATACTATAGCTGACTTATAGCCGAAATGTAGCCCGACTATAGCCGATCTATAGCCAGAGTATAGCCGAACTATTGCCGCCCTATAGCAGGACTATGGTCGAACTATAACCGGACTATAGCCGAACTATAGCCGGACTAAAGCAGAACTATAGGGGGACTATAACTGAACTATAGCCGAACTATAGACTGATTGGTAGTGCGCTAGTCTATAAGTCTGGTGGTTGTGGGTTTGGTTCCTGCCAAAAACTCTAGGTATTTTCTTCAGACTAGCAAAAAGTTTGCAGGTTGTGTTGTCTTAAAAAAAAACTATAGCCGGACTATAGCCGAACTATAGGCGAAATATAGCTGTACTATAGCCGAACAATAGCCGGGATATAGTCGAACTCTTACAGAACTGCATCTGAACCATAGTCGAACTATATCCGGGCTATAGGCAAACTATTGTCGAACTGTAGAAGGACTCTAGCCGGACTGTAGCCGAACTTTAGCCAGACCATAGCTGAACTGTAGCCTGGTTTAGTAATGTTAATAACTAGCTTTAAGATACTCTCTTACATATATCAAAAATTTAATTTTTATTAGTTATTAAAACTTAAAAGTTCAGATTGTGTAAAGTTTTTTTTACTTGAATATTGTGGGTTTAAATTTTTTTACAACAATGTGTAAAAGCATATGCTTGCGTAAATTTTCATAAAAAAAATTTATTAAAAAAAGTAAAAACGATCTGCCTTTAAATTTTTTTTTTCTTTTCATTTTTTAACTTTTTGTTTCCTGTTTGAGATTTGTATTAGGTTAGAACTTGAAAAAAAATAAAACTGTTATTGAGTAAAGAAAGTGTGGAAAAATAAAGTGCCAATGTCATTGCCAACTTATCACGCTGAGATTATAATACATTTTCTTATGATTTATGTAAAAGGTTTTTTCTCCAATTTTTCATAGCAACGGGTAAAGAAATCATAAATTCTACTTTTTCTTTTGCTGTTCATTATAAATATATATTGTGCACCTATACCACAAATAATGGTTTCATTTCCTGCTGAGTTTAAAGAAGATATAAAATGAGTTCATAGACAAAAGTTCAATGGCTTAAGTTTTCTTTTTCACTGATATATGTATAAAAAGAATGTGAATTAAACATTAAAAATAATTTCAAATATTTTTGCTTGAGTGCTCACTATTAAGTGTTTAATTATAATATTTTTAAAGGATTAATACTACTACTCATTAAGGATAATACAAGATCTGGTAAATATTTTGAACACAAAATTCCGAAGAGCTGCAGCAGGCTGATTGAAAAATTCTTGCTAGTAAAAATTTTAGAAGCAAAAACTTGCAAGTAATTTTCTTCTCTCACATTTTTATTCTCTTGTTTTACTCTCTCGGTGCTAGTTTTTCGAGTTAATGAACACTTTTCCACTAACAATTAGTACTAACTTTCAGTTAGTGAACAGAGGTAATGTGATTAAAAAAAAACACACAGACACAATTCCTTTTAAAATGTCATTTTGTATCTTATGCTTTATTTTACTTCCTGTTTTCTATCATCCTGCTATTTTTGTCTTTGCTTCTTTTTAATTTCTAACATATTTTTATTTTATTTAAGCTGATTATTTGCTTGTTAATAACAATGTATTTGTTCCTTTTTTTAATGTCATTGTTATATTGTTTCTTCTTTTTTTTAAACTACAACATCTGTAACAAATATGCCCTTCTATGTGGCATCTACAACATATGTGATTTATTTTATAATTTCTTACCTTTCACTTCAACTCGACAGTAAAAATACGTACGGTATGTACTATTTATAGAATTCCTTTTATGTTAAACTTATTTTTATTTTTCCTTGCAGTTGAGTTTTTTGTTGTTACTACTCTTTTTATTCAACGATTTTGTATTTTGTTCTGTGACTTGACTTGATTGAATTATTCCGCTTCATGTAAGCATTGGCAACGACAGCAGCAGAAAATCATGAACATCAGCAAATGTGAAAAACATATGAAACAAATAAGTGAAAAAAGCTGTGAAAAATAAACACATAAACTACACACTAATACAAAATTTATTTAAAACCTGCTTTATAAAGAAAATAAAAAATAAATACAAAATAACACGAACGTTAATTTAGAAACTTTCTTTTATTCATTCTTTCATTCATTTATTTAGTTTTATTTTTTCAAATTCTCATTCTCTTTCCGCTGGTATGCTTTTAGGTATAAAAAATTCGTTGGCTTGGTTAATTAAGTTAACATGAATTATTCAACAAACATTTTCTAGCAATTCTGTTTTTTTATTTTTTATTTTTGTTATATAAAATGTCTGGTATTATATTAGTATAAATTAGAAAAAACGATATTTTACTAAATATCTATATTTTAAATTCAATTGCAGGACTTTATTTATATAGTGCTCAAATCTTAAAATAATGTTTGCTAAAATTGTTAGAAGAAATAGTTGTTTATATAAGAAATGAAAGTATCTTGCAGATAGACAAGAAGAATGCTAATGAAGAATTTTTCTATGACCTTAAGCTTGAACAATTATTATTCTATACCTATAATAAAACTAAAACTTTAAAGTTTTTAACCTTTCGCTGAATGTATCGGGTGGTTAAATTTTAAGGGCCGATATTGTATGTAAACCACAGCTAAACGACAAGTGTCTTTCTGCATTTAGTTTGACATCTCTCAATTTTTCAATTGAATTATGGAAAGATACACAATCGAGCAACGCGTTAAAATTATTCAACAGTAGATGATAATCTTCCAAAGAAAATCATCTTCAGTGATTAGGAACATATGCAACAATGGGAACAATACTTTACAGATAAAACGCATACGAAATGAATCTTTATTTTAATTGCGATTACTATTTATTACTTGATTCTTTAAAAATTATTTAAATATATTTTAAGTTAAAAAATACAATACAAAAAACCTGCTTATTTTGTTTTTTAACCTTGCTTGTCATGAACTTGCAATAAATGTTATAAATATTGATAAAAATAACTTTGCTCTAAGGAGTCACAATAAAAATACTCGTGCATATAACCATAAAAATAACTTTATTATTGTATTGTCTTGCTTTCAGTAAGGAAATAATAATAACATTTGTGGGTGTATTAATGACTTATGAAAAAAGTAATAAACATTTTTATAGTTATTTACCATAACATATTGAAGTAAACATATTGATCATTAAGTGTGCTGGCAGGGAAATGGATTTGGTCAAATATAATAAAAACAAAATCAATGGTTTTCTGAAGAATACTTATATTCGTAACCTGTAGCGTAAACAGAAATAATTATTTTATTTTCCATAATATATTTTAATATACAATATTGTACCTCTCATTGTCAAGGACACAAATGGTGAGTTGACTTTTGTGTTCGAAACGACCTTAAATAATAATCCTACAGATTTTGTTATAACAGGTGTATTTGAGATATTTACTCAAATCCTGACTTGTTTACCTATGCCTTTTGTTTATTTCGCCATTTAAAATAACAATATCCGATCACAATTTGTAGGTTTATTTGCCTAAAAATTTAAACTTAGTAAGTTATAGTTTTTGATTGCAAAGAACTCTTATATAAACTACCGCCTCCAATGGTTTAAAATATAAACCGAATTCAAAATGTTTTAGTAACTTTTGAAGCCATTGGTCTACAACGATAAATTTATTTATTTACATATAAAACGTTGTATATTGAGTGAATTTTTCAATAAAATTGTAAATTGGAATCCTTATATAAAAGGCTATTAATACAAAGAGGTAAACAAGACAGAATCGAATTTTTTTTATTTTTTTTCGTGTTACATTGTAATTAATGGAGCTTTATTTCTAATTATTACTTCATATAATAAATAATAATAAAATTATACTCAAAAATGCAAAAGAATTTTTAAAATAAATAAATAAATACTCAAGGAACAATATTACACAGTGGCTTAAAAACGTTTGATTTTGAAAATAATTCGGTAGCTCTTAAGTCACTATGGTATCTTAATGAAATTTCACAGAGGCAAAGCATAAGTGTTTTTGAGTAGAATTGCAGATGCTCGGCCGCCTACGGTAAAAGGATACTTGTGGGTAATGCCCCAAAATTGAGTATCTGCAGACATCCCTTTTAAATGTCATAAAAAGTTTATTTATAACTCAAATGTTAAGATTTTCTAAACTTAGATAATGCTTAAAAATATCTTTACAAAAATATGCATACATGTCTGGGTCATCTCTTTTAGTTTGGAAGAAAATTGGCAAAGAAAATACTCCTTTTTTAATTTTTGGCCGACTTTACCTTAGTATTTTTGATGTAGTGGACTCATATATGATCGGATTATTATTTTAATTCAACAACTGCACTACTGATAAAAGTAAGAATAAGAAAGTTTTTTTCCGATAGTACAAAAGTTACAAGACCCTGAATTCGGAACTCATATTTTTCATCTTTAATTTATGTATGTACATAAATCACTTTCAAGACTATGGCCACATTCATAAGTGGTTTTGCATTAAAAAACATTTCTCTATGGTACCATACCATCTTATCCTTTATAAAAAACTGGTTTTATTTATTTAATATAATTTATTATAATACTGAATTGGCAAACAATCATACGCCACGTGATCCAACAATAGCAATAAATAACACAGGGCAACAGCAAAAATATGCTCGAGTAACTACTATATACATTTGATGTATCATGGCTACCTTAGTACAAAAATGGTAAAATTTTTAAATTCTATGGATAGATTTTTTTTTTAAATTTTTTTTTTAAAATTGCAATTTTTTTGAGACGTTTCTTCAAATAATTAATGATAACTCAAAAACTACTAGTCCGATATTATTAAAATAAATTCAGAAAAATTAAGATTTGCATAGCCTTTAATTCGTCTATATATCGCGTTTCAATCGGATCAATAGTATCGGAGTTATAATAAAAAACTTAAGAAAAAAATATATTTTTTACGTAAAAATGGCAAAAATTTTCGTTTTAAAAAAATCATAAAAAATCGAAAACGGCAAAAAACTTCCAGATTCATTTTTTTATCGCATAGCGACATATAATAGCAACAAAATGAGATATCGACCATAAAAATCGATTGATTTTTTTCGAATTTATTCACATTTTAGTGAATTCGCTCATTTTCACAAAATTTTAGTTTTTTGCTTGATATACGCATTATAGCGGGTTTTCAAATGTGTGAAAAACATAAATTTTCCAATTTCAAGGGGTGCATGTCGGATTAATGTTAGATTTGATGAGAAACATCCACAAAATTTTAGTCGAATTCGACAACGTTAACACGTAGCGCATAGGCCCGGATTTCTTCGGATTTATATTAAAGCAATCTTCATATGACTTTTGAAATGAAGCTGAGAAGCATTTCCGTTTTTTTTCGTTAATATATTGGCCGCACACATAACAAAATGAGTCCGGATTGTTTTTACATAAAAATGTTCTAGTTTTCTTGCTCATGGCTGATTGAAAATTATGCTTCTGTTACCGCAAACACTTGTTGAATGAATAGAAATGGCTCAAGGAGCTCTTATAAATAATGATACTAAAATTTCGAACAACCCTTAATGTGGTCCTATTTTTTACCTATTCCCAAGAATCGTAAAAAACATTAAGGAATGCTATGCAAAAAATCAATCTTTACAGGTAGCCAGCGGAAAAACCCAATTCGGCGTGCACGCAAATTTATGAACGTTTATTACTTTGCCGCCGCAATTGTCAAAATGAAGCAAGGGCGACAGGTAGCCAACAGAAAAGGAGCATTTCATCGTTTATCAGATTTCTACTGAAATCGTAAAAATTAAAAAACTTTTCCTTTATTGCTTACTTTTTTTAATTCTGAAAATCATAAAAATGCCATAAAGATCTGTTCCAAACAATTTTCTACATTCAATACTGTATTTCCACAGTAACACGTGTCCCACAGAAATACGTGTTTTGCCCAAAACAGTATTTCGCGTACTTGTTTTGCCATACATTTCTCATTCATCCAAAACACTTTGGCAGTACCTGGATATTGTATAGTGGTTTCAAAAGCATCTAATTTTTTTATTTTGTTGCGTTGTGTAATAGGAAGATATCAGTCAATTTTAGCGAAATTTTATATTTTATTGTTAAAAAAGAAAAAAATAAAAAATTTTAAAAGTAAAATGTTTTTGTAAATTGTCTTCGGCAAGTTCTCAAGGACATATAATGGCCAGTGAAAATTGTAATAACTCGAAAACTTAAAGACATGTAGCTTATTGTAAATCTCATTGTGTTTGCCCTAAGGACCAGGATCCACTTTTTTGCAAAAGGGGAAATAAATAGCGTTAATTTTGCAAAAACTGAAAATTTGTCAATTATTTTCGATTTAAACGCTTTTTTTAGATTTGGGGCCTATGCGCTACGTGTTAACGTTGTCGAATTCGACTAAAATTTTGTGGGTGGAAGTTTCCCATCAAATCTAACATTAATCCGACATGCACCCCTTGAAATTGGAAAATTTATGTTTTTCACACATTTGAAAACCCGCTATAATGCGTATATCAAGCAAAAAACTAAAATTTTGTGAAAATGAGCGAATTCACTAAAATGTGAATAAATTCGAAAAAAATCAATCGATTTTTATGGTCGATATCTCATTTTGTTGCTATTATATGTCGCTATGCGATAAAAAAATGAATCTGGAAGTTTTTTGCCGTTTTCGATTTTTTATGATTTTTTTAAAACGAAAATTTTTGCCATTTTTACGTAAAAAATATATTTTTTTCTTAAGTTTTTTATTATAACTCCGATACTATTGATCCGATTGAAACGCGATATATAGACGAATTAAAGGCTATGCAAATCTTAATTTTTCTGAATTTATTTTAATAATATCGGACTAGTAGTTTTTGAGTTATCATTAATTATTTGAAGAAACGTCTCAAAAAAATTGCAATTTTAAAAAAAAATTTTAAAAAAAAAAATCTATCCATAGAATTTAAAAATTTTACCATTTTTGTACAAAGGTAGTCATGATACATCAAAATTATATAGTGGTTTTAAGAGCACATGAAATTTTTTTTATTTTGTTGTGCTGTGTAATCGGTCCTATTTCTGTTGGCGTTGTAATTTTAACAGTGGTTTGTATGTCGTTTTCGTTTTTATCGTCGTTTCGTTCCTGAATTCGTATGCTTGACATATATTGAAACAACGGAGAAACTTTATCGGAACAATAGATATGGTACCTCCCACATAAAGTGAAAAATAGTTATCTTGTATTATTGTAAGTTGGAAACCAAAATATATAGTCTTGTCATTTTAGATCAGCAAACCCTTTATTAATTTGCATTAACGAACAAAAAATTTACTGGATTGGCATTCAACCTCCCATAGAGCGTAATATATTAGTATGTAACTTGAGAACTATAAGAGGTAGAGTTTTGAAACTATATGCATAATAAAAAAAAACTGGCTGGGAACAGTGGATGTCTTACCTCGTGTACAAAGTGAACCTAAGGAAATATAATAGATAGAGTGTTATTTTCTGACGATGGGTGCAATTTGTTATAAGCAATTCAAACATACACATGTCTTCGTATTAAGCACAAATAGTAAATAGCTTTATGTCCGATACACTGATAATTTAGATAGATTAAAATACAGAAATTTTGATTTAATTTTGTTTTGTATAAAATAACACACCAAAACATGTTTTAAATTTCAAACAAACATGGTAGCCACTTAGGTGAGCAAGACAGGGTTACTAATGAATCACGTACGTTCCAATATTGTTTTTTGTAAAATTGTTTTCGTTTGAAGAAACTTCTACTCGAGGAAATTATTGTTTTCGTAAGACAAAATTATATAAAAACTCAATGTAATATGATATTTTTTTATAAACGATAAAATAGCTACAAAAAGTCAGAAAAGTCAGCGAAGCTTAAAATAAATTTAGATGATTAAAGAAAAAAAGAATACATTTAGGCTTTAGATAGCTATAATATTATTACTATATAACTTTTAGCACTTTTCATAACTTTTCTTGTAATATCAATTCTGTAAAAACAATAAAAGAATGCCATAAAATTAAAAAAAAAAAATATTAGTTCGTGCTGAAAAGGTCAACATAAAGAAAAGTAGATTGACCATAAATTTGGCATTCAGTTCGGCAAACACCAGAGTTATAACAATGGCTATAGTTTTTAATTAAATTTGATATGCTTTAATTTTTTCTTTTAAATTTTCGCAAAACTATAAAACTCTTATTGTTTCTTTTCCACCATTTTCCTGTTTTTCTTTGTTATTTTGGGGGTACAATAATGGTCACATTTAATGCATTATCCTTCTTTATTTCATATTTTCGTATTTTCGGAAAAAAATTGAGAAATATTTTCGCTCTTTCTTGCTTTATTTCTTTTAGCTTTCGTTCATTTAACCCATCATGTTGACTATGATTTTTTGGCATTAAAATGTACTTAAGTGGAAGAGTGTACATGGCATGCATGCTAAATGTTTATACGAAAATTCGAAAAAATGTCAGTGGTTTTTGGTATATGTACATAAACATATGTCTGCTATATATATACATACGTCTGTATGTAGGTTATTGGTTGGAGGTAGTAAAAGAAGAAAAGATGGGATTTATTGTCACACAAGTAAAGAAGATATCAAATCCTTTTTATTATCACTGATAGGCAGGTGTATATAGGCTTGAATATTTTTGTATATAAAATTTTTTCAAGATAAAACTAGTAAAATCTACACGTATAATAAAAATGTGTTCCGACCATTTTTGTACATGAAAGATTTTTTGAAAATTTTGTTGCTGGTGCAGATAGTAATCAAAATGGAATAAAAAATAATTAATTGTGAAAAATTTTGTCAGTCTGTCTGTCTGTCTGACTGTCTGTCTGTCTCTCTATCCGTATGCCTCTCTGTATTCGTATCTCGTAAAAACTGTTGGATGAATTTAAATTTTTTGTGAGGAGGTACTTTAGTATCTCGATTCAAATATAGTATATTTTTTCCGAAAAATTATCTGATTTCCTAGAGAACATAGAGAAAATGTAGTGCAAGTACGCAATTTTACCGATTTAAAGGTACTGCAAACTTTATCGCACTTTTATTTTTGAAAGCCAGATATTTTTAACACTATTTCCAGTACTCTACAATAATTATAGAATTTTATACAAGGCCTTTGTTCCTCAGTATTTACCCAGGGATGGGTATCTCTCTATAAAGTAAATACATAAACGATAATGGAAGCACAATAAAACTGAAGGTCTTAAAATTTGGTGTGGATTACTTTCAAGGCAAAATCGAACAAAATATTGTCAGGACGTCTACGACGTGCCGGGCACAGCTAGTACATTATAATTGACTGTTGTATTTAATTATTTCAATTTATTTTTAAATTTACTGATGAATGTAGGAGATTACTCAGAGCTTAATATAGATTTAGATTTTTATTTGAAATAATCTTTATACAAATAAAAATTATTCACAAAATATCATTAATATACAGTATGACGAAAATGATTTTAGACTTTAGTAAATATTTGTTTGTTAGTAGTTGCTAGTGTTATTACTAGTCATCAATTAATAATGTGCTAATTTCCCATGATGTTTTATAATAACATTAAATAGGTTAATTTACACCTTCATCCACATAACTTTTTACTTTACATATTTTTTTTTTTGAAAATTTGGAATTTTATTAGTCGAACTATTTATATTACATACAATGAAATTTGTAGTCAAGGTTGAGTTCGCGTTAGTCTCTCTAATAAAGAATAAATTCGATTACAAATTAGGTGATAATATTAAAGAAAAATTGGGAAAATTTTATTTTTAGACACCAGCAGAGCGGAATGCACATATTACAGCTACGTCCATCATCAACACTCTTTGTATTTACCAACTTTGGGTAGTGTTAGGTTATAAATATAATTTATTTAACCAACCAAATTCATATAAAGGAATACGAGAAAAATCGCATTCAATCATATATCGACAGTTGGTGAGAACGAAGTTTACCACTACCTAAAGCTTCCCTCTTGTTAGTAATATTTTTACTCTTAATATCTACCACCTTATATTTGTTGTTGCTTCAGCTAAACCTTCGATTAGCAATGAAAGGTACTTTTTGTTTTTTTTTTCTTATAACATTCGTCTTTAGTTAATACTAATCTAGTATCAAAGCCAACCTTGTTATTAATTACAAAAAATTGCCAAAACTGATAATATATTTACCAAATTTGACATTCGTTTGATAGTTAAATCGCTGTTTAAAAATTAAATATTTAGGTGCTCTGCACGTTTGTTTGTTTAAGGCTTGGGGCCACAAACCCGCCACAGATTCATTCTACTCTCATTTATAGCTTTAAATGATTATTCGTGTTACCGAAAACCCTGCTAACATTTTCTTCCCCTTTTGACACGGTTGGTGGTTGTAGAAAAGCCCTTGAATTATATTGCATAATCGTTTGACCGTATTCAAATAAAAATATTAACGAAATAATACCTCCACTTCAAATCTCTCATGTCAATAGTAATTTAGATCGCGAAAAAAAAAATCTAAAAAAAAATTCTTCAACAATACAAGAAAAAATCAAACTATTCGTAATAATAATAAGTATCCTTGTTTTAACAAAGAACAAAAAAATGGTAACTCTATAAATGTACAAAAAATACATATACACCTAATTCTGTTTTTACACGGTAGGTACGTTCCAGACAAAACAGTGTAAAAAAAAATGTAAAAAAGACATGAAGTACATAAAAAAAAGGTGATGTTCCATATTCTTTAAACCTGAAAAAATAGTTAAAATAAATGATTCATAAAAAAACTATTATGAGAGTGCAATAATACACTGTTTATGTCAATAAAAACAAAAAGTGTTTAAAATCTTAAATATCGCTCTTTTCTATCATCATCCGATATCATACGCGATCGCTTGTGTATGACTGGTTCAAAAACGCTCTCATTACTCGAAATATTTTGCACATTATTATCTCACTTCAATTGTGAGGTTCGCAGTGTGGTATCTTCAACAAGATTAACATTTTATCTTTCCGACTGGATAGCACTGCGTTTGACAGCAAAATCCGTTATGAGACCGTTGTAAACCAGTTTGGAATAGCTCTTATATATAAGAATAGCTCTTACACATAGAAACTAAACAAAAGACTAAAATGTATACATACACTAAAAATAATATTAACATTTTTTTTTTTTTTTAATTAAAGAGGTGTTTGATATCATACTGAAATTCAATAAAACTACTAATTGACTAAATTAATAACTTAATTGAACAAAAAGCAAAAAAAGAAAAAATTTTAATTAACATTTTACTTGATTTTTATTATAATAGTAATTGTAGTAATAATTTATTTAATTTCTATTTTTTATACTTTTGAAATGAGTTAAGTATTAGTATCTACATATATATATTTTGATTAAGGAAAAATAAAATCAGTATTGAAAATATTGATAAAAAAAATTATAAAAATGATTGTGCGATTAAAAAGCGTGTGTGCATAAAAAAGCGGTTTGGAAATAAAACACTATTTAACTATTGAATATTTAATTTAGTCCAACTAAATTCTTGGTTAATTTTTGAGTTATATCTTCTAATATGCATTTTAAATGGAAATGTTCTAAGTTTTGTTAAAAAAGGATTGCAATAGTGAGATAAATTCATTAAGTCATTTAATAACACAATTTCCATAAAAATATAAATTTGTTTAAAAATAATATTCTACAATTTCGTTGCTTCATTTAAACATGCCCTTAATTATTTTTAGTTTTAATTTTAATTACACTATATTATTAATTAAATTCAGATTTTAATTAATTCAAATTAAAAATTCCACAACTCTTTTGCTTAATGCAATTATTATCTTTATTGTTGGTAATTTTATTATTAATTAACTCAAGTTGTTAAATTGATTTAAATGTTTATTTTCTTTAAATTAATTTGCTGATTCATCCAATCAATCACATTGATCAAATAAAATAACTTCTTATAATATTTTTAATTGAAAAGGTGTTTCTCATTAATTGGAAAAATATCAAATTTTTTAAACTTTTACAATTTTGATAATTAATATAATGACTTTGGTGAGGTAAAAAATTTAACCATTTTAGTAATTAAAATAATTTGGAAATTTTTTCTGTGTACTAAATTGTTATGAAAATAAATTAGAAAAGGGAATTTCCTTGCTAAATTTCTAAAACAGTACGGTTAATAAAAATATTTTTTATTAAATGTCAATCAACTAAATTTTTTTAAAAACAATATCCTTTTTTTCTGGACCGTGTTAAATCACAACTATGTAAAAACAGAATTGGGTGTAATATAATTGTAATTGGGTGTAATATAATTGTAATTGTATATTCGACAAAAATTAGAATGGGGTAAAAATGTTTGTCTAAAATGCAGAAAATAGCATTCGTTTGATTGTCAAACAAGTTAAAAAATCAAGTTGTATTTGTTTTTATGTGTTCTTAAAATTTCCTTTCCTTATTTTTTTTCTGACATAGTGTAAATTCATTCTTGAATGACTGTGTATTTTCTTAAAATGTAGGTGTCTATGACATGTTGCAGATACGAGTCACTTACTGTTTCAGGTTAAGACTTGTTTCTTATTGTGATGGTTTGGTTGTCTTTTCCTCTTTTCTGATGTGGTTAACGGTAAATGTTGTATGATTGAGAATGTCCAACATAAGAGAATTAATAAACGACGTGTGCTGTTGTTGTAGTTTCGATTGTTTTTCTTTATGTCAAATGTTTGCATGCTTATGCATGAATATACATACATACCTTTTATATGTAGCATATGGTAGTAGTTAGGTAGGTAGGACTATTGTTGTTTAAGGATACTGTGGCTGATGTTTATTGTATATTGTGGATGCTATGCACGTGTTTTATATTATTCTGTTTTTTTTCTTTTGCAAAAATCACACACACAGCAATTGCTTGAGAAATATTATTTTATATGTACATATCGTTACCGTAATATGGAAAGGCTCTAAGTCGTTTTTTTTTTTTTTGAATAGAGTTTTTTTTGCATATTTGGATAGATGATCTAATAAAAAATTGAAATTAAAAAAAATTGTCACAGTATTAAAACGCTAGGAGAATTTAATAAAAAATTGCGTTAACAAATAATTCGCGACTACAAAACTATATTTTTTATTAAGGTTTTTACCTTCTTCTGTAAAATAGAAAAATATTTCTATGTTAAGGTATCGATATTCATGTACATATGTATGATTGTATAGAAGCATATTAAAAGCTTTAGATGAAACTTACAGGTTTATTAAGGATTTGCTTTATTTGCTTGAGCTATTATTTTTATAAATATTTTTATATATTTTTGTAAGACCAAACAAAAAGCTTAATTGAAAATTTAATTCAATTTTAAGAAGAAGTAGAAAATCCGAAAGAATCAGCATAGAATATACACTTGAAAAAGTAAATATTATAATAAAGTGTTTTTATGTCAATCTGTGTAAGAAAATGCGAAATAAATACAAATACATACATATGTATGTTTGTATCTACATTAGGGTATTTCTATTGAATATTCAAAATTTCGCATTCGATATCGAGTAACATCTCTCGATATCGAGTGGTATCATGGCACTCGATATCGAATAAAAAGTATCGTTATTTTATTCGAAAGGAAATGTTTTTAAATCGTGTTTTCTTGTTCTCTTGTTGCATTATTATTAATATATTACATATTGATATAAATAACGATTCCTTACCTGTCGAATGGCATAATTAGTTTACTCGACTCGTATTGAGTTTGTTATTCGATACGATAATTTACTCGATATCGAATGCGACGATTGGGCCCCAGGTAAATTTTTTTCGTTCAGTTAGTGTGTATAATTTTATATTAATAGGGCAGTACTTTTACTTACACCAAAAAGCATTTATTTTAAAGCTTGGTTATTCATCGAATACACAAGTTTTTACATAACTTTAATTGTTAGTTTAGATTAGAAAGCAAACTTAGATTTTTAATAAAAAATATTCGAAATAAAAAAAAAAAAAAAACATTTGGCAACTAAAATCTTTCATAGAATGTTAAATTGGTTAGTTTAACAATATATGATTGCGATGAACAAATTTTAGTTGTTTGTAACATTACTTTGGTACGGATAAAAAAGTTTTGGTTAAAATTTAATCACTAAATGGTTATTACGTACAAAATATTCAATTCAATTCAATTTAATTCAAAACTATTTAATTTTTACTACACAACCAAGGTTTTTTTATAGGTAACCAAAAAAATTTTAAAAATAAATATTTGTTTGCTTACGTCATCGGAGTTGTGTTTGTGCTAAAAAAAAATAATAAAATGTGTAGACAATTGCTTCGGGAATTTATATACATGTTTAATTATTTCGATTTCGCTGTTAAATTGTGCACGCAGCAACCATCTTTTCTGGATTTCCGCATTTCGTCTTCTATCAGTGTGAGACTTAAATTTATTTTTAATTTTTATACCACAAAATGGAATAAAACCAAAAAAAATCATTACTGGTGATGAAATGTTCGCAGATACTTACAAAACGAAATTGGTCAATGATGTTATTTACGAGGTGACATTAAAATTAAAGATTTCAATCCCTCAGCTGAAGAAGCTGATGAGGGTACAGACTCAACCGTTAAAACGGCGCGCCGCGGCATTGATGTTGTTCTCAAGAATGCTTTGCTTTCGGAGACAAGAAAGACTTCATTTTGTACTTGAAAGACTACATGAAAAAGGTGTTGTCTGTATTGAAAAAGAGATCCCCCGATTAAATTGATGTCTTCAAGAACAACATAAACAAAGCAATGAAAGAAATCTTGAGCCGTTTTAAGGATTTACATTGCTTTACTGTGAAATCCATAAACTGCGATGATATGGGCCATGTGCGAATGCCTCGAAATCGATGGCCAAAGCTTTCTTGCCTTATGTTCTTGAAACAAGGTTTGGAAGAATAAAAATGCTACTTAAATTTATTTATGTATATATATATGTATATTAATAAAATCATCTGTATTTTATATAAATGAAAAATATTATATTTAATTTTGTATTTTAAAATGTAAAAACAGGCATATCCATTTCATATTTATAATCGTTATTTTAACCATAATATTATAATGTTCAACAATGTTCACTACAACACAACAATATAATTTAACCATAATATGTTGCTCTTAGATTATGGTTACCTCAACCATGTTTTTTCTTTGCGCGCAATTCGAACAAATAACCAAAACATACCTCAACAATCAGAGGTCAAATACCGCGGCATAGAGGTTTAATCTGGAATAATAATATTGGAGCAAAATTGACACAAATGAAGTTAAAAGCAGTGCAAATATTATTGGTATAAACTCAACTGTAAGCTTAGATTGCAAGCTTCTAATTTATAATTTGATTCTTAAACCGCTTAGGTAGCCGGGAAATTTTTCACTTTTGCGGCTACCTAAGCGCTACCTAAACGGTGTTAAGAGTCATTCCTAGGAAGTTCATATGTTCTAGAAAGTTGTTTATGGAGATCTTGGATTCATTTTTGTAGTTGATTGTTTCCTTGAATCTTGAACGGTTTGCTACCTAATGACCTGAACAGGGGAAAAAAGGTAAAAAAATTGAATTTTTTAAAGTTTTTTTGCGATTTTGACCTTGAAGATGAAGTTTTTTTATTTTATATGTTAACAATTTTTGTTCTTTATGACAAGAGCTACAACTTTGCCTCAGAGAGTATATCAAAATTTCAAACGGTTTGCAAAATATGAGCTTGAGTAAATGATCATTTTTTTGCAAAAATGACATCGAGGCCCCACATCTTTGAGGGCCCTTAAAAAGAAACCAGGAGGACTTTGAGCAAAACTGGGAGACAGGGGTCTTTTTTCGGCCTTTTATCACGTAGTGGTGTCCGTATATGGTTATTTTTTTCTGTGTTGCACTGTGTTATAAATTATAAAATTAACGATATTTCATATATTTTTGGGTATGTTTAAATAATTTATTGATTAAATTTCTATTAATTTTTTTAAGCAATTTTTAATATTTTTAAGGCGATTATGCATTTGGTGATTATTAACTTCGTGTTTTTGGGCGTATTTCATAGGGTCATCATCAAAGGCCCCCAAGGAAAAAAAGTGGTTAAAATGAAAATACATTGGTTTGCTAAATATTTAGCAAAGTGACACAAAACTACATTGTTGAAAGCTAATATGCTACTGATTTAAAATTTTTACATGTCTTGTTCTCTTTGTAAGATTCTGGTTGAGATTGTGTATGTGCTCACAGACTCTTAGGGGTTTGCGTGGGGGCTCTTGGTCATCATGCATGCAGCCTTTTTAAGCAAATAAATGTAAAAAAAACAAATACACACGCAACTATTTTTTTATAATTATTATTTTTTTATAATTAATTATATTAGCGTAGATTATATCAATATCCATAAACTTAAAAGGTCTATTAAATAAAAATGAAAATTATACTGAGAAATTTATCTGCAGCTTCAATTTAAATTTAATATTTCAATTAGTTAATTGCCAGCAACGTAGAAAATAAGCAGGAGTTAAAATTAACAAATAAGTTATATTAAATTTATTTTGCTTTAAATATTTTCATAAGCCTTCAAGTAATTTTTTTTTTCTTTAAATTTAATATTTTGAATATCAATTCAACATATAATGAATAATGCATAGTAGTGTACGGTGAGGTTAAAGTATAGTAGAGTTGAAAATAAGAATTAATTTAAGGGTATTGTTTTTTGAAACGGTTTAAGATATACTCTACTATATCCTCAAATTTTTGTTAGACTTTTTCTAAACTTTTATTAAATATACGATACATTTAAAAACTACTATTAAAACTCATTTTCTATTGAAATCAGTTTAAAAAAAATATATAATTTTAACAATTTGTCACTTTGGTACTGACAAATTGTTAAACAAGTTTTATTTTCGACTTTTATATTAATTACTTTTTTTGTGCTGAAAACTATAATTCTTTAGTACAATTCCAATTTTTCGGGAATATTTTTTGAAAATGTTATATTTTGTTAAAATTTCGATTGTTTTTTTACATCTAGAATTTTTTCCGATTTTTCGATTTTCAATAAAAAACACTAACAAAATACAAACAAAATCTGGAGTGGCCTACACTCAACTTTATCATACCAAATGGAAACAGATATTTTTATAGATATATCACATAAAGAATATAAGTTCAACGTATATTCGAATCGAAAAATTAAATATTTTCGGTTTGGTTTTAAGTAAAATACCCCTTGCCTCTCCCCGGTTATTCACAAAATTTATACAGCTCATCATCTCTAAAACCAAAGGCACATACTGAATTTCGGTTTGATGTATCATACGGTATGACCAATAGCGCGTTTACAAAATTTGATAGTAAATAAACTACCCCTTGCCCCTTCCCGATTATGCCCAAAATTTACACAACTCTTCACCTCCATATACTTAAGGCACACACTAAATTTCAAACTTCAAACGGTATGACCTGCACAAACTTCACAAAAATAGCGGCATACACACCCACCCACAGACATCATCGCGAAAATAGCCAGGATTCAGGAGCCCCCTAAACGTATAAATCCGTCGAAATCCCGACCACGATTTTTTTCATGATTACTATACTTTTCCTTATACTACGTATGGTAAAGTAAAAAAATAATAATAACATGTACGTGTACATGTACATGTACAATAACAAATAAAAATAACATGGGCCCTCCTGTTTCTTTAAACATTTGTGTACTTAATGGTGGTGTAGCCCTTTAGGACCCTAAGAAAAATTGATTTGAAAGTGATTATGGACAAATCAACATCGCTTAATTTCCTTCCCTGTTATTTAGTTCTGATTGTATGATTGCATAGAGTATATTGCGAATTTCTTATGAAAACTGTGTCATTTTGAATTACGCAATAATTATTATTATTAAGTCACATTACTTAAGTCATGTACTATAATCAGCCTTCACTGTTTTATATTTGGCCAAATACATAAGAAAGGTTAATGACAAGAATAAGAATAATTTATTTTTAAGAGATCTTTAACTACTCGTATATTTATTGACATATGAGTTTTTTAAAATTCTTTTTTATTTTAAATTGATGTTCAAACCGGGTAAAAACTAACCATTAATAATAACTAACCATTAATAGTTTTTAAATATTTTTGTTACAATAATGTTTGATAGTAGACTATCGATTTCTATAATTCTATTTTTGTGTATGAATTTCGAATTAAACTTTTAAAAATTTAAAATTCTCCTTTAAATACATAACCGATGGAAACTTATCAGTTATAATTTAAGCTCTTTTAATATAAAAAATATATATTTTTTAATTGTAATTTTCATAACGTTAATGGAGTAGCGAAATATTGAAAATAAAAATAATTAACGGCCTAAAGTTTGAAATTAAAAATATTTATATAAAAAATATATTGTTCTTATAATAACCTTAAAAAAATCGAATTGTATATAGTGTATTCTTAAAAGCTTAGTTGCACAAACATTTTTAAAAGTATCAAAGCACCTACATACGTTAGAGTAAAAACATTTTCAAAACGAATAAAACTAAAAATTATAAACATTTGCATGTTAGCTGTACACAGTTTTAAAAGTTCAAAATATTTCAAAGTATTTATTGGTATTGAACATTTAACAAAGTTTGCATGTTTACCAAACAAGAAGTGTAGTTAAAAGTCTCAACAAAACACAATTTCCTTTGAACGTACTTTTTATAGAAAAAAATTGTAAGTTGAAAGTTTTCATGAAAAAAATATAACACGAAAGTTAAATTAACTAACACTTGGTAAACAAATCTAATAAAAGAAAGTTAAAAAGTTTTTTAAGCTTTGTACGAAAATTAAAATTTTTATAAAAACAGGAAATTTTAAATAAATTTTTAATCTGATAAAGATCTAAAGGGAAAATGTAGAAAAGACAAATTTTTTCTACATGTTAACTGAAAAAGTAAAATTATTGCCAACAACTTTTGCAAATGTAGGCATGAAAGGCATGCAACATTGAGCTGATTTTTTCTTATGTTCTTATTATTGGGTAATTCCACGTCAAATCAACAAGGTACTGAAAATGACTACTCTCTGAATCCAAATATAATTTAAAAAAAATTTAATCTCTTTTAGCTATACAGCTATAGAAGTCGGAAAATATCGCTTTTTTGCATATGCGCTCGAGGATTAAATATATTTTTATTCCAGTTCTATAAGCCCTAGGAAGTTGAGAAATAGCTCATTTTAAAGGGGATTTCATACGCTTTAATTTGATATCAGTTACAAATTCCATACAAATGTCAGAGTGGGACCATGGTAAGATCATAGGGCTTAGAGAACTGGAGTAAGAATATATTTAATATAGCTAAAAAACTGTAAGAGATAGAATTTTTTTTAAATGTTATTTGGCTTCAGAAAGTCAAAGAATATAAACAACAAAAGTTTCAATAAAACCGGAAGTGGTAAATTTGAAAACAATTTTTTTCTTTTGTTGATTTGATATGGAATTACCCTATTATAAAAGGTAAAACAACTTTTTTTACCTTTCAATGAATATCCTACAAAAAATAGTAAGAACAGCGTTGCCATTAGTGGATAAAAAGATTACAGTTTTAATGATGTTTATTTTATATTGAAATAAAAATCACGAAAATACATGATCAGAACTGATCAGAATATTGTTTACCTGTTTTATTCTATAATATTTAAAAAAAAATTTTAAATGATTAAAAACGAAAGTAAAAAAAGAAAATTTTTAATTTAAATTAATATTAATACAAAATTGTATTAACAAAAGATTCACAAAAATATTTTTAAACATAATAAAATATCGGGTGGTTAAATTTTAAGGGCCGATGTTGAATGTAAACCACACCAAAACGTCAAATTTTTTCTGTATTTAATTTGACATTTCTCATTTTCAGACTAACTCAATTTGAACCATGGAAGGATACACAATCGAGCAATGCGTTAAAGTTATTCAGGCTTATTATAAAAATGGCGTTCAAATCAAAATGCATATTGTGCACTTCGTGATTTTTTCGGTCAATTTAATCGTCCAAATACAATCGGAAAAATCGTGCAAAAATTTTGACAAACCGGGTCTGTAAGACATATATTGCTGCTGTTCGCGATAGTGTGGCTGAAGAGCCGTCCACCTTAACTCCTCGTCGTGCCCAAGAATCGCACCTCTCACGCTCGTCGTTGATGAATATTATGCATAAAGACTTGCATTTACACGCTTATAAGGTGTAATTGACTCAAGAACTAAAGCCTCTTGATCTTTCCAAACGTCGTCAATGGCCAGAATGGTGGCAAGAAATGGCAATGTTGAATGATCAATTTTCAAAAAAAATCTTCTTCAGTGATGAGGCACATTTTCATCTCAGTGGATTCATCCATAAGCAAAGTTGCCGCATTTGGGCGAATGATAACCCAAGACTGATTGTCAAAAAATCAATGCACCCGCAAAGAGTGACTGTTTGGTGCGGTTTATGGGCTGGCGGCATCATCGGGCCATATTTTTTCCAAAATGACGCCGGTCAGGCAGTTACTGTGAATGGTGTTTGCTATCGTGAGACGATAACGAAATTTTTATCGCCCGAATTGGAAGATATGGATGTGGACGATATATGGTGTCAACAGGACGGTGCCACTTGCCACGCAATGACAAAATGGCTCTTTTTCACGACAAATGCAATGGCCGTGTTATCTCACGTGTTGGCGATGTCAATTGGCCGCCAAGATCATGTGATTTGACACCGTTGGACTTCCTTCCTTGGGGTTATTTGAAAGAAAAGGTATACATCGATAAGCCAGCAATAAATCAAGGATGAGATAATTTGGCCCATTAACAGCCTAGAACCTCAATTATGCCCCGGCGTCATCAACAAATTTGGAGCCTCGGATGGATGCTGACAAGGTTAACTATTATATTAAGCAACTTTTGTCGCTGCAATTTTTCACTTTTTTTCTTTAAAATTGTGATTGTGCCTGTAGCATGCAATTTTTATAGCATCAATTTGTGTGGATGTACACATGTGTTTACACTTAAAACTTTACGAGTATAATTAAAACTACGAATGTGGCGACAAAAGTTGCGTAATCTAAAAAAGGGACATAAAAAATTCTTAAATGTTAAACTATTTCGAAAAAACTTCAGCCATTATTTCAATCCCCAATTATAAATGTCATCTGATGATTTAGGTTCTTTTATTTTGTTTTTATCGGTATAGATTTAATCCAAATTTTTTTGCTGGACATTTGAAAAAGGTTTTTACCCCAAATATATCGACTGATATAGTTGAGTTGCCAGTTCTCGAGGCTAGTGGTGCAGTACCGATAAGATTTGAATTTGGTGATCTTGAAAAGGCAATAACGGATTTGAACACCAAAAAAGCCCCTGGCGTTGATAAAACCAGTAACAAGATGTTAATTGAGTTGCCCCATGTAGCTCGCAGAATCGTTCTTTTTATTTTTAATGCCACTTTACGTTTTGAGTACTTTCCCACAGAGTGGAAGGTGTCCTTGGTTACCATGATTCCTAAACCAGGAAAAGACCACACACAAATTGAATCATACAGACCTATAAGCCTTTTGTCAAATATGTCAAAGCTGTTTGAGAGGATGTTAATAACTAAGCTTAACCCTATTCTATTCAATTCGTCTTCAGGAAAAAACATAGTACGATCGAACAAACTCACAGGTTAGTTAATGTTATTAAGAAGACTTTTGAAGAGAGAAAATACTGCTCTGCGCTTTTTATTGACGTTTCTCAAGCATTCGATAAGGTATGGCATGAAGGCCTAATATATAAGCTAAAACTGAATTTGCCCGTAAACCTATATAAGTTGCTAGATAGTTATTTAACCTAACGAAAATTTATTGTGAAAGAAGGAGATTTTTTGAGCTCACCCCAGTCAATCGGAGTTTCCCAAGGTAGTATATTGGGGCCCTTTTTATACTTATTGCATACTTCAGACATGCCAACTAGTAACCGAGTTCACACATCGACATTTGCTGATGACACAGCTTTTTTGAGCATTCACGAAAGACCCGTAGTAGCATCACGATATTTACAAGACCACATATTTAATTTAGAAAAATGGTTGAAGAAATGGATAATAAAAGTGAATGAACAAAAATGTACTCACATAACTCTCACACTGCGTAGAAAATCTTGCCCCCCTATTCGGATAAATAACCAAACGATACCTCAGCTTTCAGGCGTCAAATATCTCGGCATACATCTTGACCGGCGTCTTACATGAAAACGGCACATAGAAACAAAGTTAACACAAATGAAGTTGAAAGCAGTCCAGCTAAACTGGCTAATTTGCAGAAATTCTACTCTAGCTTTAGATTGCAAACTTTTATTATACAAGTCAATTCTAAAACCAATATGGTGTTATGGCATTCAATTATGGGGCACTGCCACAGCTACCAACGTAGAAAAAATTCAAAGGCGCCAAAATAAGATTCTTCGTATAATTACATCTGCTCCTTGGTATATAAAAAACTCGAACATCCATAAAGATCTAAACGTGCCATCAGTTAAAGCAGAAATAGCGAAACTTGCCATAAGGTATTTAAAGAAGCTTGAAACTCATCTTGAAAATGCATGACCTGTAATTTATTGTTTTTAAAACAACTAAAATAAATTCGGATCTGTTAATTTTTATTTCTATTATAGTTTTTAATTAGCTAAATATTTCGATGTTCTATATTTAAACTGTTGACTATATTAAATTTAATTGAAAACATAACTTCTGTAAAATTTATATCTTCCGTCTTTCCATAGCCTAGCTACTAAATTATTGATTTGTCTAATATGTCATTTTTATTATACAGTATTTCATTTGATAGTTAATTTGCAGGCTACATAGATGTCAAATGTCAAAAATACATATATCAGTTGTTGTTATACTTGCACATGTTTGAGAATGGGAAGGTTTATGTTTTTACGGTGTATTTTTGTAAGAGCCATAATCAGTAGTCTAACTTGAAAAAAAAAACAAACAATAAAGAGATACGACTGGTCAAAAAAAGAGAACAACAGCGCCTGAGTTTATGCAAAATTTTATTATGACCGCTACATAAGTAAATGTAGCGATTTTAGTCGAAATATTTAGCTTCTAATACAAACCAAAAAAATAAACGAAGTTATGTATGAATACAAATTTCATTAAATTGATACAATTTATAATAGCAGAAATATTTCAAAAATGTTTTGCTTCTCACATTCCAGTTACCACTGCAACTATAATTGAAAAGCAGGGGTAGCATGTAATGTTAATAAAAGAAAATTGAAAACTATTCAATGCAAAAGGCCATGAGGTTATTGACTGTAATAAATCACCAAACATATCCATATGTTTTTAGGAAAAAAGCCACTACATGAAAAACATTTTTAAAAACGCCTACTCTTTACAGTCGTCCACCGATTATTTGAGATATTTGGAAATGAATTTCATTTTTGCGCTTAATTGGCGCAATTTTTTACATGCTTTAATGTAATGTTTTGATTTATGTTAAATTTATAATATTAAATTCATAATTTCTAAAAATAATTTATATGTTTTGCATGTTACTTTTTACCCATCTCCTGGAAACGGTAGTCTATAAATTGATCTAAGTTTGTAAAGTAAGAAACACAAGCCTCGCAAAATGTTAGGTGCGTTTTTAGCATATTGCAAAGAGAGCTATAGATCGTTAGATCCCCGATCCCATTCCCATATGATTCATATTTTCGTTACTTTTTCTTTTGATGTTATTGATCGGAGGCAATTTTAGAAATAAGAATCCTTTGCTTTTATTAATATGTATATGAGTGGTTTCATAGCAGACCACTAACACTTTAGCTCCCCTTTTAGCTCTCTCCGTTTCTCAATGATTTCTGGTATCCGATAGGTAATTTCCGATCACTTTACTGTCATTGAGACTCGTGCTGTCACTAGGTGATTTGAGACTGGCGTATACGATTCCCTCGTAATTGCATAGATTTGTCTAAGGCTAATGTCCACAATATTATCAATTTTCCTTGACATGTTACTACCTGTTGTTCTGCACACAATTTGCGCAATAGTCTTAGCCCCTTTCCTAGTCATCAATTATCGTCTTTTTTAATTTTATCTTGGGCAGATGAAATTTTGAGTTTCCATGACCTTTTACTAACACAGCTTAGTTGTAAATAAACAGATCAGAGTCATTGGTGGTTTTGACCTGTTTTTGTTATAATTTTAATTAATCTGTTTAAAATAGTATTTTAAAGTTTATTAGAATATTTAAATTAATCATCAATAAATGTGGTTAAGAGTATATTTTTCTAATTTATAATTTACCAACAATTTTTTTTTATATGTTAATACTTTATAGTGCTATTTTTGTGTATTCAAAGAATGTGATAACTTGAAAGCATAATCGCTTCAAAAACAGAGCTGGTTGGTTATTACAGATATTTTTAACGTAACTGTTTCACTCATATAAGGCATTCCTTATATGAATTGTTAAAATCTTCCAGATTACCTGATGTGATAAACTGGTCCATAGGCTAAATTAAAAACGTGTTAAATGTAGCGGTAAATACTTAACAATAACATTTCGATCCTTTAGTTCTTTCAGTTCTAGATGTACCTGAAAGCCAATCTTTTTTTTGTAAAAAATGGGAGGTATAGAAGTTTTCTGGTTCTTATTACAATAACACTTATATGTATTTTGGAGCAGCGTAATCGAAAAAAAATTTTTCAGTTAGTCGTATCTTCTTCTTCTTCTTCATAAAGCGTTACAGCTCGGAGTGTTCTTTAGCTTTAAAAATGTGGAGTGGTGTCGATAGCTTCCAGACAGCTGTCTTCACCAAAAAGGAACCACAAGCACAATAAAAAGGAAACACAAGAAGAAGTTACAAATTAATTTTCCTTGGATTTAGACAGTGAAGTTATAAAAATATTCCAAAAAATTACAATTTAAGTTTATAAAATTACGAATTATAAAGGCGCGAGAGACAACGAACGAATTCGATTAAAAACGAACTTGAGAAATTACAATTTAAAATTAATGCCAACGATATGGCGCAAGTAATTATTAATAAAATATGAAAAACAATTCAAATGGAACGACTTCAACCACGAAAAGAAGAAAGCTATATATATATATATATATATATATATATATATATATATATATATATATATATATATATATATATATATATATATACAAAAAAAATTATATTTGGAATCGTGTTAAATACATTATTTATTTTAAGTCACGCATGATTCCTTTGTAAATTTATTAAATAAATATTTTATGATTATAAAATATTTATTTCCAAAAATATAATAATCGAAATTGATTACTATGGAGAAAGCCTATCCAGATAGCTATTTCGCTAGTGCTCAACTAGCTCATCAGTGGATTTTTCCAATTTTTCTGAATAAAAACTCAGATTCTTATGCTTAAAACTTAATAGACTAAATGAGAAGTTCAAACAGTCTATAAGTTTAAGTTTAAGTTTAATTTATTGAGCCTTAATATAACAATATTGGGGAAACAATAAAATTTAAAATAACAAATTTGACAAATTTAAGATTGTAATGTAATGTCTTAAAAAAAAAATATGATGAAAACAAACAGTATCATACTTAACAATAATTGTACAATTTCAAGTAAGAAAATAAATAAATGTAAACGCCTTTGCTCCCGAGCCTAACAGTTACGTGAGTGTAAAACAACTCAAATACAAAAGAATAAACTTAAATCTAAACTTATAAAATAAAAAAGGAAAACAAAAACGAAATTAAAACAAAAACAACAATTAACCTCTGTGTGAGCCAGGAAAAGATTTTTTAAAAAAATCCGGCATTGAATTAGCAAAATTGAAGTCAATATCTTCGTTCAGCAAACCAAGCGGAGATAAATACGCAGTATTAGTCCAGCTATAGCTGCTTTGAGAATTAATTATTTCTTTAATAGAGTCATTATCATGAAAAGACAACCTGATAATAAATTTCTTAATTAATTGGAATACATAAATGCTCAAAGGAACAATATCAGATTCTGTATAAATAACCGAGTTTGAGTATCTTTTATTCCTTGAAATAAAATTTTTACCAATGCAAGCACGTAGCACTTTTCTCTCAAAAATTTCAAATTTATTCATTAAAGAAGGTGAGATAAAAAACCAAATTGGAAATCCATATAATAACACTGGTCTTAAATTTAACGAACACGGCAAAGTCATTTTAAACAAAGTTTACCAAGTGAGTCATTGTTTAGGTAGAATTTTAACTCATAAATCTCTTCCTGTGAAAACAAAACTTTTAATTTATAAAACAGTCTATAAAGAAAGCCAAATCTAAATTTCTAAACAAAATAAAAAACCATAGTAACCATTTCGATTTCAACAAGTTTATTTTATTTTTCTTTCAATTTTCTACATTAAGGGTTTCCATTGGATACCATTCATAATGTATCAAAAAGACTTTTGAAAAACAAAAATAAAAATTAAAAAATTAAAAAATACGAAAATCGTATTTACTCAGCGTGCGCATGCTGTCATATACAAAAAAAAAAAAAAAAAAAAAATTATATTTGGAATCGTGTTAAATACATTATTTATTTTAAGTCACGCATGATTCCTTTGTAAATTTATTAAATAAATATTTTATGATTATAAAATATTTATTTCCAAAAATATAATAATCGAAATTGATTACTATTCAGAAAAATTGGAAAAATCCACTGATGAGCTAGTTGAGCACTAGCGAAATAGCTATCTGGATAGGCTTTCCCCATAGTAATCAATTTCGATTATTATATTTTTGGAAATAAATATTTTATAATCATAAAATATTTATTTAATAAATTTACAAAGGAATCATGCGTGACTTAAAATAAATAATGTATTTAACACGATTCCAAATATAATTTTTTTTGTATATGACAGCATGCGCACGCTGAGTAAATACGATTTTCGTATTTTTTAATTTTATTTTTGTTTTTCAAAAGTCTTTTTGATACATTATGAATGGTATCCAATGGAAACCCTTAATGTAGAAAATTGAAAAAAAAAAAAAAAAGAAAAATAAAATAAACTTGTTGAAATCGAAATGGTTACTATGGTTTTTTATTTTGTTTAGAAATTTAGATTTGGCTTTCTTTATAGACTGTTTGAACTTCTCATTTAGTCTATTAAGTTTTAAGCATAAGAATCTGAGTTTTTATTCAGAAAAATTGGAAAAATCCACTGATGAGCTAGTTGAGCACTAGCGAAATAGCTATCTGGATAGGCTTTCCCCATAGTAATCAATTTCGATTATTATATTTTTGGAAATAAATATTTTATAATCATAAAATATTTATTTAATAAATTTACAAAGGAATCATGCGTGACTTAAAATAAATAATGTATATATATATATATATATATATATATATATATATATATATATATATATATATATATATATATATATATATATATATATATATATATATATATATCGTCGCGTTTCTTCTTAAACTACGTAAGCGTAATTTTTTCGAAAATGACTTTCTTGGTTTTTATGGTAGAAAATAACATTTGCCACCAGACTACATTCTCATCTTAACAAGTTTGTATGAAAAATCCAAAAATCCATTTTCAAAACCTCGTAAGCGCCATACAAATGACATTTGCATGCAAAATATAATGGTTTTCATATTTCAAGTTGGAAATATTAAAGACTCAACCACTAAGTTTTTTGTATTTAAGAATAAACAATCGGGAAAGTTTTAGGCCAATTGGAGCATTTTTGGTAAAAGTTTTTTTTTTGATAAATACAAAAATAAATGTTAATTTACACACAGAAAATTGCAATTTGCTGGTTGCGCCAAAACCACGTAAGCGACAGATTTGGCTACAATTAATTGTAAGTAACAAATTTACAAAAAAAAAAAAGTTTCTATACCCTTTAGAAAGTCGCACAGCCATGTTTTGCAAAAAAAATTGTTTTCAAACCAAAATTAAAGAAGTTATTAAGTTTTTTTCGTTTCCTGGAAAACGACTTTTTGGCACTTACGTGGTTTAAGAATAAACACGACGATATAAAGCCAAGGATGATGAATAAGCGGCAATTGATGATAGACGTCAAAAACTTCTACTAGATTTGGCATCACTCTCAATATGAAACAGGGATGGAAAATCATCATTGTTCAGACGTGAACATGCTTGTTGCACAATTCTTCCCTGTATTCGGCTTTTTGTTACCAGTTACGATTACCTATGTTTTATAGGTCCTCGTCAACGTAGTCCTTACATTTTGCTCTTAGCAGTCCTCTTCGTCTAGAGCATCTGATATCGTAGTTTAGCATCGTCCGGATAATTATTCAGGATGTCGTAAAATAGGCAGACATTAAAATATTTCCAAAATTGTTGTTTTGTATTCCATATCTATTAGTGTCTGCAGCAGCAATAAATTTTCAAAAAATAGTTCAAGTACCGAAACGGTTCTCTTACATTTTTATTTTATCTATAAATATAAATATCGAAAAAATGAGAACATATTTGAATTACATATTTTCATAGATTCCCGGATAATCGTAGCTTCACTATACTTCATGAAAATATTTATGTATTGAATTTACTAAAGAAACGATATTAAATAAAACTAACTACAGTTGAAAATCAACGTTAAAATGTATATGCATATTGGAATATTAAATAACATTGTATTGTCTTGTTTAGTAATTTTTCAAAATGTACATATACTCGTATTTTAGTCTTCTCCATAGGGATGTATAAAACAGTTCGACATTAAAACATACATTCATATATTTGTCTAATTTTTCTAAACAAAAAGTAGAAAAAAATCAAAAATATAAAGTAATATAAAGTAAAGTAAAGCTATTTTAGTACTTTTTGTTCCCTGTTTTGAATATATGAATGTAACAAAAAAAACAAAAACTATGTTTTAAGGCATATCTTAGTTTTAACAATTTCCTGGTTTAAACGTATAATAAAAATTAATAGAATTAATAGAATAAAAAAAATGGAAGAAACCTAAAGGAAATTATATTTAACGTAATTTATTGTATTTACCATTTTAAAAGTGATTGAATTTTTTTCCAGATAACCTTATGTAAAACTATAAACAAGTTATTCAATACTTGCTCAAAAAAGAGACAAAAAAAATAAAATAAAAAAGTCCATACTTTATAATTTGGTTTTCACAAGAACCATATTACAACCATAATACTTGGTTGCAATGATTAGCAGAGTTTTAAACTTATCTTGTATAAGATAATAAAGTTTTTTAAACATTTTATCATTAATTTGTAACTGAGGGCCCTATCATGAATTTTTGTCTAATGAAGTAAATAGAACAGTTTAAAAGTAAATTGTACTAAGCAGAAGAGAACGTTTGGCAAAAGCCATAGAAAACACATAAATACATTTGTTTTCTATTTGTTAAAATAAAGATTTTTTCTAGACAGCTACATATGTCATCGGCACTCTTCGTATATATCTACTTTGGGCTCTCCCCGGTGGTTCCTAATGTCACTGCACTAGATATGCAAATACTTTGACGTGGTTCACTCGGGGAAAATAGGGGCACCAGACGCTAGGGTTCCTAGAACCTATATCTGGAAGTAAAGGTCTGTTGTTTTAATGCACGGGTCCTCTTCGAGGCCCGACCAGTACCCAAAGTACTGGTACCACGGGAATCGGTAGGCCCACAGAGAGCGTATCCTCTCTGTTACCAGTTGTTGGTGAGTTCGCCTTCGGAAGTACACGTGGTGGTTATGGTTTAAGATCGATTTATGTAGTTATGGTGCACGGACGATCAAGTGTGCTGTTGCACTCTGAAAAGACGGAGTTTAGATAGTCTCCAAACCCCTAAGCAAGAGGCTATAATATGGAATCTAGGCTTGCCACATTATATAAATTGCTACTCATTGTGACTGTATCACACATAAATTGCGGTACTGGCGGCAACGTCATATCGTGGAAATGTTGCTGTACTACACAATGGGGGCGCTAGTCTATGCTTAAATTTCACTCGGTGGTAAGACCACCAATGTTCAGAAACAATATATTTTGGAAATAAAAGAAGCCATTTGTAAAGGGCTAGGCTGATTGATTCAAAATTGTTCACGAGAACAGCAGAGGAGTATCTGAGCAGAAGTTTTCACTGTAATCACTATCCACTTGCCAGGGGTGGCGTTATGTATTCTAAACTTGGATACCTCACAACTGCAAATTCTTTTAGAGCTTGGGATTTCTCCAATTTTTGTTTGGATTAAAAAATTATACATGGTCCTAAAGGACTAGTTAAAACTTACAAAATGATACAATAGCCTATAAATTATGTTTTAAAATTGGCGAGTTAAAAGCAATTTAAAATTCCATTTTTTTTTAATACCCTGGTCCAGTTTTTTCAAAATATTGAGTACAATTTTCGGCAAATTTTTTTTAAGATTATTTTCTTAGTTCAAAATTTAAAATATTTTGGCAAATTTCAAAGTCAAAAACTAGACGATTTCGAATTTAATGATTGCAAAGTTATTGCGAATGAAAAAGGGAAGTAATTAGTCAGTATAATAGATCACTTCCACGTATTGTGTTTTATATCTCTTTCGAGTGCCTCGGCAGCCCAGTAGCTTTTGTGGTCGTCTGTAGGTTGTGGGCTCGATTCCTCCCAAGGATTTTGGCAACTTCAATGCAACGGGTAAAAGTCTTTGTTACTAAGCTCTATATATAAAGTGGGAATATAATTTGTAAGTGTTTGTAACATTAAATAAATAAATTTTTATTTTTTGAATAAATAAAGGAAAATATAAATTTTTACTTTCAACCTTTTTTTACTTTATGAATATACATACTTTGTAAACTTGCTCTTTATGTAAATAATATTTACTACTTTTCATGTGTGCAACATATTTAGTTGTTCAACTATTAACATATTCGTGTGTTTCGATATAAGTTGCCTTAACTATGTATGCTTCAAAAGTATGCTACAACATACTTTACTTTACTGTACTACAGGAATATGTTGTTTCGAAAATGTGTTTTTAATACTTCAACAAAATAATTTCTATGCATTCAAAAAATAATTCTTATATTATTTTTTTCTTTTTAATTTTTTTTTTTTTTTTTTAGTTTGGGTTCTTCTCATAGTTTCGTTGTATGTGAAATTATGCAAATGTTTATTATGATCCAAAGTTTTCAGAAGGCAAAAAGTACTGTTTGTACTGCACAGCATGAAAATAAAATATTAAGTATTTGGTCGCAAAAATATGTTCCCTTAAAGTTCTTTGAATATTATTTCCTAGAAGCAAATTCACTCGTAAACAATACTAAGAGGAGTTAAAAAACTAAAAAAAAAAATAATTATTAAAAGTTTTAATGTGCAAAAGGATACGTTGTATGCTAACGAAAATTTCTAGAACATTTTAAATTGCTAAGAGGTCTGTTGCTTACGAAGTTAAACCTTGACATATCTACTTGGCATAAAAATAATATGTGCAATGCTGCAACTTTAATTTGAATTAAACGAAACAATGGACATTGGGAAAAGATATTTGTTTCGAAATTATATTTTGGTCGAAGTTGTTCTTTGAAGACCAAGCTCCTGAGAACGACGTCGAATTCAGGTTGATGGAACACTTTCTTGAACAGCAGTAATGTTTTCAGCCGATATTGCAGTACGTTGTGTCCATGCTTGGGCCTATCACCTACAGATCCTCTTTCTTCGAAATCATTCACTACGCGATAAATAGTGCGTTTTGTTGGCACGTTGTTTCTCCTAAAAATTTCATGTAACTTTCTCATCGTCAAAGTAATCGATGATTGATTTTGATAAAATGTTTCAACGATTAAAACACGTTGGTTTATCGAATATTTTTCTATAATAAATTTTCTACGTGTTTACTTCACAAATACCAAATATGAACTGTCAAGACCAATGTTTACTAAAATGGCGGCAAAACAAAGTAGTATACCTTCCCGGCGAACATGCTGTATGTTCAAAAATTTTATTTAAGCAGACAACTCGAGAAAATCAATTTTATTTAAGCAGACAACTCGAGAAAATCAATTTGTCGAAACTTAAGGAACGGCTTTATTTTCTTCACCACGAGGATTATCTTGATGGAAGGTCCATTCAACGCCTTGTAAATCACCAGCAAAATGTTTATGTAACAAATCTATGTAGATTTTTGCATTAAATTTTCCTAGTACAAAGCCCATTTTGGACTTCCCTGACCTCGTTTGTGGTATGCTTGCCGTGGGCGTGTTACGTCCATCCAATATTTGTGGACACCATCTGGTTTGTCTAAATTAAACTTCTTTGTGACTGAATATTAAAGATTCAAATCCATCTTCCCCTTTTCATAAAATGCCATATGTGCATTTTTATAACGCTGTTTTAGAAATGGTTTAGGCACTCGGTACTTAAATTTAGGGACTAAATGTTGTCTTACTAATTGATGTACACGTTATCTAGCCACATTTAAACCAAGTTCCACTTTTATTTGCTTACAACTCCTGCTATTAGTTGACTTGACTGAGAGTAAATAATGAAAGCAAGATGTTAACTAATTTTTTTATTATAAATTTACTTCTTTAAACTTAAATTGTCTTCATAAAAAAGTATATTTTGGATCTATTTTCTATTTTACATAAAATCTATATTTCAATATTCATTCTAATGTCTTAATTTATAAAAATTATACATAAAAAACATGTTCACCCACACCATTTACAAAAAATTAACTGATTTGACCCCAATAACCTTGTTTTAGCTAAGCACGTTTTTCAAGTATTATTTCTGCTTCATACAAATTTTAATGTCATAAATAAAAGGCACACATTACGCACATCACAACAATCAGTAAACGTGAATGTAACACCTTGAAAATACAGAATCGTAAAATGTGTTAACATTTTAAATAAAATCATATAAGCATGTAATTTAAATACACATAATCTTAAGACAGCAACGACTGAGAAAGAAATATATGTAAATATGAAAAAACTAAAAGACATTGAATAAAATGAAAGATAAAATACTTATCCAAAATGTGTTCACAAGCGCATATTCTTACTCTTAAATGTGACACTTACGTTGTCAATAAAATGCTTAACGAAAAGTCTTACTTAATTTTTATGTCTCTTATTTTATCTGAAAAACAATAAGAAAACATTGATTGTTTTGCTTGCTTTAAACCTTTAGATAAGACAGTTTATTCTTGCTATTTTTTGTTAAAATTTGTATAAGGTTAAACCAAAAATTAATGGCCTGGTTGGTGTTGGCTAAACTGAAATTTAAATACTTTATAAATATACAGGCTTCATTTTTAAAGAAATCTTCTATTTTATATTAATTTCTATCCATAACGAATGTATTGTTTACATTATAAATTCTTTTCAGCAAATTAACAGGATCTTGAAATTCAAGTTCGCCCTAATTTAAGATTTTCACAGCTATAAATATTATTGGGTTAAAAATATTATTGTGTTTTTTTTCTTTTGTTTGCCACTTTTCATGTATACATAAGGCCACATAAAACCACAATCATCTCAAAATGTAAAATACCTCAGTATATTCTATATATACGGGTACATACTTCTCTTCTGGTGATTACACTTGCTCTACAGTAAATTTTTTCTTAAACATTCAGCTCAAGGTTTTCTATATTAAAACAAAAGTAAAAAGCAAAACTAATTGCCTAAAAGAGTAATCAATGAGCAGTATAGTTCGGTATGTTGAGTGACATATGTATGTATGTTGATAGTACTTTAAACCTATTGTATGTCTATATCTTAGCGATTTCTCTCTCTCTGAAACCTTAACCCTAAAAGTGCTTCGTACTTTTTCCCCGTTAGAGCGCTTTGTTAGTCGAGAAGACTAACATTCATTTCATTCTAAAATAAATCATTTTATATTATTTCAAAATAAAAGTAATCGGCTTCCCAACATACCATATAACAATCAAACCACAATACAACTTGTGAATAAGCTTATAAATAATAGTCTGTTTTAATTTTTTTTTTTTTTAAATGATTAAGAAACTATTATTATACACAAATGTTTCTAAACAAATCGTTTTCTTTCTTGTCATAATTTTTTTTTTATGAAAAACTTAAAAATAAATGTACAAAATAGAGGAATTAATGTTTTGGGCTGTTAGACCACTACACCACAAATTAATAGTTTAAATTTCATTGGCAGATCTACTAAGAGTTTTTGATATTGCAGCATAGGATCTCTTAAAGCGTCTCATTTGTGGTACTTCTTTGTGGGCAATCTTAAAAAATTTGGTTAATAGTGAGTATCCATAAGCAAGCTATGCATTCTCTCCTAGGGAGTATTCCTTCATAGTAGTGTTGTGTGCTAAATTTTGTGTTGACTATTCTGGAAATATGAGATTTGAGAAAACTTGATTATGTGCTCCATTGCCTTTCATGTTTCTTTAGGTGAACATTTTTGTGAAAATTAGCCACAAATTACATATATGTACATACATACAAATATACATTACTTGCGAATATAAGTCTACAATTATGTTAAGAAGATTATATAAAGAAGATTAAAAAAATTAATAAAATATTGTCTCTGTAAGATTATTATTCTACAATTGCTACGATATCATTTTTCAATAAATTCTAAAAACTTTCTCAAGCTTAAGGCTTATATTTATAAGCTTTTTAACATTTTTTTCACAAGCCATTTGGTATGTTGGGTTTTTTGAAATATGTGCATTTTTTTAAATAAAAAATAAAAAAAATATTTTTTTTTACAACAAACAAGGTAAAGGGTAATATTTAATTTTGTCGACACCATACACTTATTTTATCATTCTTAGCAATATGACTCAGTCAATTGATGCTTTTTTGTTATTCCGGAAGCTTCTAATCTTACCTTATGAACATTTATTTTCGTACTTTCAAAAGGCTCTGTAGTTTGAATATGGTTCCTCTGCATAGCAGCAGATCCAATCGAAGCATCTAATTCCCCGTAGTAGTTTCGCGGGTATTTGCTTCAGTTTTATTTCCTATTCCACTTTTTCCACTGAACGTTCTGTTGTATTTGTTGTATTTAAAAAAAGTCTAATGGTTCAACTTTGTGTCACTACTCATTCTATATGCACTTTATTATTTCCATATCTATGGCTTAGCAATTTTTTCCAAACAGACATGGTTTAGATGTATAAATAAAACATATGGTCTTAAGTCTTTCTCGTAAAATATTAAATTGAATATCAGCGTCCTCAGTGTCTGGTTCTTCTTTAAACATAATCCGAAAGCCTTTAGCAGAAACTTTCAGCACAATCTTCCCCATAAGTTTAGGTTATAGAACTTTCTTCATCATAATCTTCTTACTTGTTAAGAAAACTCTCTATTTCTGTGTTGAGGTTTTGTTTGGAGCCTCACAAAAAAGATTTATTACTTTAAAAAAATTTGAGGTGTTAAGTCACACTAAGTGCTTTGTTAGTCGTTTCGACTAAGCATCACACATAAAACCCTAACTTATAGTCTGCTGAAAGCTAAGCACGTCTGCGTACAGTAAGCCCTAGTTGACGATTTCTGTTGCGCGTAAATTCAGTTCTTTTAAACCATTTTTATATAAAATTGCCACAACTGTGAAGATCCTCATCTTTAAAGGAAAAATGTTATTTTAATTAATTTTTTTTTTTGATACTTATTAGTAAAAGTTTCTTTTATTAAATACCATTGCCTATTTTTTTTATTTTACCAAATCAATTTATCTATTTATGACCACGCTCACAACACTGTGTGACGTATGATATAATATTTGTGATGTCCAATTTAGGAGCATAATGAAATCATGCCGCGTTATTAATTCATCGTAAATTTAAGTTTTTGTTATCTTTACCTTACATAAATCTAAACTTCTAATATGCAATACTGTAAGGAGAAATGTAAAAAAATTTTTGTTTTTATAAACTTAAGTTTTTATGTCATACGAAATTGTATTTATTTAGCTATCATACATACATATATGTACTTGATTTATTTAGGTCTGTCTTTATATACCAGAATTATTAAAATATTTTTAAATAAATGCAGATTGTATATGAAGCGTCTAAAATTTTATCTCATTTGTTGAAAATGATTTCATTTATTATGCTAAATTTGCCTAGCCCTATCAACTGAATATCTTAAAAATAGTTTAGATCTTGAACTTAACTAACTTTCTTTAAAATATGCCAGCAAAACGTATTGCCCAGCTGGAACTTTTTATAATCTTATGCCCAAATAACGTTCGTAGTATTTACTGCATATGGGGAGATTAATGAACAATTTTTATTTTACATCACACAGCTTTAAAAAAGTCTAGCAATCACAAAAATTACCAAAATGGACTTACGACTATCATATTGCCTATGTATAAATCCAAAAGCAGCTGGTGCATTTGTTATCACACTAGTTTGTAATATATTGCTAAGATGTGAGTTCTACTTTGCAGACAAACTTGTACTGTAACACGATGTTGTAGCAAATGGTTGCAGCCCTATAATGTATTTAATATATTTTTAAAAATGATATAATAAGAATTAAACTTAATTTCTTTCGATATATTATGGATTTATTAGAAACAGCTGTGACCACCACTTCGTCAGCGTCCTTCAATATTTTGTTCGATTTTGCTTTGAAAGCAATCCACACCAAAGACCCTTACGATTTTAGTTTTTTTTAAGAAGTGACACTCAGGCAATTAATGCCTATATTAACTGTGTTACTTCCTTTAGAAAGGGATAGTCGTAGATAAGACAGATGGTTATTGCGATAGTAAAGCTTCGCAAGCGCTTCTGGTGTTATTTAGTCGCCTAAAGCTAGCATAGCTAATTATTAATTATTTTACTTCGTCGGCGATTTAGTTCTATGTGGTAATACCGGCGTTTTTAGTTCCGTCTTAAGATATGCTACGTATCAGTTTATGTATTTTTTTGCTTTATAAAAAGTAAAGTATTCATATCCGGTTAGTTCAACCTCGTACTTTCACTCCTTTTTCTTAATTTTCTAAGATATTTTTGCGGAAAAAAAGGCTCCGCGGCTAGCTTCGTAATAGCTTATATTTTCAGTCCAATTATATCATACACTTTGTTAACCGTTCCTATTTCTATCTCACGAATGGTTTGAACGAAATAAAGCTGAAAGAACATAACACACCTTGAAATCTTAAACACGTTGCTTGTATAATTTATACGTTTTAAACGCTTGAAGTAACACGCTTTACAGAATTGTTGCTAAATCAGCTTTTTAAAAATCCTTTTTATTTTTATAATTCTTTATTATATAAAACTTTTTACTATTTATATTTTTTTATTATCTCTATTAAATTTCCTCCATTTGAGAATAATCTTTAAAACAAAACGAAAGAGAAGTCAGCTGACGAGATGTCACATTACACATAACGCGCGAAAACTTGAAAATTAACCAACTTCATGAGGCAGACACGTTGCAAACTTCTTTATGTATCTTATACTATGAAAATACTCTATTTCAACTTGACAGCAACGTATAACGCTTTGAAGCGTGGTATGTACTTTCGCCCTAAGCCTAAATGAGCATTGTTTTTGAGTTATGAGAATAGTATCTACTCCACAAGAAAAAGTCCCAGAGTTAAATCGTTGGTTGAAGAAGGGCAATTCGCATCGCTAAGACGGCTTATAATACGATTACCGAACTTATGTTTAATAAACTGTGTGACAAGAATTAAAACTTAAACACAAATAACCACTAGTAATTTCTAAAATTCACAAACAAACTCAAAAATAAATTGTTTTTTATCCCCTGCATATGGAAATAAAGTCACAACATTTTTGTCCTTCACTGTTCTTTACTTTGAATGTGCATTCTTATCAGACAGCTGAACAAATCTCAAAATAAGAGTTCGAAAGTCGGGGTACTTTTTCTTTGCTATTACTCGTCTTTTACTATTATTTCTTCTTCTTTTTTTTTATATTTTTATTTTTTATTCAACTGTGTTATCTGGAAGATATATTGAATTTCTAAACGTGCATCGACTTAGAATGTATGGTTATTCAAATGAGAATAATTTGTTATTTGAGGGTTGAATATAACAAAAAATCAAAACGCAAACATTTTTTGTAAACGAAGGGTGTTAAGGAATATTCTTACATTTGCAGCCATTCACTTGTAAAATAAAGGTGGCAATGTGCAAATTTTCCAGTCACTGGGAAAAAATTAAAAATTTAGATTTTTCTTGAGGGTTTTCTGATAACTTAGTTTTATGAGTGCAATTACTTAATGTAAGGTATTTTATTAAATGTATTTGAGTGTGTTACTTTTTTTAACTTGTTCATTGATTTGAAGATTATTTATAAAAAATGTAATTTGTGAGCAAAGAATCCATAAATCGTCTAAGTTTTATCTTTTTTTTTATAATTTGTACATTTATTTTCATAAAACTATAAAAACGTTATAAATCACCGTTTTGTTTGAAGGCTTATTAATTGTTTTATTTTAGCAACGGAAAAATAAATGAATCAAATTTGTATAATTCTTTGTGCAACTTTTTTAATACTATTTTAAAACATTCTATAATTTTCTAAATAAATTTTTGGAAATAAGTAATATTTTTTAATGTGAATTTTTATTAGAGATAATAAAAATATGATTTAATTTTGCTATAAATTTTAATGTGTTTGAATTTTACAACTTTCATCGATAAAAATTAGTAAAAATGATGACAGGAATTGAATTCATTTAATTTAAAGTCGCAGTTTATTGATCACATCTTTTAAAAAAATTATTAGCAATCAATAATTTTGTTATAAAATCACTTACAAAAATCTCCATGGTTTTGGTACGTGCTGCATTGTAATAAACTACAATTGTGTCTATCAATTTCTCGGAAACATTAAATTACTTTTAAAAGTGTTCAACACACAACTAATTTGTGTTTAAAATTATTAATTGCGAAAGTTTATACGTGACTTTCGGCATGGTCAGATTATGCGAACATTTATGGCAAATATGTTCAACGATTAACTCAAATCTTTTTTCAAACAAATTTAAAATACACAGATCAATTATTTGCAAAATGTTTCAAAAGAAATGGTTGTTTGATATTCTGTTGGCCTTTAATTGTTTAGCTACCACAGGAAAAAGTAATAAAATAATTTCAGATGTTGGTGGTAAATCTAAGTGTAATAGAGCTCCCACCAGTGATTTATATTATTTTTGTCAAAGTTTTTACTATTTTTATAAAACTTATAACTTACAGGTACTCGACAGTTTTTACTAACTATACACTTCTTGCATTTAAATCCTGTTGTTGTTGTATTTACTTCTTAGATTTTATGCAGTTGCTTTTCAAATAAAATTTCCAATAAATTTAAGTTTTATGGTAAAAAGTGATCTTAATGAGCAATTTATGGTGCCTACACTCAAAGAAAAAGACATGGTTGAGGTAACCATAATGGAAGAGCCACATAATATGTTTAAATTATATGGTTATAGTCAAATCATATTATAGTTAAAAATTTTAAAATTATGGTAAAATTAAAAGATTAAAGTATGGTTAAAAACTATGAACTATGGGACCATTTTTTATAATAAAATTTTTTTATTTATTACTTTTATCGACAATTTAAGTTTTGCTAATTTATGTATCAATAAAATCGTCGTGTAGAGTTCATCGATACAAAAGTTATCAGAACATAATATTTTCTTTATATTTTAAATAATAATTAAAATTTTATTTAATATTGAAAAAGAAAAACGCTGTTTACACATTTTTTTACTATTTTTCTTATGCATGCAAGGAAAAACCATGGTTATGGTATGGTCACAGGAACAACATTATGTTCTCTGTAACAATATATGGTTGCAATGAACAAATTTTAGTTGTTTGTGACATTACTTTGGTCCCGATAAAAAAGTTTTGATTAAAATTTTATAATTAAATGGTTACTACGTACAAAAAATTAAACATTGTTGGTTTTAACTATTTAATTGTTATTCCACAACGAAAGTTTTTGCGTAAGTAACCAAAAGATTTTTAAAAACAAATATTATTTGTTTGTTTATGTCATCGGAGCTTATTGGTTTGTGCTAAAAAAAATAATAAAAAATGTTGAAACAATTGTTTCGGGAATTTAATTTAAAATTTAAAATTAAATATTTAATTATTTTTTTTTTTCGCCGTTGAATTGGGCGCGTGGCAACCATCTACTCTGGATTGCCGAAATTTGTGTTCTATCGGCGTGAGACTGTAATTTATTTTTAATTTTTATACCACAAGAAGTAATAAAACCTCGATATTATCAAATCAACAGAGGTATCATTACTGGTGACGAAATATTTGCAATTTGCAAAACGATATTGGTCGATGATGTAATTGACGAGGTGACATTAAAATTTTAATGTCACCTCAGATGAAGAAGCTGATGAGGGTACACACTCAACCGTCGTAACCGGCATTGATGTTGTTCTCAATCACCGTTTACAGGAATGCTTTGCTTTCGGAGACAAGAAAGACTTCAGTTTGTACTTGAAAGACTGCATGAAAAAGGTGTTGGCTGAATTGGAAAAAAGATCCCCCGATCAAATTGATGTCTTCAAGAACAACATGAATAAAGTAATGAAAGAAATCTTGAGCCGTGTTAAGGATTTACAATTCTTTACTGGTAAATGCATGAACTGCGATAGTATGGGCCATGTGCGAATTCCGGGAAATCTATGGACAAAGTGTTTCCGCCCTTATGTTCCTGAAACACGATTTGGAAGAAGAAAAATGCTAACTAAATTTATTTATGTATGTATATATTAATAAAATCATTTGTTTTTTATATAAAATCATTAATAAAAAATTTCGCATTTTTTAATCACACTGTAATCGTTAATTTAATATTATAATGTTCAACAATAATATGGTTTCACTACAACCATAGAATTTAACCATAATATGTTGCTCTTAGATAATGTTGCTCTCACCCATGTTTTTTCTTCGCATGTATTGAGTGTTTGATGCAAATGTTCCTGCAAAAGTGTAAAAAGTTAAGCGCTATGAACTAGTATGAATGAGATATGAAACAAAAAGTGATCACACCTTTTTTGAAGGATCCACTGATTTTCAGAATCTTACGAGGCCCATAAATAAAAATTAGTCACCAACTTGGACAAACTGTGCATAGTATTTTACAACCCTTTGATAGTATGTATTATCGAAGCTACACTATCAAATCCTTGTATTTTTTCCCTGTTACACTGTGTCATTCCAACTCAGATCGAATTAGAATAATTTGTAAAGATTTTAGATATTGTAAAATGAGATAATTGTTTATTTGAACAACTAGTTTTAACTAAAAAACTAGATGTTATAGTCTGTAAGGCTTACATACGAGTATGTATATAGACTAAACTAGGTGTGCCTGCCACTTTATCAGTGTCCTAACAATATTTTGTTCTATTTTGCTTTTAAAGCAATCCAAACCAAAGATCCTCACTTTTTTACTGCTCCAGTTATGGTTTATGTATTTAGTTTATAAAGTGTTTTTGAACAGGGACGCTACAAAAGTAGGGCGACAGGGACAACGCCATATTTCTTGCCGCTCTTTTGACATTTCTCTTCAGTAAGGTTTGCCATTTCATGATGGAAAGATATACGAGTGAACAACGACTAGAAATTATTAAGATTATTTTCATCGAAAAATCATCTTCAGCAATGAGGCTCATTTCTGGCTGAATGGCTTCGTCAATAAGCAAAATATGCGTTATTGGTCAGGCAGCAATCCACACATACTCCATGAGTCATCATTGCATCCCGAAAAAATTACGGTTTAGTGCGGTTTATGAGTCATCATTGCATCCCGAAAAAAAACGGTTTAGTGCGGTTTATGGGCCGGCGGCCTCATTCGTCGGTACTTCTTCCGTGATGATCAAAACCGGCACGTTACTGTCAATGGGAATCGCTACCGTTCAATGATAACCGAATATTTTTGGCCCCAATTGAATGATATGGACAGGACGGCGCCACAAGCCTCACAGCGAATGTCACAATCAATTTATTGAATACCAAGTGTGGAGAACGTGTTATCTCAAGAAATGGTCCAGTCGATTGGCCGCCTCGGTCTTGCGATTTGACGCCGTTAGACTATTTTCTGTGGGCCTACGTCAAGTCTATGGTCTATGCCAACAAGCCAACGACGATTGATGAACTTCGTACGAATATCGAACGTGAAATTGCAGCAGTATCGGCCGATTTATGCTTGAAAACCGTCGAAAATTGGGTTAAGCGTCTGGACTTCTGTAAGCGTACCCGTGATGGTCATGCAAAAGAAATCGAGTTCCATACATAATGGCATCGAACCTGCTTTTACAGCAATAAAGAATTTCATTGATATCCAAAACAGTTTTTGTTTTATTTAAAAAAACTTTTGTAGCGCCCTACTAAAATATGCCGCCTTAAAGTATGCATATCGGTAAAATTGCGTGCTTTCACTGCTTTTTCTCCATTATCTCTTGGAAATAAGATATTTTTTGCGAAGAAAGGTATTCTATATTTGAACCAGGATACTCAGGTGCCTCGTTACAAAATTTTGTTAAAATTCATTTAGTAGTTTTTACGCGATGCGAACGCAGATAGGTAAAATAAACTGGTTCTATATAACCAGGTAATTAGAAACGGTCTTTGTTATAAAAGTAAGTATTTTTACCTCTTAATAAAGCCATTTCAACCTTAAGTAACACTCTTTAAACGTACAAATGTGCTAATTAAACGTTTTCTTCTTTCCTTTTGTGTTTTTCTTTCGTTGCGTGCCTAGTAGAACAATATTTTTTTTTTTGTGGTAAAAGTTAAATTGCCAAACATTTTGCAAGTTTTCTATAGACAATATTATATTTTTGTCTCTGGCAGGATATATGGGCTACACAGGTTTACATCACGATAATTTTATCTTACTAATTATATTTAACTGTTGTTGGGACTGTTAAACATGTGTAAGCTGTAAATTATAATTAAAAACTACTATTGTAATAACATTAGACAAAAAATTAACACAGCAATTAACTAAACGCAATAATATTTACAAGCACAAAATGTTTCTGTTTCTTTTTTTTTTTGTCTAGTTTTTGTTTCGTATACAGGGATTTTTTAATGAACAAAAGCCTTAATCCTATAATCCGATTTTGAGTAAAATAATGCACATAATAGTAAAATACATCAGCAGGTGAGTTAGAAAATTACTACAATTAATGTAAACTAAACAGTTATTGCATATTTAATACACAAACTTACTCTCAGTCGAATAATTATATGTGCAAAATTGGTTTTCTCTGGAACCTATATTATACAAAAAGTACAGTTCTTGTTTTTGTCATATATTTTCTCTTTTAATTACTTTATCTTTTTTTTTTTTGTTATTTGTTAAGTTTTTCTTTGCACTGCTTTCGAAATACTATTATTTTTAATAAAGTTTGTTCAAAATCTCATGTAAAATACTTATGAGTGCAAAATTAATTATTTGTCTTCTAAATGGAGCCAAATCAATATATTGGGTATATGTTGGGTTAGTATTGGCCAAATTGCTGTTTCGTGCTAAACCGAAGCTTTAAACGAAAACAAATTTCTTGAAAAATATGGATCACTACAATATTAATAAACGTAGTGGCCGGACATGTACTATTGATGATAGTAGCGCATACAGCAGTTAGCATCTAAAAGACAAATGAGTTGTAGGCTATTAAAAGTAGAACTTGGTCTAAAAGTAACTACGCAACGTGTTCTTAAAAAATAAGTACCGATCTAAAATTAAATACCGAGTGCGTAATGCATGTCTAAAACAACGGAGATGAATTTGAATCTGTGATATACAGTGACAAAAAAAGTTTAATTTATAAGGAGCAGATTGTCTCCACAAATATTGGATGGACATAAGATGCCCACGGGAAGCATGCCACATGAGTTCGTGGTATGGGCGTTATTTTTTATCGAAAGGAAAGGCCAAAATAGGCTTTGTGCTAGAACAATTTAATGCAGAAATCTTCACAGATTTGTTACAAATCGAACTCCTTGGTGCGAAGTCCTTTTGCTGGTGAACATCACGTGATGCTTCTTCATCACGTGATGATCATGTGATGAATCACTAAGGTGTTCTTTAAATTTTGACAAGTTAATTTGCTTGAGTGGTTTGCTTTTAAGCCCAGACCTCAATACCATCGAGTATCTGTGGTGAATACCTTCTGCCAAAATATATGTATCTTCCAAGTTGTATCACAGCTTGAAACAGCTAAAAAGCCATATTGGTTGAATGGGTCAATGTATCTGTCCTGAAAAAACTGGTGGAGTCAATGCCCCGTCGAGTCAAATTAGTCAGGATACACAAGGGTAACATAACCTCTTATTAACATATACATACTCGTATATATAAAACTTTTATTTTGTAATTAAAATAATTTGTATATCTTTTAAATAAATTTTTTGCACATATAAATATTTTCTACGGAGAGTTAAAGTTTTATTTTAAATTTCCATAGTTGTTAAGAAATAGTTTATTACAATTTTATTTCATTTTGAAAATTTTAATTATTATTAGTCGAACTGTTTATGTTTTACATATAATGAAATTTACAATCAAGCTTAAGTTCGTTTTTATTCTCTCTAAGAAAGAATTAATTAAATTACAAATTAGGTGATAATATTAAAGAAAAATTGGGAAAATTTAATTTTTAGACACTAGCAGGAGCGGAATGCACATTTTCTAGACAGCCACGTCCGTGATCAGCACTCTTGTATCTAATCTACTTAGGGTAGCGTTTAGTTGTAAGCATCATCCATTTAACCAACCAAACACAGATAAAGGAATACGAGAAAACTTGTATTCAATTATCAATCGTCAGTTGGTGAGAACGAAGTCTACCACTACCTTAAGCTTCCCTCTTGTTGAATATTGTTATTTTATTTCATTTCTATTTTTTTTAACTATAACTTCGAAAATAAAGTTGAAGCATTGCACATATAATTATCTGACTAGGGTAGTAGTATATTAGCTAGTTTTAAGGAGTTTCAAATTTTTTAACTTAAAAAAGTTTGTTGTTTCAAAATTTTTTAAGTTTTTTTTTTTGCTGCCATATATATGTACACACGTAATAGTTTTTTGAAACATAGTAAATATCAGCCAATAGCCGAATTTGATTCTTATATAAGAGTCTGTTTTATTATTTACAATAATAAATTATTAGTTCTCGAAATATAAAAAAGGATGTATATGTGTGATTTTTTAAGGAACCACTTAGAAGGCATAAGACTTAAGTTTTAAATGACCATCTACCATCTACTGTGGCATATTCATATGTTGAGAAGATAGCCAAAAATAATTTTTTTATGGTTACCGATTTCAAATTTATATTGTTCATTTGAAAGCAAATACCAGTGTACGTCGGAAGCCGAAAAACTGCTAATCTATTTCAACCTTATCATGCGAACAGGGTAATCCAAAATGGAATTTCTCTATATTTTGGTAAAATTAAAAAATTCTTAAATAATTATAATTTTTATATCGCTATTTTTTTGTTGTAAAAGATTTATATTATTATGTAACTTGTAAGCTAATAGTGCCAAAAAATTAAGTCTTTTTCTTTCAGAAGTATTTAAACAATTTAAAAAAAACGTCCATATTGCCCTAAAATCTCCTACTTAATAAAAAAAAACCCTCCCCTATACTCCTATACTCCATTATATAAGCGCTAGCTTGCGGCTGTGTGCAACAGAACATTTTTCTAGACCAAAGTGCAAAATTTATGTACACAAAAGTTTTGCAAAAACAATTTTTTCCTACACGGATTTGCAACGTTTATTTGTGAAGTATTTCATCCTTTTCTAATACAAGTCTGAAGACAAAAAATTTTTATCAAATCGTCTTCTTAAAAAAACAACGGAATCATCGGTCCATATTTCTTTAAAAATGATGTCGGTGCTAACGTAACCGTCAATGCTGACCGTTATCGTCCCATGATAACCGACTATTTGATGTCCGAAATTGAAGCTCGTGATCTTGGCGATATTTGGTTTCCCACGCATCGCAGCAATCAATGGATTTATTGAGAGAACATTTCGGTGAGCATATAATTTCACGTTTTGGGCCGTTTGGGAAAACATCACGCGTGTCATTCGCCAGTTACCAGTTGAAATGCTCGAAAGAGTCATCGAAAATTGGACTCAATGGAAGAAGCATCTGCGTAGCAACGGCCAACAGTTGATAGACATAATCTTCAAAAAATAAATGCCAAAGAATGTTCTTTGAATTGATAATAAACATTCTCCATTAAATTTTAATTTTCTGTGTTTCTTTTTCTTTAAAAAAGTAGGGAACCTCGAAATGGATCACGCGTTATATGCTTGAGTACATTATCCTTTCTTACATTAAAATATGGATGTGATATGGTAAATTATTTTATGAAGAAATTAAAGTCAATAACGAAAATATATTTTGTCACTTTAAAATCTTCTGGGTGGTAAATTTTATATGTATTTTTTATAAAAGCTTGCTCTCGGGTTTATCCAATGTGATTTTTAATCACATTGGATAAACTTATTTAATTTACAATTAAATTTAAAATTCTCAACAGTGTTCTATTAGTAATGAAATATTTTTAATGATACAATACTATTAAAAACTATTTTGATATTTATATTTGCATACGTAATAGAAAATTCTATAAAATTTATAATGAATATTTACCAAATCTAAAAGCTAAATAATTGCATATATTATTAGTTTTAAACAAAAAGGGCCTAACTCAAATAATTGAAACTTTACAGGAGAAGGTAAAAACAAAATAGAAACTGTACAACTACTTGTAGAGGAGTTATATCTTACACTACTGCGATACTTTTTTGTGACAAGGTGTATTTGTGTGAAGTATCTTGGAATTAACGAAAAACTCAATTTCGAAAAAATACGAGTTAGGGCCTTTCTACTTGACACCAGCGACATTTATATTTTTGCACAATTATAAATCCTCATTATTTTATAATAAAGCTCTTAAATCAACAGTAAAGAACTAATTACATCTTTCTTATATTGTAAATATCTACAGTAAATATTAACGAGTCTATTCATAAAATGCCTTAGGAATATTATAAAATGTTTTTTTTTTTCTATTTATTTTTGATATCAACTAAAAACTTTTATATTTTTAAAATATATTTATAATATACTTGACAATCTTGTCATAAATATACATTATTATGTCATTACGTGCTAATTTAAATGAAAGTTAAATAATGTACATATTTGAAATATTTATTTAACCATAAATTATAAACACAATTTGTATGTCAATGTGTCAATCATATCAATCTCATCAAAACACTTTAACAACTTTTAGTTATTCTTATATACTCAAGGTTGTAGATGTGCTAAACTTTTTTGTTTAACATGATTTGCAAGTGTGGCATTTTGTTGTCATAGTTGCATTTTACATTAACATAAAATCAAACTATAAAATAGTTAGGGAAGAAATAAAAATTCGATATACTATAAACAGAAATGCTCAAATAACAAGCACTTCTAAAGTGAATTATTGATATATACTTACATACCATTTTGAAAATTTACAGTGCTTTGCTAAAAATAATGTTGTTAGATTTTAAAGTAAATCAAGTAAAACAAAACATGTTTCTTTTATAAAATTAAGACTAATGAATGTTTTTGGCACATATTTTGGTAACTATCACTAAAAAAATTTTAACTATCACTAAAAAATTTTTAACTATCACTATAATGTTACGATTACGATTATCACTGTTTAAAATTTAATCTATACATATAATGAAGTAGTAAATAATTTCCGTCTGTCTATCTGTCTGCCTGCCTATCTGTATGTCTGTTTTTCATTTATGTTCGCATCACGTAAAAACTACTAGATGGATTTTAACAAAATTTTGTGAGGAGGTACCTAAGTATCCTGATCCCAATATAGAATATCTTTTTCCGCAAACATATCTTATTTCCAAGAGAAAGTGGAGAAAAAGCAGTGAAAGTATACAGTTGAACTAACCGGATATGAATACTTAATTTTTTAAAGTAAGAAATACATAAACTGATATGTAGGATATCTTAAGGCGCAACTAAGTACTGCTTTGCACAGCACGGCACTTTTAATTTTTAAAAGTTGTATATTTTAAAACACAGATCGTTTTAACTACTTAGTACGGCACAGTACCTTTAATTTTTGATATTTAAACACAGATGGCGCTAAAAAATATAAATTACTTACTGCCAAATAGCCAATTGTATAAAATTTGTATTTCTTTTAAGCCGTGTACGTGTTGTATAATTTGGTTATTTGGTGAAATACATACTTAGGTAATTATGTGATTACATTATTTTTGTCATTTAGCATTAATTTTTAAAATTTGGTAAGAATACTACGACTTGAGTGTGGCTATAAAATTCTGTTGTTGTTAATTTCTTCTTAGTTTACTTTAATTTTTCTCTTATAGATGCTACTCTATATAAGTAAGTCTTACAATAGGTGTGGAATACTTTCAAAGCAAAATCGAGCAATATATTATCAAGACGCCCACGACGCACAGTGGGATTTGTTCATACAATGTTTGGCAAAAAATATAAGGAGAGCCCGTAGAATGTTGAAATTTTGCTCTGAGCCTTTGGTTAGCTCAATTAAGAAAAATATAAAGTTTCATCAAAATTGGCCGCTTCCACTACGCACCGCCGGTATAACCCAAAATTTATTTTTGGCCCAAAGTTTTTGAAATTTGGCACAGAGCCTTTTATTACCTCAATTAAGAATAAAATAAAGTTTCATCAAAATTTTCCACGCCCACTACCCACCACTCATAGAACTCAAAATGTATTTTTGGTCCAAAGTTTTTGAAATTTGGCATGGAGCCTTTTATTACCTCATTCCGTGTATCAGTATTTTGTGTACTGTTACTGGGATATAATACCAACTATATTTTTCAACAAAAAGTTTTGCTGTATCTTGAGCAAATTCATGAACTTCAAGGAATTTTTCGCCACAAGTTATTATTTTTAGTATAATGCGAAATCGATTAATTAGTTGCTCCACTACATCAGTCGCATCGCCAACAAGTGCGGGGTTAAAAAAAAACGCCTGGACGTATTTCCGACGTTAGTAGACCCAGTTCGTTGTTGAACTGCATCCACTCGTATACCCATCTGTTCCTTTAATGCCTTCTGAATTCAAAGTTTATTTTCCAGTTTTAGACTTTTGTGTTCGTCCTTGAGCGCTGCCATTTTTCAAATGGTTTGTTGTAGGCAATATGAAGTATGCACTTCATAAATTTTATGCGAGCATGTAAGGAGCAAACGCCCATTTTGGTGCTTCACCATCAATAGCTTTGCTTCAAACTAATTTAAGATTATTCATTGCAATTAGTGAGTTCGTAACTAAGTTCACTATATAAAACAGAAAATAAACTCATTTTTATAATACCTTTTTCACTTCTCTATTTGTTATTTTCAAATTGTAATTTAATTTTATAATTTTTTAAAATTAAAAATTTCATGTATTTGGAGACAAATTTTCTGATTTTATAAAATTAATTAATTATTTAAACTTTTTTTTTTAATTGATAGTATGGAGTCTTACCTTTTATTTTATTATAGCGGGAGCACCGAGCACGACCGAGCAACCTTTATTTTCTTCCAAGGAAGTTTGTAATCACGGCACGTTATAGAACAAATTTTATTCTATCATATCTTTTAAAGCATATGCGCGAACTTTATATTTTTTTTAAATACGCAGAAAAGCATATATTTGAAAAAAATCACTATTTATATCAGAGCAATAAAATTATCTTACGCACAAACACTATAGAAGTGCGTAAACAAATCCCTCTGTGCGGGCGCAGCTAGTATTTATACATAATTTTCGAGTGTATTTTAATACGAATACTTAATATTTTAAAATTACCATGTATCACTTATACGTTCCACTGTAATTAAGTTTATTGATCAAACTTTTCAATGTTTAATTGAAGCTATTTTAAAAATAATTCTTGCAAAAAAAAACCGGCTTCAAAACAGACAAACTTAAAATCATGTTTCTTTAAGACGGTAACTGTACCCTGTAATTTCCGAATTTAAATTTTATACTATATATAGTTATAGCGGTCGTAGCAATACAGGTTCATTGTAAATTACAACCGTCTGTCTGTAACGGTTTAAAAGTTTGGTCATATACATCAAATTACATAAACTATTGCGACACCCTGTAACTTATAATTTTAAATATTTATACTTATTATAACAGATATAGTAATGGACATTCAGTCTAATTGTTAAGTGTTTATCAATAACTGTTTAAAAGATAGGGTCATATAAATCTAATGACGTCACCTATTGGGACACCCTTTAAATTCAAATATTAATATAAATACTTTTTAAAGAGGACTTTGTCATACAGATTCTTTTTAAATTTTAACTTTCTGTCCATATACATCAAATTACATCAACTATTTGGAAACCCTTTAATTTCCAATTTTAAATATTTATACTTGTTGTTATACCAGATATAGTAGTGAACATTCTGTATATTTTTCAAGTTTTTGTCTATAACGGTTCCAAAGATGAGGGCATAATGGTCAAATTACATCAATAATGGGGACACCCTTTAATTTATAGATCCAAATTGTATACTTGTTGTAATAGCGGAGTAAGCAATATAGGTTCTTTGTAAATTTCAACTGTCTATCTATAACAGTTGAAAAGTTTGGCCATATATATTACTTTTACATTAACTATTGGGACACCCTTTGATTTCCAAATTCATATTTTAAACTTGTTATTTTAGCGGACTTAGCAATGCAAGTTTCTTGTAAGTTTCAACTGTCTGTCTATAACGGTTCAAAAGTTTGGCCATATATATATCAAAATAAACCAACTAATGGGACACCCTTTAATTTCTAATTTTAAATATTTATACTTATTATAACAGACATTGTAACGAACATTCTGTGCAACTTTCAAGTGTTTGCTATAACGGTTCAAAAGATAGGAGAATAAAGGTAAAATTACGTCAAAATTACGTTATGGGGTCACCCTTTAATTTTTAATTTTATTTTTTAATTACTTTTTGTTATTAGGAGCTATAGTGATACGCACTTTTTTTAATTTTAAATTGGTGACCTATAAAGTTCATAATACACGTAAAAAACATGTATGTTGTATGGGGACACCCTTTAATTTTTTAAATTTTGAAATCCTTTTAAAATGGGACCAATCTGTTTTTTAAAATCGGTTCAGAAATGACCGAGTTCTGAAGGCACAAACATACAAACAAAAAAAAAAACAAAAAAAAAGCAACACACATCTTTTTTTGAAGTCGGTTAATAAAATATTTTTGAGAGTCAAACAGGATAAAGACGATTTTTATCAAACAAAAAAAAAAAAAAAATTACCTGTTATTAAATATTTGATAAGGATGAACACTGAACATTGAACATATGAAATAATGTATTTTACACATTTTAATAATTTTTTCACCCTACAAGATATCAACAGCGTTTTTAACATTCCTTTTATAGTAAAAAATCTTGTTTATTGGTTGTTCTATATTTGGAAACTTATTTTTTTCTATTTTGTTTATTCATCCAAATAATTTTAACAATTTATTAACTCTCCTATTATAAATACATCAAATATAAATATATTGCATTGCATCTATAATTTTGTTTTTCCTAAATGCTTCATGTGGCTGCTGCACAGTGTGTAGTATAACTAATTTTTTAATAAAAAAATTCAAGGTAAAGTAATAGTACTCGTATAAGAAAATTAAAAAGAATATTAAATAAATTATCGAAAAGTGTGGTAACTGTTTTGCCATCGATGTTTCTCTACTGCCCCTCGGTCAAAACGTCATTTAGACAAGCAAAGCATTTACTTCTGGTGTTATTTCATTAATGACATGAGTTATGTTGATCGCCAATTGCCCAAGAATTGTTGGGTTGTCAGCACAACAACTTGACTAAACGTAACTCCGAAGAATATGATTTAAAGGCGTAAATTTATATACATTATCATGAAAACACAAATTTTCAATATTTATCTCCATGAATTTTTTAAACAGACATTAAGAATAACAAGCCGCATCATAATTTTTTACGGCAGTTAATAATCATTTAGTAAGAATAGGGACCGATTATGTCGATCGCTGACAAGCCACAGTAATTTGTGGATTCAGTGGAATCTTATTATTTCGTCTTGAATTGCTTTTCCTACATATTCGTCACTTTCGCTTGCTGATTTATCCATAACCAAATTTGAGCCTTATCACCCACGCAAACCCCTAAGGGTCTGTGAGCACGTACACAATCTCAAACAGAATCTCACAAAGAGAACAAAACATGTAAAAATTTGAAATCAGTAACATACCAGCTTTCAACAAGGGAGGTTTGTGTCACTTTACTAAATATTTAGCAAACCACTTTAACCACTTTTTTTGGTTGGGGGCCTTTGCTTATCAAAATATTCGGGCAAAAATTATATCAACTTGCAATTGTTCATGATACCAATCACCAAATGTACAACGCAACTGATGGTCATTAGGCTTCAATTCTGAAACAAACTATATCTTATCCCTCTCCATGTGTTGGAGGAACAAAATAGTGAAACTTCGTTAAATTAACAAACTAGGATCATTTTTAATACTTTGACGTACAAAAGCGCTGGTTGCCTTAGTATCGAGGTATATTTATCTTACTAGGTAGTGACGTCCCTACAACAAATACAACAATACAAGAACAACATGGCATTTTGTTGTTTCTTTATAGTACGAAATGTCAAAAAACCTAGCAGAAAATTGAGAAGGTGTTTGTGTGTTTTATTGCTTTCTCACTTCTGCACTATAAAATTTCTAAACACATACAACTTTTGACATGTCGAACTACTAAATCAGCTGGGCGGACGACACTACCTAGTAAAATAAATAAAGCTTGCTTAGTACAATCATTTCTTTGTGTTATTGAAGGTTCAATGTCATGTGGTGAATAAATTTTTTAAATTTAAATCAAAAATTTGGAACCGTTGCTGGATCGTAACATTGTTCAAGTTAATTTGCCCAAACTTTTTGAAAAGCAACACCAAAACAAATTGCAATTCAGAGTTCTATAATAATAATTTGACATAGTGAATGACAATCTAAAAAAACACAAATTACAAATGGTATATTATATATACATATGTATGTACATACATATGTGTATTTTAGTTCGAAATCACTAATGTCATAATTTACGATAAAAAAAACCACGAAGTTTTTAGTTTTCCCTGAACTGTAGAGTTACTATAATAAGTTTTGAAATGTCCCAATTTAACAAATTTTCCCACATACTCTCATCTCGTGTTGTAACAAACCAAAAAAATAAAATATCAATAAAATTAAAAAAATGAAGAAAAGTTGATGCATGCATATTTACGAATAAATTTGATATGATACAACAAATCTAAAAAAACAAATAAAAAAAATTTGAAACAAATGTAAAAATTGTTTGGTTTCGAAATTTGTCTATAATTTCGTTTGAGTTGTTGGTATGCAATGGTTTTCGTTGTAGTCGTATTCCAGTGAATAAGTGAAATATTTCGATGTAGTTTGATGTACAACATGTACGTGCATATGGTGGTGTTGTGGCATCAAGAGGTTTGTAGCTAAATATGTAACCCACGCATTACAGATTGTACACGTGCCAAATAACCAATTTTTGTGTTTACACTTTTATCATTACTATAACATACCGAAGTTGTCTTTTTTGTATTCAACCAATCTCAACAGTTAGGAGCAAAAGTGTTTAAATAAAATCATATTATTTACATATATAGCATATAAGATCTTTAAGGAAAACGTATAACTGGCCGCTAATAAAAGATATTTACATACCGAAAAAAAGTATAAACCGACCACATAAACGATAACTAAACTCAACGTATTTGTTAATATAATTCATATTACAATTTCATAACACAGTTCCTATAGAGATTATATTATTATATATAACAGATACACATATATTCATATCCCTTCGCACATTCTGCATACTTATATAGTGAACAATGTGTGTACGTTACAGCACTAATAAAATGAAAAAGAAACACATGTAAAAAACATATGTATGTATTGGTTGATATATTTTTCAGAATGATTGACATTAAACAAGCAGACAGGAAATTGAATATATCATGCGGTGCATATTAAGCCGTACAGGATACAGTCAAGGACTTTAACAACAAGGACACATGCGAACATTTTACATATTGAACAACAAAAAGTTGAGAACAAATACGCTATTGTTTCAATTTTTATGGTTCTTGTGAGCCGAAGTAAATATAGTTAAACTCAACTTCTTATTATTTCGTTTTACAAAATGTTGTACGTCATGGACCGAATATATTGACATATTTTGATGTTATTTTTTTGTAAACTTTGGAATAGTCGGAGCAAAATCCAATGTAAGTAGGTAAAATGTATATTTTCAAAATTATCAAATCAAAGTGCGTGTTTTTGTTCAAATAATTATAAGCCATAATAGGTATTGCTAAAATTCTCTAAACAGGAAATAGAGTGTTTGAAAAGCGATGGCAATAATAAAACCAGAGACCGAAAATAAGAGTTATTTTTCAATTTTTGAAGAAATAAATCATACATAAATAAACATCGTAGAAAACTTTTAATTACACCATCATGATTTGTAGGCGAAATGCATCCAACATTTTGCATGATTTTTAAATTTTTGATTTTTATTTTAACAATCAAAAATAAGAGTTATTTTTGATTTTTATTTTTTTTAATGAAAAATAAGAGTTATTTTTGATTTTTATATTTTTAAATCAAAAATAAAAGTTATTTTTGATTTTTATATTTTTAAATCAATAATAAAAAACAATTCAAAACTCTTATTTATTTGTTGATGCCGTATGTATTATAATATGCTTCTTCATTCAAATTTCTATATAAATATAACATATTATGTGACTTATCCATTATCAGCTATAAACACATGAATGCATAGAAATAGCTTATAAGTTTTGGTTGCCATTCAAGTCAGTGTTAAGAGGTCGTTTTTAGGTGTTCAATTTTACCATCATAATTGATTTTAAATGTTCCTCCGATAAATTATATCTCAAATCTCCCAATATTAATCTGAGTGCTGAAATAATGATATTACCTACGAATTTTGAATTGATTTTTATTATTGATATAAAAATATAAAAATCAAAAATAACTTTTATTATTGATTTAAAAATATAAAAATCAAAAATAACTTTTATTTTTGATTTAAAAATATAAATATCAAAAATAACTCTTATTTCTTGATTTTTTTGATAAAAGTCATAAGAGTTACGGTCCCTGAATAAAACAATTATTTTATTAAAGGTATCAAAAAATATGAAATACGAATAATTTTCTTTACTTCAAGTATTTTGAAAGTGTTTGAACCACATAGATAGCCAACTGAAATGTCAAAAACATAAGTCTCTTGCCAAAAAACATAAAAAATACAATAAAAATACAACCGGACAAATTAAATTTATTTTTTGTTAAAAACTTGAAAATACATTAAATTGTGAATGAATTTTAAGTTAAAAATTTTTAATTATTTACATATTTGGAAAGTGTAACGATATATCGCTTAATAGTGTCTTAGTGTAAGTAAAAATTGTATTCCCCTATGTGTATTGAATTCACACTGTACCCGTATGTATAAAGACATTTATAGCCACGTTTTTGACATTTATAGAGTTGGCTATCTATGTAATCTATGGTTTGAAGCAGGCAGTATATATAAAAAAAATTTAATTGGTTTAAACTGTTTTTAATATTTTATCTTAAATTCATTGTATCTTTTCTAGTCACAGAAGTTTTAAATATAAGATATTTTTAATCTGTCTGAATTTTTGGGAATCGATTATATTGACGAGTTAACTTGAGCTATCAATACTACGGCCACTGATTTTTAATTATCCCTTTAAACCATTTATATGATTTGATTATAATACATTTTAATTTTTTGAGAATTTTTCAACACACACTACAAGCAAAGAAAAAACATGGTTGAGGTTAAATAAATAATCGAAGAGCAAACAATATTATTAAAAAATATAGAATGAACATAATATGGGTAAATAAAACTATTTCATACTTCTAATCATAGTAGAAGTATGAAATGTCGTATGGGAACATTTTTTATAATAAACCTTTTTTATTTATTATTTTTATCAACTATTTCGATTTTGCTGATATAGCTAAAGGCTGGTTAAATTTCTAAGGACCGATGTTAATTTTGAATAAAACACAAATTATTTAGGAAATTATTTTCATTTCATTTTACTTTGATAATATTGGTATGATTCAATTATGTATGGAACAAAATATCGGCCAAATGGCCGATGCGACCTCGACGGCACCCCTCCATCTGATGCTCCAAAATTTCGATGATGCTGAGGCATATCTGAGGTGTTATCTCATCCTTTAGATCCTGAATTGTTGCTGGCTTATCGACGTACACTTTTTCCTTCAAATAACCCCAAGGAAAGAAGTCCAACGGTGTTAAATCACATGATCTTGGCGGCCAAATGACATCGCCACCATGTGAGATAACACGGCCATTGAATTTGTTGCGCAAAAGAGCTATTGTTTCGTTAGCTGTGGCACCGTTCTGTTGAAATTACATTTCGTCCACATCCAAATCTACCAATTCGGTCTATAAAAAGTTTATCATCTCACGAAAGCGAACACCATTCACAGAAATTACCTGACCGGCATCATTTTGGAAAAATAGGCCCGATGATGCCGACAGCCCATAAACCGCACCAAACAATCACTGTTTGTGAGTACATTCGTTTTTCGACATTATCATTTGCCTAAATGCGGCAATTCTGCTTATTGACGAATCCACTGAGGTGAAAATATGCGTCATCACTTAAGATGATTTTCTTTTTCTTCGAAAATTGATCATCCAAAATTGCCATTTCTTGCCACCAATCTGACCATTGCTCGATTGTGTATCTTTCCATGGTTCAAATTGAGTTAGTCTGAAATTGAGAAATATCAAATTAAATGCAGAAAAAACTTGACGTTTAGGTGTGGTTTAAATTCAACATCGATCCTTAAAATTTAACCACCCGATACTAATGAAAATTCATATATTATCATGTATCTAAAGAACTGAATTAGCTAGAATCTTGGAATTTCGCACCAGTAACCACCATATTAACGTTCATTGTTAAGATAAACACAGGCTGAATTGAAACAGTGGGCGTGGTGCTTCCCATACAAACTACTATGCTAATGGGCATAGTCTACAGTGGGCGTGTTACCTTCTATACAAAGTGAAATATTATTATCGTGTACCTGGAGAACAATAATGGGTAGAGTCTTGAAACTTTGCACAAGTAACAGAGCAATGTGTATTGTCTTGCAAAATACAGACTGGATTAGGATAGTCGGAATGGTACCTCCCATAAAAATTATTATTATTATAAAAATTAAGTTATTATCGTATTAATACGCAAAACACAGATTGGATGACAACAGTAGGCGTCGTAGCTTGCATATAAACTAAAACATTTTCGATGTGAGAACAGCGTGCTTTTTCGTGTCAAAGGTTGGGCATACTTTTCTTTCAAGTGTTTATTGTATTTTTTTGTGGAGTGCACCGGGGATAGCTAGTATTACATGAAGAATAAAAGAAATAAAGTAAGAAAATATAAACTCACTGTTGGTTATTATTGTTTTGTTTGTGTTTTGTTACTTGCTGTAAAAATTGTTTTTACTTAATTCTTATTTTGTCAAATAAATTTCAAATAAATATTTTAAATTTCTCAACTTAGTGTAACTTTGGCTCATCTAAAATTTGGGTTAAGTTTTCTTTATAATGCTAAATTAAGCACTTAGTGAAATGGCCATCGAGACTAGCTTCCCCGTAGTAATCAATTTCGGTGAGTTTATAATTTGGGTTAATAGCAGGCTATTAATTAAAACTTAAAATTGTGTGATTTTAATACCCAAAATGTGAATTATAATATAAGTCCAAATTATATTCGAATCGAAAAACTAATTATTTTCGGTTAGGAGTGTCAAGTAAACTACCCCTCCCGATTATGCCCAAAAACTGTACAGCTCTTTAGCTCATACACCAAAGGCACATACCGGATTTTATTTTGATATGTCAAGTGTTTGATCTACAGAACGTTCACAACTGCTTAGGAACGTTCTGCAGTCCAGTTCTTCCTCATATCTCCAAAAATTATACAGCTCTTCATCTCTATGTACTGAAGGCACGTACTGAATTCGATTTTGATATAACAAACTGTAGTCCCCCACAAACATCAACGCAAAAATAGTAAAAAATGAATTTAAGAGACCTCAAAACGTCAAGATGCGTTAAAATTCTGAATCGATTTTTTGCACGATTATTATACTTTACCTATACTATGTATGGTAAAATAAAAAAAGTATAATAATGTGTAAAAACTAAATCTAAAGGGAATTATTAACTTTTCATGCCTAATCAAATAATTCTAACAAATTATATTACAGGTACAAAAAATATTACGATTTATATTAAATATGTTGATCTTACAAATATAGGTGTAGTATTTACATGTTGTAAAGTACGCATAGACATTACGTTTATCATGCTGTATGTCAAAGTATAAAGTATTATTTTAATTCATTGTCTTATATCTCTTTTAATTATTATGTTATTGATTTTACCCATATTTCTGCCTAAAAAATTTTTTTTTAAAACATTTCTATTTGCTTGTAAACACACAAGTTTTGCTGTCAAATTATTGTACAAATTAGTTACAGGTGAATACATAACAAAGATTGTATTGATATTATATATTTTTTGCCTGATTGGCAGTAAAATGCGTAAGCACAAAAAATATTCTACATCATTGTAGTCGCATTTTTCAAGTATTTTTCTTATCCAACAAACTGATGTGTACTTATTTCAACAACCAAACCAGTTCCTTGAATAAGGCATATGTTTTTCCATTTCCTATCTTTGTTGATTTGTATTTATTTCGTTTAATTTCATCATTTCAATTTGTTGTTTAGCTCTTTGCTTAAGTAGGTTAAGTGATGAATATGTTGTACATTGTATTGATTTGCAGATATTGAGAAAATCTAATACGAAGCAGAAAATATAATATAGTAGTATTTACAATTGGTTTTTTTACATTGTTGCTTTATTATGGTAAATTTTTTATTTATAATTTATTGGCCTACACATTTCTGTTAATTTTTTTTTTTTGTTTACTTCTCTGCAACAACAAAGCATTGGACTTATAACAATTTTTAATTAATTTTGATATTTATTTACGGCTGATGCAATAAAAAGTCAAATTAATATTATTTTAATTTTCTTTAGAATTATAGCCTTTTTACGCTTACCATCATCTAACATCAATTGTCTCAGATGATTACCCCCGGGGGTTCCAATTGTCACTGCAGGAATGGCAATTGCTTTGACGCGGTTCACTCGGGGAAAATAGGGGCACCAGAAGCTAGGGTTCCTAGAGCCTAAATCTGGAAGAAAAGGTCTGTTGTTTTAACACGGGTCCTCTTCGAGGCCCGACCAGTGCCCAAAGGACTGCTACCACGGGAATCGGTGGCCACACAGAGAGCCTATCCTCTCTGTGACCGGTTATTGGTGAGGTCCCCTTCAGGGGTACACGTGGTGGTTGTGGTTTAAGATCGATTCATGTAGATGTGGTGAAAGGTCGATCAAGTGTGCTGTTGCACTCTCAACAGACGGAGTTTGGATAGTCTCCAAACCCCTAAGCAAGGGGTTATAATATAGATCTAGGCTTGCCTTGGAAAGGCTTGCCATATTGTATAAATTGCTACTCATTGTGACTGTATGCACACTAATTGCGATTGGTTGCAATCGTAAAGTGTTGTTATACTACACAATGGGGGCGCTAGTCTACGTCTTTATTTCACTCGGTGTTTGGAGCACCGTGGCAGGAGCCCACGTTAATCTTGAACACATCTGTCTCAGATGATAATATCTTCCCAGAAGTTAAATTAGAAAGTAGCAAGAGTAAAGGATTCGAATAAAGTGCTTCTGGCGTTAACAAAATATATTTAGATCGCCTTCTATAATTACCTGAAGTATCTTGAAATATGTTCTTGTTCTTATTAAAACTTTGTAACGTCAAGAAAGTTCTGGGTTCACTTGAAAAACCAATCATACAATACTTCAACTTCCAAAATAAATATTAATTTATTTGGATTTCAATGCATAAAAGCATTAAACAAATAATTCTATGGAATATAAACTGGAGTTTTCTATTTCTAATTTTAATTAAACGTCTCCACAAAATTCCATTTATGTTTTTTAATTAAGAATTTTTTTTTTTAAATTAAAATGTATCCTACATTTTTTCAAAAGCAATTCTTTTATTTAGTTCATATTTTTTTGTAGGAATAAAACTCAATCTTCAATGCATTGGTTTCAGCCATTTCCATTCTGCTAGTATTTGTGTAATAAATTTTCGACAACAGAAATAACGTTTTATGAATTTTAAATAAATAACCTCGAAATCATTGTTGGCCTACTTATTGCCACAACTGGAACATTCGTATAACTTACGACTGCTCGCTCATGTTGGGAAATTTTCGAGATAAAAAAAAAAACATTATTAAAATCACATAAAGACAATCTCTATGTGTGAGTAAAATTTACACACTCGTATATATTTGCATTCACGTATAGGAATATTTTGTGTGTATGAGACTATAGTTTATGTTTTATTTAAAAATTTATATGTTTGAATTTAAATTTCAAATCCTACTAAAACCGCTTTAGTCTATACAACTGTCATCTTTAATAAAAAAAACAAAAATGTTAATGTATAGTGTTTTCAATTTCGACCAAAAACATTTCAAATGCAATGACAGGCATATGTATATTAGGGTGTCCCTTATTTTTGGACGTCATTTTTTTTTTGCGCATACCCGCTAAAAAGTTTCTAAATAATCTAAGAAGCCACCAGAAAAAATTTTACATTGATACAAGAATGGTAAACCGTGGCGACTTGCGATCGTTTACATTGCTTTCAAAAAAATAAGCTTTCATATATATTTGTTTATCTAAAAAGGTGATTCTCCTTTTTGCTCAACTGTCAAATTAATGTATTGTTTGCGGTGGCAATTTTCAATTTCAATAGTGTGTTTTATAAAGTTCGGTGCCTTAACTAAAAAAATGTCCGTCGAATTACGAAGTGGAAAACAAAAAATTTTTCTCATCGGAATGCCTTGTCATCAAATTAATGGTGCTAAACTACCATCTAATAGACAAGTTCTCGCTGTGCTTTTTTACAATATGCGCGAAGTCAAGCTCGATTTTAGAGAAAGTGCAAATCTAGTAATTAGAGAATGTGTAATTTTTTGGGAGAAGGCAAGAATTCCTACAAAGGCAATTCCGAACTGTGTCAAGAAGCTTTTAGATAAATATACACTTTGGAAAAAGTTGCAAAAAAATTGTAAGAAAAGTCTCGATATTTATAGGACCCGTGAAAGTAATTTTGAAAGTGATCTTGATAACCTATTTGATATTGCTCATGCTGCTGCCCTTCAAATTATCAAAATAGAAGAGGATAAAGCATTTTTGAAGCTACAGAGAGAGCCGGGTAGACCGGGTTGCTTTGCTGGCATAGATAAAAACTTGGCAGACAAAGAGGAAAGATCTAGAAAAAGGTTATTACTCGAAGAAACAAGAAAATTAAGGCAACAAGAATTTTCGGAAGTTGCATCGACTTCTACATCATATGCTGAATGCAGACAAGTTTTAGACGTGGAAGAAATATTAAATTCTGATACCGAAGATTCACAATATTCCCACGACGACGAAATCCAGCCAGAGGCAAGCACAAGTTTGCAGAGCGACAGTTCAAAAAGAGGAAGAAAAAATCTGATAACACCAAAGGTAGTCGCAGTTTTAGACAGGTGCCAGCTAAGTATAAGAGATTCTGTCTATATTATTCAGGCTATCCTAAAGGCATTGGATCTGAAATGCGACGATTTTGCAATAAATAAATCTTCCATTCAGCGAATTCGTACACAAATGAGAAATTCACGTGCAGAAACTATAAAAAGTGACTTTAAGAACAACGTACCTGATATCATAACCGTCCATTGGGATGGCAAACTTTTACCCGGCTTAGACGTGAGAAGCTCCAAAGAGGAGAGGTTGCCAATTATAATTTCTTATAGCGACAAGGAACAACTTCTTGCAGTACCAAAATTGGAGAGTTCGTCTGGTAAACACCAAGAAACAGCTATTAGAACAGCTCTATATGACTGGAATCTCATTGACAAAGTGCAAATAATCTGTTGTGATACAACATCAACGAACATTGGCCGTTTTAATGGCGCTTGTGCTCTTTTGGAGAAAAGTTTGGGCAGAGACCTGGTGCTTTTCGCTTGTCGTCATCATATTTATGAGTTAGTGCTTAAAAGTGTATTTGAAGCCAAAATTAAGCAAAATGTTCGATCTCCAGAAATACCACTTTTTAAAAAAACTAGAGACAATTGGAAAAATATAGATTCGAATAAGATTGAACCATGCATCGATTTCGTTAGAAAGCACATTCCTGATGAACAAATTTTATCCATCTTAAGGTATTACAAAGCGGCATTGGAAAAAACTTTTATAAGAGAAGATTATCGTGAATTAGTAGAACTCTGCGTTGTGTTTTTGAATGGCGATCCAGAAAAGAAAATAAAAATCAAGCCCCCCGGAGCCTTACACCAAGCACGATGGATGGCCAGAGCCATTTATTCATTAAAAATATGTTTGCTCCAGTCCCAGATCAATATAGATGCAAATGATAAAAGTGCTCTGCAGGACATTTGCTTATTTGTTGCGATAATTTACGTAAAGCCATGGCTCGAGTGTACAGAAGCTGTAAAAGCACCTAATCAGGATTTGGGTTTTTTGAAAGCTGTCAAAGGCTATAATGAAATAGACGAAACAATTTCGAATGCTGCTCTAAGTAAGTTTTGTAAGCACTTATGGTATTTAAGTGAAGAGGCAGTCATTTTATCACTTTTTGATGACGAAGTGGATGACAAAACAAAAACAAATATGGTTGTTAACTTAAACAGGGAGGAAATATCGGATTTTAACAAACGATATATTCCAAACAGTGATGAAATGTCAGGATCGTTGTTTGGTGAGTCAAATTTATTTTTTTTTTTAATGTTATCTTTGTGTTAAATCATATTTTTTGAAAAAATAGTACTGAATGCTTTTATAACAACTTTTATTACAACCTTTCTTTATTTCAGCTAAAACACTTGATTGCTTTGTATCAGGTAAAAGAAAAGTATTTCTTGCAAGATTACAGATCGATGATAGTTTTCTTCGCACAAATGTGGCGTCTTGGATAAACAACGCTGCATTTCTGGAAGCCAAACGAAAAGTAAGTCTTTTACGAGTGGTAAACGATGCTGCTGAAAGAGCAGTCAAACTTGTGGAAGATTTTCACGGACTTATTACTGCTGATAAAGAGCAAAAACAGTTTTTGTTGCGCTGTGTTGAGGAACACAGAAACCTGTATCCAGACTGCAGAAAAAACACTTTAAAAAGAAGTTATCCCATATAATTTGGAATATTAAAATATTCTTAATAAAATATTCTTAATGCATCTTTTCATTTTTTCATTGTTCTCATTTACTGTATTATGTAAAACTTCTTGCCTTAGTCGCCACGGGTTACAATCATGATAGAAGAGTAAAATTTCATATTTAGGTATAATTTTCTATATATAAAAAAATTATAGGGTATGCGTTTCGAAATTCGAAAAAAAAAATTTTTTTGTCTTATAAGGGACATTGTATATATTCGGTGGTTAAATTTTAAGAGCCGATGTTGAATGTGAACCACACCTAAACGTCAAGTTTTTTTCTGCATTTAATTTGACATTTCTCAATATCAGACTAACTCAATTTGAATCATGGAAAGATAAACAATCGAGCAACTCATAAAAGTTATTCAGGCTTATTATAAAAATGGGCGTTCAAATTAAAATGCATATCGTGCACTTCGTGATTTTTAGGTCAATTTAATCGTCCAAATGTGCGTACAATCGGAAAAATCGTGCAACAATTTTAGTAAACCGGGTCTGCAGGAGATGTGAAAACATCAGTGCATGCTTGTACAGCTCATACTGCTGAAAATATTGCTGCTGTTCGCGATTGTGTGGCTGAGGAGCCGTCCACCTCAACTCGACGTCGTGCCCAACAATTACACCTCTCACGCTCGAGGTTAACCAACATTATGATTAAAGACTTGCATTTACACGCTTACATGGTGTAATTGACTCAAGAACTAAATCCTCTTGATCATTCCAAACGTCGTCAATGTTCAAAGTGCTGGCAAGAAATAACAACAGTGGATGATCAATTTTTGAAAAAAAAAATCATCTTCAGTGATGAGGCACATTTTCTTCTCAGTGGATAAGCATCGCATCTGGCCGATTAATAATCCAAAAGTGATTGTCGAAAAGCCAATGCACCCACAAAGAGTGACTGTTTGGTGCGGTTTATGGGCTGGCGGCATCATCGGGCCTTATTATTTCCAAAATGAGGACGGTCAGACAGTTACTGTGTATGGTGTTTCTTATCGGGAGATGATAACGAACTTTTTATAGTGCGAATTGGAAGATATAGATGTGGGCGATATGTGGTTTCAACATGACGGTGCCATTTGCCACACAGCTAACGAAACAATGGCTCTTTTTCGCGACAAATGCAAGGGCTGTGTTATCTCACGTGGTGGCGATGTCAATTGGCCGCCAAAATCATGTGATTTGATACCGTTGCACTTCTTTCTTGGGGGTTATTTGAAAGAAAAGGTATACGTCGTTAAGCCAGCAATAATTCAAGAGCTAAAGGATGAGATAATTTGGCACATTTGCAGCATAAAACCTCAGTTATGCCTCAGCGCCATCAAAAAATTTGGATATATATACATATATATATATATATATATATATATATATATATATATATATATATACATATTTTATATATATATATTTTTTATATATATATATATATATATATATATATATATATATATATATATATATATATATATATATTTTATATATATATATATATATATATATATATTTTATATATATATATATATATATATATATATATATATATATATATATATATATATATATATATATATATATATATATATATATATATATATATATATATATATATATATATACATATTTTAGTTCGGACGGTTCTATGTACATAAATCTATTTAAATTTATGTTTTAAAGAAGACATTTGTAATCATCTATACAGTAATGTAAGGCACACGAATAGAAGAAACATGGTATGGACACAGGAATCATCCTATGCTCTCTGTAACAATATGTGGTTGAAATGAATAACTTTAGTTGTATTAATCATTACTATGGTCACGACAAACAAGTTGTTGTTACTATTTGATCAATAAGTATTTACTACACACAAAAGTGCAACATGGTTAGTTTGAATTATATAATTTTTAAACCACAACCAAAAATTTATTATTATTCCAAAATAATATTGTATTTATAACCATAATGCATATATTATTATTACGCAAGGTTTATAAAAATAGTTTACATTTGTCTGTTTCCGCTCTTAATAAAAAAGTTAATATGTTGATTATACGTATTATAATCTGTCAGCATTAGTTTTTACTTTGACTAGTATATAACAATATAATAATAATAATATAGAAATAAAAACCTGTTATGAAATCACTGATGATTACAGACGTAAATGTTAAAATTACTTGTATATGTATTGGAAATTAGGTACCAACATTTTTGTATATTATATATATTGAATTCAATATCTTTTATCGAAGAATAAGAAGAAGAAAGTATTATATTTTGCATATACATTATATTACCTAGTTTCTTGCCAGCCATAATTAGTGGTGGTGGTTTAATTTCTTGTGAAATAAAGAGAGAAAAATAAAACATTAAAAAAAATTAAAACAGTAAAGACGGAAAATACTTTGAAAACCTTTACTTAAAAAGTATTCAGTTGACCCTTTATAGAGGGTCTAAAAAATAAATAAAAATTTACATTTCATTATATATGAATGTGTATGTATTTTCTCACGTACATTTTGCCTCAAAGTATGTTACGATTTTTTAGTTGCACGCGCTGTTATTTGTTTTAAATTTTTGTTGACTTTACTCTTTCCTCTGCTGCCTTTGCTACTGCTACTCCTCGACACACTTGTAAACCTCAAGTGTTTATTTTGTCATCATTGAAAAAAGGGTCAACTGTAAAATGTGAACTTCCTTCGCTTTGTCGTTTTGGTTGCTATAGCCTTTACGTGTATTTTAATTTTTGTTGTTGGCATAGTAGCTCGTATAAATGACACACATGGGTGGTCTTCTGAGTACCACACTTGATGTAATTAGTTTTATCACAAGTTACGTGATTATAAGCAGGATTGGAAGGTTAATGTTGCTGTTGATGTTGATGATGATAGCAGAAATCAGGGCTAATCAATGGTTGTTTGTGTTTGCATTTAGAAAAACAAAATAAAGAAAAAACAAAAATAAATAACAAATAAATAGCCCTATGATAAACAAGAAAAAACTTCGTTGGGCTTAATGAATTTTTTAAATTAAATTTTACTTAAAAATTACTATATATTTTTGTTTGTTTGACTAGCTTTAAAAAAAATTAGATTATATTTTCGATACAATTTTTATATGTTTTATATCTTTTGTAGACTGGCACACATAAACATGATTTCTTGTTCTTAAAAAAAATCTCGTTTTTCACTAATTTTAATAGGTTTTAATGTCTTTTTTTCACTGTTTTTTTTTACAGGATATATTTTCCGCAAAAATGTCTTAGAAAGTGGAGATATTTTTGGAAAGTGAAAGTACGCAGTTGAACTAACCGGATATGAATACTTTACATTCTATAAAGTAAAATATACATAAACTAATATGCGGCATATCTTAAGGCGGAACTAAGTACTGTAGGGCATACTTAGGTTATAATGTGATTACATTATTTTTGTTATTTAGCATTAATATTTAAAATTTGGTAAGAATACTATGACTTGAGTGTAGCTATAAAATCCTGTTATTGTTAGTTTCTTCTTAGATTAGTTGCATATGAGTACATCTTACAATAGGTGTGGAATACTTTCAAAGCAAAATCGAGCAAAATATTATCAGGATGCCTACGACGTGGCGGGCACAGCTAGTCCAGAATAAGTGTAATCCAGCCCTAACTTAGCTGTTCAAAATACCGTTAGACATCTTTTTATTTCATGTTCATATCTTTTACTATTGTGCTTTTTATTATTTGTTTAGTCACGAATGCTGGAGTTTCCTTTCTTATTGCAGGCTTGAATGTCTCAATAATTTTTTTTTCGAAATTTCGTTTTTTATCGTTTCAATCAATACGACTTTTTATTTAGTTCAATCATCAAGAATGTGGTTATCTATTGCTTTGGAAAAATGTTAAATAAAACATTTTCATCTGTCTCTTATAACAATTTATTTGTTTTTGGTTTAGCAACTAAAATCGATTAATCTTTTTTGAACAGAGGCAACTTAAAAAAGTTCAGTGACCGCAGTTTGGCATGTGTTGGTATTATATGTCGACTATTTGTGCTCTTTATTTTGCGAATAACTCTATTGAATTGTTTTAACGGTTTATGTTTTTGTAGTTGGTTTTCATGTTTTCATGTTCTTATTATTGGTGTTGTTGTTGTTTCTAAACACCAAAACCAGCTAAATAAAAACATAAAGAAAGCAAACAAAAGCATAAAAAAACAGAAAAAATAACAAACCATTGTACATCTATTCGTTAGTTTTGTAAACAATGTTTATTGTTCGTGGCTTTCAACAAATATTTTCAAATACAAACTAGCAATTCCATGGACACATGTACGCACATATGTATATAAACAATAATACGAACACATTTTTACAATGTCCTGTCATGTTTATATTTTTAAAATGGTTTTCCATTGGTTTTTATGTATGTGTGTTGGTGTGTATATGATGTGTTTGTGACTTAATGCGTTGGTGTGTACATTATCCGTACCATTCAATAAAGTATTTTTAAAAACAATGTTTTCATGTTGTGGTTTTCTCTTAACAAATGATTTTTTTTTTTTAATTTTTAGTTGCTAATATTGAGGTTATTCTTATTTTAAATGCTGCTGTTCAAACTATTTCAATGAAAATACATACATATGTATATGCAAAATAATAGTTGTAGAGTTTTTAATAATGATAGCTGCGGTTCAACTTTTATCTCTTGTTTAAATTTGCAATGGCTAATTTAAAAATAAATTAAAATAATATTTTTAATAATCTATGACATTTTAATATCTTGTATAGTTTAATAACAAAATAGTGGAAAATATAAGATAAAATTTATTTGTATGTATGTAGAGATACTAAGCTTTCATGAATTAAAAACGGGATATAAGAAAATATTTTAAAAAATATTAGAAAAAGTGAGCACAAGCTTAATTTCCAATAACAAATTTTACACATTGACTGTCACGTTCAGCAAATAAAACTCTCAAAGCTCTGAAATATTAAAAATATTACTTTCGAAAAATCCACGAATCCAAATACCACAATATACCAAAATACTATTCACTCAGAAAAACCAAACTGAATGAAAGTATTACAAAGGTAACGTTTAAGGCCTGGATTAATTATGCCTTACAAATGTATAATTTGATCACAAAAAAATTTAACAGAGTTCTGTTCTACTCAAAAGATCGTTTTAAAATGTAGATGACAAACTATTATACATAAAAAGATTTTGTAACTGCACGACGTGTCAAAAAGTCTGTCACCCACTTACATTTCTAATTAGCGCTATCGTAATTTTTTAGCATGATATGAGTATGAAAGTGTATCATGGCCTTTACCAGGACGAATTGCTTGGACATGTATTAAGATAGAGTGATGGAAAGTCGGGTGTATAGTAGAAAGATTCTCATTGCACTTGACAACCAGCTGGCTTGATAACTCTCGAGGTAGTTGAAAGTGTATTTCAAACTGGTGCTGGAATATAATGAAAACTTAACAGATGTATCTGGGTTAATGAGGTAACATTGATGTGGGTTAAAGGACACATAGATACAGCTGGGAATAAAGCAGCAGGCCAACTGAAAAAAGGGGATCTGCTGTGAATTTCTGTGGACCAGAACTCAGAGTAGTACTGAATAATGGCGTAATGCGAACGAAGTTCCTACAATGGGTGTATTCATTAAAAGGGGGGGGGGGGGGGGGGGCAGTAAGGTACTCAGATATAACAAAAGTACCTTAAGCTGGATACCTGCGTTAGTGACAGGTCATAGAAACTTCAAGTATCATCTAGCAAAGATAAAAATCGAAAACTATTTCTGAATAAGGCTGAGATAGCATAAGAATTATTACTACTAGTAGATGCTAGTTAAAGCTGTTAAATGTGGATGCCATGAGGAACCTGAGCCTGGAATAAATCCTATCAATTCCTAAAGACTCCAGTTGAATGTCTTGAATAACTAAAGTCAGAAGTAAAGGCTGGTGGTAGGACGTTACTCAATGAAAGTAAGGTTGCCCTGAATTACAAATTGGTTGCCGCTCATTGTGTGCGGAGTGGGATCGCAACGGAACAAAGTAAGGATGCGGTCTGCTTCAATATTCCCCCTACATTAATAATAATACAAAAATAGACGAACATGTGCTTCATATTTTTCCACGTTGAAATATATTGAGTGGGAGATACCAAAAGAAAGAGGGCAAAAACATTTTGGTTCTCCACATAAGCCTTTTATGTGTATAGAGTATTTTGACAAACACCAAAAATGAGTATCGTGTATATTATTATTGTGACAAATAATATGTGGATTTGTTTTCTGAATAGCGAAAAATAAATTACAATTTTTTAATTATTTATTATATGCTAATTACCCATAACGTTTTTTAATAAAAATGCAATTTATTTGTTGGGGGAAAAGAGCTAGTTCCTATACGTAATTTTTTTTAAATAAATTTATTTTTATAATATTTATTTTTATTATACCTATTTTATATATTTTATGTATCTCTGACGTGACGTGCAAAATATATGTATCTATGTATGTGTATATAGTAGTGTCAGTCATAAGAGTTCGACGTTACAGTCAATGTGCTAAAGCTGTACTTTTTGTTAACACCATTCTTGACATATGCTTTGGGTCTTTTAGGATAATAAGTATAAAATTTTACTGCCTTAAATACAACAAATGATATTTTAAATGCTCTGACTTTTTAATAACTTACCTTGAAATGTTATGCTCTAAACTTCTGTGAATTTTATCTAATTAGTCCTTATGTTAACTCAATTTCTGGTTAAAAATATTTTCACGTCAAAGATTGTTCCTATTTCAAATAATTCTTGTAAAAAAAATCGACTTCAATGATTATATTTTATTAGAGGAAGATTATAGCGGGATTTTTTAAATGTCGTAGCACAAAATGTCAATTCAGATAAAAAAACTAATTTTGGAATTCAATAATCGAAAGCAAATATCAGTCGATTTTCTACCGGGGCAGCAGTACTTATGTAGGGGCAAAAGACCCCAGGGTTCTGGTTTTTTGTAGGTCAAACCAATGCCAAACGACTGTCTGTATATAGCGGATCAAAAGTTTGGCTATATACATAAAATTACACTAACTATTGCGACACCATGTAATTTCCGAATTCAAATTTTTTTACTTGTTATAGCGGTCGTAGCAATACAGGTTCTTTGTAAATTTCAAACCGTTTGTCTGTTACGGTTTAAAAGTTTGGCCAGATACATGAACTATTGCGACACCCTTTAATTTATAATTTGAAATATTTATACTTAATATCACAGAATGGACATTCTGCCTAATTGTTAAGTGTTTGTCAATAACTGTTAGGGCCATATATGTCAAATGACGTCAGCTATTGGGGTACCCTTTAAATTAAAATTTAAATACTTGTTATAAAGAACTTTGTCATACAGATTTTTTGTAAATTTTAAACGTTTGTCCATATACGTCAACTATTTGGACACCCTTTAATTTCTTATTTTAAATATTTATACTTGTTCTTATACCGGACATTGTAGTAAACATTCTGTCTAATTTTCAAGCGTTTGTCTATAACGGTTCAAAAGATAGGATCATAATATTTAATATTTAAAATTTTAAACTTCTTTTAAAATTTGACCAATCTGTAATCATAACCTTTCTAATAAAGAAAAACAATTTAAAATCGTTTTTGAAGTGACCTGAGGGCACAAACATACAAAAAAAGTAACCCACGAACGAATTGATAACCTCCTTCTTTTTTTGAAGGCGATTAAAAATAAAATGTCTTTAATAAGCAATTTCCATTTACAATAAAATAAGAAAGAGATATTATTAATAAACCTGACATAGACATTTGCGTAAATTTGATCTTAATTGGGAAGGATCATAGCCTAGAAATCCACAAATTTCATTACATACAAATACGTTATGCAACAAAACTCATAACAGCCTTTTATAATTACAAAATTGTTGAACTAAGGCCCACAACCCATCTATACAAATTATATTTAGACTGTGTATTTTTTTACTTAGTTTATTATTTCTGTTATGTTTTAAACACAAAGTAAATTAAATTAACTAGAAATAGAAAATTTTACCTAAAAGAACACATTTGCTTTCAATATAAAACCCAGACAGCTTCAGAATTCTATTAGTTGCGTTCAGCGAAGTTAAACTGTATAGAAAATAGTAACGTTTTTTTTTTAAGTTAAAAGCAAAAACAAAATAAGTAAATAAAAAAAATAATTAATGTTATTTCTGGAATATGCTTTGTTTTGATCCGCTTGCATTTGTTTTTGAAGTCTTTACAAAAAATATATCTAAAATAAAAATTTTCGCAAAAAAAAAATAATCAAAACATATTCAATCAGGGCTTTACAAATAAATGTAAATAAATACACATAATGTTGCTGTGTGTACAATTCATTTGGGTTTTATTTTAAAATTTCAATTAATATTTTTCAGAAAAACTTAAAAATAAAAAAATAATTACAAATTGTAATTATAATTGTACAAACAGTTCTTACAGTAGAATTAAATTCATACACATACTCGTATATTTATTTATCATTTCATAATAAATTTTATTCGACTCTGCATGCTTTACTATATTTTACAAATTTAACAATCATTTTCGTATACGATTTATAAATGGTTGTATTAAAATGTTCCACACATACACACATTTATAATATTATGAATGAATACATATACATATGTTTGTTGGTATGTGTGCATGTACATAATAAATTCATATAACTCTTTTGGCATGTTTTTTTACATCCGCATTAAAATTCATTTTTGTTTTTGTTCAGTCACTGTGTCTTAAAAAAAATAAATAAAAGGGAATAAAATCTTTATATGTTCGATACTTTTCGTATTTATATGTAGTTTTTTTTTTCAGTTATATTTGTATATGCATTTTTGGGCATTTTCACTTGACTGTTGGTTTTTGTAAGTAGTATACACCCAATTCTGCTTTTACACAGCAGATTGGTTCCAGAAAAAACCGTGTTAAAACGGTTTTATTAAAATTAGTAAAAAACAAGGATTTTTTTTAGAACAAGAAGTCATTTAAATATACATATATATATGTGCATATAATGTGTATTTTCGTAGAAAGTTTTTGATAATGTCTGGATACCTGGATTATTTTATAGTGAATTATGGATCTCCATTTCATTTAATTTGCTTTATATTTAATATGGCAAATAATAAGTCGTTTCAATTCTGTGATAGAAAAGCAATTAGTGCAAAGAAGTTTATAATTGTCAATGGTCTTCAACAGGGAACGGTAAATGCGCCAATACTTTTTAACTTATTTGTTTACGAGCTCTTGAACCAAGTAGAGAATATCAATATGTCTGCTGATGATATTATAATTTATTATAAAATTAATGATAAGTTGCAAAAGTATTTTTATATTATTGAAAAATAGATTGGCGAATGAAAATTAACCAGAAGAAATGCGAAACAATGCTTTTCCGTTCACCTGTGGAAAAATGCAACAACAACATTAGAGATAATTGGAAATGTTTTAATCTAAAATCTATAAATTATACTCCTATACTAAATAAACAAATCGTAAAGTATCTAGGTATACATCTGGATAAGTTCTTATATATTAATGATCACATTATTTTCAACTTCAAAAAGGCATCAACGCCTTTTTTTATGTATAAGAAATTATTCTTATCAAAATCGCTTAATTCAAAGGTTAAAATAATTATTTACAATTCTTTAATTAGGCCCATACTAACATAGGGTTGCCAAATTTGGTAAAACCTTTTCCCATCTTATAATGAAAAAATTAGACTATTCGAAAGAAAATGTCTTAGAAGCTGTACCTCATTTCACAGATCTGCAAATAGCAATTATAAAAAATATATATCTAACCAATGATTGTTATACGAAGCAAAATTTAGTAGAATTGCCATTATTACTATCCATTTATAAGAAATTAAATTTTAAAAAGCACTGAATTTTTCGAAAACAATTTAATTTTGGGCCCCTATCACGCTAGTACTGATTATATGTCAGAAACACTTCAATACGGGTATGTCCCAACAGAAGCCTTTATTTTTCTAGATAAACATGGATATATTCAAAACGAAACTTGCATACCAATAGTTTATCACATCTATAGACGAGCTAACATAAAAACAATTACTAGTAAACAATTAACAACAGAAAATAGTAGATTTTATACTAGTGTAAAGCTATTAGATAAAAAAATCAAACCCAATCTATATAATAAAAAATATTGGTGGTACACCGAATAATTTCTGTATTTTTAATCCTGGACCATTTCTTTTCTTTTCTTAAATAATTTAGTGAGATGTTTTCCAATTTATTTTTTCGCAGTTTATATTAATAATTTAATACATAAATTGTATAACTAATAATTAATATTATCGAAAATTTTATATTTAGTAATGCTAGATGTACTTGAGTGCCCTTTATAAGGGACAGTGTATTATATTATTACATTTATGCATGCTATTGTTTATTTATAGTTAAACTATATGCATTTTGGATTAAAGAAACAAATTACAAAAAATAATGTGTATTTGTACCTTTTACTTGCATCTATAATACACCTAATTCTGTTTTTACACGGTCTTTTTTACACGGGTTTGATTTAACACGGTTTGAAAAAAACAAACTTAAAATATTTATACGATTTTATTACACTTAACACGATTGAAAATCTTTTTTAGTTACATATATTTTTTTGTCAAATTTAATTTTTGTAAAATACATACATACATATGTTCATACTACAATTTTAGGGGAATTTCCTTTTTGTTCATACAAGCAAATTTACTTGTCAGAGCACCTTCGAGACGGAGATTGCCTAATATTTCTTGGCAAAATGTTTGGTTTAAAGGAAGCCACAGTAAGAACTATAAAAAAAATTAATTTCATAATTACGTACATATATTCTTAATATTAAATATATGTTATGTTACAGTCATGATTTTCATTTTTAAAGAAATATTGAAATACAATGAAATTTATAATCAAGCTTAAGTTCGTTTTTATTCTCTCTAAAAAAGAATTAATTAAATTACAAATTAGGTGATAATATTAAAGAAAAATTGGGAAAATTTATTTTTTAGACACCAGCAGGAGCGTCCACGTCCGTCATCAGCACTCTTGTATCTAATCTACTTAAGGTCGTGTTTAGTTGTAAGCATCATCTATTTAACCAACCAAACCCAGATAAAGGAATACGAGAAAACTTGTATTCAATTATCAATCGTCAGTTGGTGAGAACGAAGTCTACCACTACCTTAAGCTTCCCTCTTGTTGAATATTTTTACTTTTTAATATTTACCACCTTATATTTTGTTGTTCCATCAGCCAACCTTCGGTTAGCAATGAAAGTTACTTTTTGTTTATTTGTTTTACTTCCAACATTCGTTTTTAGTTAACACTAATCTAGTATCAAACCAAACTTTGTTGAGTAAACAAGATTGCGCAATGCTTTGCGATTTTTAATTTTGAAAATTTTAATTATTATTAGTCGAACTATTACCCTAAGTAGATTAGATAAAAGAGTGCTGATGACGGACGTGGCTGTCTAGAAAATGTGCATTCCGCTCCTGCTGGTATCTAAAAATTAAAATTTCCCAATTTTTCTTCAATATTATCACATAATTTGTAATTTAATTAATTCTTTCTTAGAGAGAATAAAAACGAACTGAGCTTGATTATAAATTTCATTGTATGTAATACATAAACAGTTCGACTAATAATAATTAAAATTTTCAAATATTGAAATTTTTGTTTTAATTTTTCGAAAATTGTTTGTAAAAATTTTTTGTAAAAATATTTTTTGTAAAATTTTATTCGAAAATTTTTTGGAAAATTTAAAAATATTTTGCTGTAAAATATCTTTTTGAAAATGGTTTGTAATTATTTTTTTGTAAATATTTTTGAAAAAAAATTTAAAAAAAAAAATTTTAATTTTATTTAATTTTTTTTGTTAAATTTAGGGTCTTTCTGCAATCTATATTGAGTTAGAATGGTCAGACTAAAGCAAAAAGAAATCCGTACCAAAAAAATTACCTCATATTGACCCCCCATGTGCCTTTTAACTGCTCCTATTTACCAGTGGGTAGCCTGTGGGTCCATTGACTACCTCTAAGTGTATTGCTTTCTATAAAGGTCTCTAATACAAATCAAAGCAGAAAAACACTACCAATCTAAAAACAAACAAAAATCGACCCACGCAGGGATTTAGTGATCCCCCGAGATCTGTATGCACCCCTTGCGATCTACCTTTCGCAGTCTAATATTTATTGCACAAAAAAGGCAAAAAAGAATCATTAAAGCCGAAAAAATTAAAAAAAAAAACGTGAACAAAATATAGGTGGGCGTGGTTTTTGGCCCGCAGTCTTCAAAGTAATGATCCGATGTTGCTGAATTGCAATACCAAATTTTCGAAACTACGTCTGACATTACTTAAATTTTTTATATCTCTTCTGGTGCCTTGGCAAATGACATTTCAACCCGAACACGGACAGACGGACATTGCTTCAACTTCTCTATGTATAAGGATCTAGAATATATATACTTTATGGGGTCGGAAATGAATATTGTAGAAATTACACACGGATTGACAAACTTAGATATACCCTTTCGACCTGTGGTGAAGGGTATAAAAATCTAAGTCCAGAAGATTTTGAATCGTGCTAAATGGAATAAAATCGTGCAAACAATATTTTTTTTTTATTTTTAAACCCTGTTAAATCAAAACCGTGTAAAAGTGACCGTGTAAAAACAGAATTAGGTGTATTCGCTTGTTCCATGAAAATTATAAATTCCTCAAAACTGCAGAAGTTAACTGGAAGTTTTAAATTGTATTGCATATATTATTAATATTTTGAACAATATGCTAAATTTGGTAATTTATACCATATTTAGCAAATATAAACATTTATCATTTACGGTTTTTAATACCGTTTTTTTTTTACAGAAAAGTTATGTACGTCACTAATTTTTGTAAATTTTTCTGTAGTATTGGCTGACTAAACACTTTGAATCTATACTATAAACCAAGAGGAATGGAGGCCTTTTTTCACTCCTCAACATTGCGGTTTTTTTTACAATAGCAACCATCAATTCATTTATGTCACGAAATATTAAAGAAACAAATCGAAAACAAATTTGTATACCATGTCTCATACATTTTTTTTTTCATAATTTATTTATTGTGTGTTTAATATATTTGAACTAACAATAATTACTCATATCTTAAGTCTAAAATAAAAATAAATATACTTGTTGGACTTAATCCAGCCAGTGCTAGACAAAAAACTGTATGTTTCACGGGCGATGTTGCTTTTGTAGAGCTTGGATTTCATGGCTAAATCTCTGCATAAAAAGTACTGGTATCCAAAACTAAGATTAAATTAAAATTCATATCTTTATTTAATAAAATATTTTTCCTGCTCCTTTACATATTTAATTTTTAATAAATAACAATTTTCTTAAGGCTTGAACAAAAGTTTGCCTAGCAATCAAATACTTTCGAAGATTGTTTGGAAATATGAAAAATTAACATATGTATGTAAATATTTTTTGAAAAAGAAACATGTCTTTAAAGGCAGTTGTTTGCAAGTGCGTTTTGTTTTTTCACTAAGAGAAGTGAAAAGGTTTGAAACTGGGAATACTTTCCTTTTAACAACTGGTTTGCATAACATCTCTAAAACACTATTTTCTTCAATCTCATCTAGATTTTTCTTTCTAACCTCGTTAATGTGATCGATTACAAAAAAAAGTTATAAAGAGCGATAGAAGTCACTAATGTTTACTGACAACTGCTAGAACTTGAGAAGTGATATTCTTAGAGATTATAATAACGTTAGCGCAACTTCTGTGTGAATGTCCAGCACATAATAATTAGAGACTCTGTTATAAGGATGATGGTCGATATTTATTAGTCGCCATTAGTCTAAAATCACTATAGTCGAGAGTAAACGGCTACTGACAGCATGAGGCTCAATGAAAGTATATTAGTCGAAATTTACCAAAGGGGTACGAGAAATCATTGAGGAACAAAGGGCTATCCCCATAAAGTTAGTGTTCATTTTCATTACACCCTAGAAAATAATAATTATGTCTTAAACAAATATTATTTTCTGTTAATATAAATATATTTTACATATATTGACTATACAAAATACAAAATTATTATCGTATACCTGGAGAACTATAACAGCTGGACTCTTGAAACTTTGCACAAGTAACCCCCAGGAATTGGGACATTAGCCTTGGTACCTCCCATATTAAGTGAAAAGTTCTTATCGTGTACCTATATAACTACAATAGGTAGAGTCTTAAAACGTTGCACAAGTAACCCTCGTACTAATGTGCATTGTGTAGCAAAATACAGACTGGATTAATATATTAGGATAGTGGGAGTAAAAATTATTTTTGTGTTAATACGTATGGTATAGGAAAAACAGATTGAATAGGAATAGAGGTCGTCGCGACAAAATGAAAAAAGCGACCCTTCGACATGAGAATAACGTGCGTTTTCGATGTAAAGGTTGGCTATACTTTTCTTCCAAGTGTTTATTGCATTTTTTGTAGATGGGTATAGCGAAGTGCACCGGGGATAGCTAGTATTTGAATAAAAATCAAGTATATTTATTTTTTGTCGTTAAGGTTTTTTTCGTTAACATTAACGACGAAATTGGTTTCAGTGCAGGTATATTCTGTACACCTATAAAAGAGGCAAAGATTGGCAAAAATGTAACGAACCATAGCTGTTGCGCACTGGTTTTGCGTTTAAGAATAAGAATAAAATGAAAGAAAACTGTATATAAAAACACATATAAATTTGCTCTTTATTTGCTTTTCATTTTACAATTTATACTCTTAACAATGCCAGGAAAGTTGTGGTTATTTTTTTTAAAGTGGCTGCAGACAAAAATCACTAAAATATGTCCAATCGGCTGGTTAAAAATATATCTGTAAAAAAAAACTATGTATATAGATATTTTAAATTAGCTTGCAATAAACAATATTGCAAATATTTTTTTTGTTTCAATGTATATGTACACATTTCTTTTGAAGTCTTGGCTGAGTGCCAACAATTCTTTGTCTGTTAGCCCTTTTTAGGAAATTTGTATAGACTTTTTTGTCGTTGTTTTATTCCGTTGATTAACCCCCAATGCTCCAAAAGAGGGCCATGTCATATTTAAGTTAGGGGATTTCATCATGTCAATTTGTGACATTTTCTTTCAATTTTTTTCTATTCTTTTCAAACATTAATATTTTCCCTTCTTCATTTTACTAGTTTACGTATTATTCTATGCTGCTTTTTCTAGTGTGGTGGCCACAATTCTTTAGTTTTTATCATACTACATGGCTGGCGTTAGTTTACATCAGTCATATTTTTATATTGCTAGTCTAATTTTTAAAAAGAAAAGAAGAACATAACAAATACAAATTTTTTTACTTTATTATTCTTGATTTTTAATATTTTTGCAGCTAAAAGAGGAATTACAAAAAAAAAATAATTATCTTGTTGATATATAAAAGAAAATTTAGAGCAAAAATTTGTTTAATATAAGAAGAAAATTTAATGTAAGAAGAGAATTTTAGATTATTTCTTGTAAGTACGGGTAGGATAGACATTTGTCTATGATTTATGGTTGTTTTGTCAAGTTCAGTGAAATCTCCCGTAGGCGGACACGGACCGTCACAGCAGATTTGACCGTTAACGGGAGGTGTCCGCTCACGGGATAGGTTATTAAAAAAGATCACGACTTTGTGCTATTAAATATTCAATTATGACTAATAAATAGAGAAATTTCAACACAACTTAAGTATCTATTTTTATTTACTTTTTTAATTCATTCATTCAAAAGCGCAATCTGTGTTAGTGCTTCATCGAATGATTTAATTTGAACGATTTTGTGGTCTACAAATTCCTCTTCTGAATCATTTGATATTGCCTCACTTGTTTTTGCATCTTTGAAATTTATTTCAATGTCATCATTTTCAGTATATGCAATTTGATCGATGTTTAATAACTCTTCAAAACTAGTCTCGTTATTTTCTAAAACTTATGTGTATGTGGAGTTTGTACAGGTCATACCGTTTGACATATCAAAATGATTTTAATATGTGCCTTTGTTATATGGTGATGAATCAGGAAGGGGTAAGAGGAAGTTTACTTAACACCCTAAACCAAAAATAATTAATTTTTCGATTCGAATATTCCTATGATAAAGTTGAGTGTAGGCCACTCCAGATTTTTTTTTTTTTGTGATAACGATTTTGTCCGTCTACTGGAGGTAGATGTGGGATGTCCGTCTAGAAGAGAGTAATTTGTTCAAAAAATTCTTGGTAAATAAAGGGACTTGGAAAATTGTCCGTTTAAAAGAGGTGATCGCCTATGGGAGGTGTCCGTTAGGAGAGCTTTCACTGCATATTGTTGGCTTATTAAGGCCGTCATACACGTACTTATATGTATTAAATCATAAGCATAAAAAATCTAGTATGTTTTTTTGCCATTTATTGGAGTAGATATTTTCTAAAAAGAAAATTATTTTATTTTTCTAATCATTATAGGACTAATGACCCTATGAGAATTCAACCATATATAAAATTGTACTAGTGGGAGTCTTCAGACAGCTTCTAATTATTCATGAAATTATTGGCGAAATAGTAAAAAGATTAGTTTTTTCTACGATAGTAAATATTTATTTTTATTATGTTATAAAGAGTTTACTAATATGAGTTAAAATATACAAACGAAATTTGAAGTCAAGCTTTTTATTTTCTCTAAAAATTACGTGATTATTACTAAAGAAGAATTGGGAAAATTTAATTTTAGACACTAGCTGAATGGAAGGCATTTTCTAGACAGCAACATCCGTCTTCAGCCCTCTTAGTATCTAACTACTTTGGGTAGTGTTTAGTTGTACACATCATCTATTTAACCAACCAAAGGTATACGAGATAAACTACATTAAATAATCAATCGTAAGTTGGTGAGAACCTAGTTTACCTCTACCTAAAGCTTCTCTCTTACTTAATATTTTTATCTTAATATTAATCACCTTATATTTGTTGAGTTAAAATATTTGATTAATGTGATAAATTGGTTTATTGTAAAATTTTAGAATTGGGCGCCTAACACATTATGAACAGAGTTGTCATACAGAAGTTGCAAGCTCAAAGCCCCTTTAAAAATTACAAAATACTTCCCATTTAAGAAATTTATATACGTTTATACCAGGGACATAACTGTTATAACCAATATCTAAAATAATCCTAAAATAATGATTAACCAAGAATTTTTTTAAATTGCTTTTGAATAACAGTTATAAATAAGTAATATTTTTTTGATCTGCCATAACTATTATAATTAAAAAAAGATTTTGAGCTTTCTATAATCTTTCTAAAATGTAATTATTTTTTTGGTCTTATATTACCATTAAAAATGTTTTTATTTTTTTAGGTCTTTAATTATCAATTAAAAAAAATTTTTTTTCGATCTTCCATAAGTAATAAAAAAGAATTTTATTTTTTCAATCTTCAATAAATATTAGTAAAAACCAAAAAGTTTTTTGGTCTCCTATCTTTCAAAACAATATAGTAGAATTGTATAAAAACCCGTATTTTTCGAAAAAAAAATTATTTTTTAATCATGAGTTACGTTAACGGCCAATAATTTCTGCAGTTGGTGTTGGCTAAAGATGCAGTTCTACAAAATGCAAATTTAATCCTTAACACAAGTCAGCGTTGAAAGGGCCTTTTCTGCTCTGAAAATTATATTAAGTGACTTACGTTGCAATTTATCTGAAATAACACTGCCTTCATTACTCTTTCTTAAATTGAATTCTAAATAAATAGACTAAATGTCTAAATGTTTTATTGAATGCTTTATTATTTTCAAAGATAAGTTTTATACTTATAATGGTTCCAAAGGGTGCTAGTAATTCAAATGATAATAAATCAGTCAAGTGCTAGTCATACTCATACACGTAGGATTCTGTACTATGTTTAGTACAAGTTGTTAATTTTTGCACGTCCCATGGGGCACCCTTTAATTATTAAATATTTTTTATATTAGAGCAAAGTACTAAATACCTATTGTAAATATCAAGTGTCTGCTTATAACATTTAGAAGAGAATTTATCAAATTCGCGACATCTAGAGAACTCCCTTTTATTTAAATTAAATTTATTTTCATTACTTGTTGTTGTGTGAAATAAGATATATATAACTTTTAAGTGTCAGCCTATTACTGGTCATATATGATTACTTTCTATGAAAATATTAGGACCCTACCTATTGAGGTTCAAAAATATGGCAATATAAGTCAAAAATATGTTATTGTGGAACACCCTTTAATTGTTATAGCGGCGATGGCAACACAGCTGCTACTGTACAAATTTCAAGAGTCTACCTATTACGGTTAAAAAAGTAAAATCCATATACGTTCAAATCATGTCACTATCGAAACTCCCTTTAATTTTTAGGTTTATTTTTTTTTGGACTTGTTTATATTACAGACTGTGTTTTAATTACTGTCTGCAAATTTTAAGTGTATGCCTCCTACAGTTAAAGAAATAAATAAATTTACGTAAATAACACGTCTCTATCGGAACACTTTATATGTTTTATAATTTGTAGCTATAGTGGCATCAGTTAGATCTATTTTTGAAATTTTAAAATTTTTGAAATTTCGGGAATTTCGAGTTTTTGAGGGGTTGAATGAAAGTGGGTCTAGAGGATGTGCAAAATTTCGCAATTTTTGCCCAATTTTTGCTCAAAAATTTCATCTTCTGTAAAAATTTCCAGAGATAAAATACGCTGATAGACAGACGTACGGAGAGACATTGTAGCGAAAACAAACGGTTTTAACTTTTAGGTACGGAACCGCAATAAAGATGATAATGAATTAAGTATTTATTAGTTTTTGCAAGAACTATACCAAAACCATTGACAAACCAGCTTTAGAAGACTAAAAAACTTTTTGGTTATTTACAATGACAAAAAAAAAATACAAATTTTTTTCAGTGATTATTAAAGACCTGAAGAAATAAAAATCATTTTTAATTGTTATAATAGACCAAAAAAATTTAAAATATTTTAAAATGAAATGTCAAAATAAATAAAAATCTATTATAATGGTTAACAAAATAAGAAAAAAATGAAAATTAATTATAATGGATGTGAAAGATCTACAATTTGAAAATCTTTTATAATGGTTATGGCAGGACACATTTTTTTCGTTGTTTATAATTGTTACTAATTGTTCTTAACCAATTTATTATTAAAATAAAAATAACAGTTATTTCTTAAAAGGAATTTCAGTGTAATTTACGATACAAATAAATTCTACTTCGCAAAAACAAGCTTACAATAACTCCTGTCAATTTCGTCAATGTTTTTTTTTTTTTTCGTTTACATCTTATATATTATTATATTATTATATATGTATATATTTTTGTTGTAAATATTAAGTAAATTGTGTCTAAATGTCAATAACAACAAAATATATATACATTTTTTTTTGTTTAAGCCTTAGATACCAAGACTAAAACTAAAATTTCAAATTAAATTTTGTGTCATTTGTTGATAAAACTAAAAGTATGTGCATTCGGATTTTTAAACTATATGAATGCAAGCTGAACAAAAGGACATTCGACAACTTTAATTACTTTATAAATAAACAAATTGTTGCATTGTAAAGTTATTTAAATCTATTACAAAAAATAAAACAAAAACTTTCAAAGTTTACTGATTCAATAAATGTAGTAGAAATATATGTATGTATGTATAAAAAATATACAAGTATATATTTATAATATAATATTTAGGGAAAGTTAAAGCGAAGGGAAAAACTTTTAATTTTCTCTTCAAAGCAATTGTTTAAAATTTCTATCACCATACTTGTATCAAGTTTTCGACATAAGCTGTATTTTGCAAACAAATCAACAACAACTTAAAGGAATTTAATAAAAGTTTTCGATTATATACTTCATATATTTACATATTTATGAACTTTTGTTATTTTTTTAATTAAATTTTGGGAAACTTTAATATGTACAATCACCAAAATTCTGATTCCCAGCAAAAAGTTTTAAGGTTAACAAAATAAAAAAAGCAAAACTCTTCTGTTAGCTCTAATGACTACGTCTTGCTTAACCCTTTCGCTATATTGTATCCATATGGATACACGTACTTTTAAGACCATTTTGCAAACTCCAGGCGAAGTAAACAATTTGGATCTTTGTAGATTATAATTCCTGGAGATCTGATCTACCATTTAAGATCTTTTTTTCTACTTTATTCTGTTTTTAATAAAAGAAATTACAGCTTTTAAAAACTACATAATTTTGCTTTTATTTTTGGATTAAAAGGACGGTTTTTTAATTTGCTATTTATGCAAATCTATTAATTTTTTTTTAACAAAAATGCCATAAACACAGAGAAAGCCCTTTAATTTAACATTTTACACTAAAAATTGTTAATTGAAATAATTTATAAAGCTGTATGAATTTTTTTAAGAATTCATGTATCCATATGGATACAAACTCAACTTGTGGGTATCTTGTTGTACTAAACTGTTTACAGACAAGTCATTTGTGTTTTGAAGCTGATAAGAAGCAGACGTTTATTTTTAGCTACGCTTATATTAAAATTCAATTTTAAAAATGCCAAGAAAAATAAAAGACTCAGAAATTGAAAAAATTCTGACAAATTTCAATGATTCCGATATTTCTGATGAAAATGAATCGGAAGAATCGGACCTTATGAATAATTTGTTCAATGCTTTAGATAACAATACAAGTTTTATGTTAGAAGAGCTTTCTCGCCAGAGTCCGTATGAAATAAACATACAAGATATAAATGTTGATAATGGTGAAACACTTGGGGATATAGAAAAGCTTGAAGAAGAATGTTCAATTAATGGAGCTGTTACGGAAAATTTCACAATTTCTAAGAAATTTCAGCACAAGAAGGTTGAAAAATTTCGTTGGAAAAAAACAGATTGGGAAACACCAGAAAATACTTTTTCTGAATCATACAAAAAACCCGATAAACACAAATTACCTGTAGAATATTTTTTAGAGTATTTCACTGATGATTTTCTTCAAAATATTGTTTCTTGGACAAATCAAATTTCACTGATTCAAAATGGAAAATCTGTCAATATTAGTTTTGAAGAACTCCTTAAATTTTTAGCTTTAGAAATATTTATAGGTACCATTGGTTATCCTCGAATAGAAATGTATTGGACTGCTGGTACACAAATTCCTATATTCGCAGAAAATATGTCTAGACATAGGTTTCATAACTTGCGCAATAATTTGAAGTTTGGAACTAATGAAGTACATAATGATAAATTATATAAAATTCGCAGTCTTATAAATATGTTCATCCAAAAATCGTATACCATTCCGAAAGAAGAGAATCTAAGTATTGATGAAATGATGGTTCCATTCAAAGGAAGAACCACATTTAGGCAATATATGCCTAAGAAACCCATAAAATGGGGTATAAAAATATTCTGTTTATGTAGTGCAAAAGGAATTGTATATGATTTCGAAATCTATCAAGGAAAGGGTACAATTTTAAGTGGATCAACGTTAGGGTTTTGCTCAGATATAGTTATTCATCTAACAAAAACTATTCCTGAGCAAAATAACTACAAAATTTATTTTGATAATTTTTTTACAACTCTCAATTTAGTTTCGTATTTACGCCAAAGAGGAATTTTTGTCACAGGAACAATAAGGGGAAATCGAATTGGGAAAATCGACATGAAATCTGAAAAAGAACTAAAAAGAGAAGGGCGTGGGAGTTTTGACTACCGTATAGAGCGTTCGGATAGTATTTTTCTTCTAAAATGGCTTGATGGAGGAATCGTGCAACTAGTTTCTTCAATCCACGGGCACGAACCCCTCAATATAGTGAAAAGATTTTGCGCTGAGAAAAAGAAAAATGTTGAGATAACGCAACCAAAAATAGTTGCGGAGTACAATAAAAATATGGGAGGTGTAGATAAAATGGATTTTCTTTTATCTTTATACAGAATTTCTATTAGGTCGAAAAAGTGGACCTTAAAAATGTTTGACCACTTTGTTGACTTGGCAATTTGTAATTCATGGTTAGAGTATAGAAAAGACAATGAAGAATATATGGACTTATTGCATTTTCGAAATGACATTGCAAATGGCCTTATAGCTAAGTCCAATCAACAGGCATGTTGTCGTAAACGAGGACGCCCGACAACGAGCTCCAAGGAGGATATTTCAGCAAGTCCAAAGACATCCGGGAAGATTCGAAAAACAAATCCATCAATATCTGTGCGATATGACGGTAACCAGCATTGGCCAGAACATGTGACGGATAAAGGTAGATGTAAAGTCAATGGGTGTAAGGGGCAAACCAGGTACAAATGCTCGAAGTGTGATGTTCTTCTGTGTATTCCTAATGGGTCGAGAAATTGTTTCAAAGAATATCATTATATAAGAAATGAATAAATTATTGGTAAGTTTTTTCATTTACGTATAACAATTATTTTTTTTAGTTTTATTTAATTTTAATTATGAATTGCTGAACTGTATTTTTATGGATTTTCTGTATATAATTCTTGGTTTATATAATAAGGAGTATAAATAAACTTATTTTCTTTAACATTAACTATATTTTCTAAAATCAAATGTAATTTTATGTACATATAAAAATAAAAATTCAAATATGAATCATATGCAAATTACAGCATTTTTCTTTACCACAAACCAAATTTGTATCCATATGGATACGTTCCAGAAAACACTTTTAGGATAAAAAATTTTTAAAACCAATTATTGGTTCGTGTTTCTAGGGTAAATGAGGGCAAAAAACCAAAAAATTAGAATTTTTGAGCCGCCCCATAAAAATTTGTAGCGAAAGGGTTAAGGCTACTTCTTTCGAGGGTATAGTTTTAGAATTAGATATCGAAAATAACAAACTTATTTTTTCCAAATGTGGTACTTTTATCATATAAAATCACTCACTCTTTCTATAAGCAGGATCGTAGGCTGAAGTCTTCTTTATCTCCTTAACAAACCTGCTAACATGAAATGAATCTCTCCCATTTTATTTGTTTAATTAAAATATAGATATTTTTATATGTATTATTTAATTTTAAAACACTCAAAGAAATAAGTTTTCTTTTTTGAATTTCTAAAAAATAAAGACAATTTTTTAAATTATTTTTGTTTTACTGTTGTCATTAGTTCAGGTGGCTATTTTTTTGGTGCGATTGGCGAGCACTTAGGTACGCTTTTGATCGTTTTCGAGCGCTAACCGTACTATACTGTAAAAAAAAGCCTTACCGTAGCTACAATGTTCCTATATATATTATTAGAGAAAATTTAGAAGCCCCTGTAAGTTATGCTGAAAAAAATAAAAAAGGAATATTTTATATTATTTTGTTTTTAAAAAAAGTGCACGAGTACATATTTTTTTGGCAAGTAATGTTAATAGAATTTATTCCACGAATCATGGGCTACATTATTACCGAAAAAAGTTAGGCGCTATCACCTAGTATGAATTAGATATTAGACAAAAACTGATGACACTGATGATATTAAGAGCCATTTCAGATTGTATTGATATGCTCACAGACATTGTTCCATTTTAACTTAGCTACAATTTTACTACATATTGCTTGTGAAAATTTAAAAGTCCCTCTAAGTTAACGTGGAAAAAGTAAAACAAAATATTTTTTATTTTTAAGTTCAGGAATAAATTATTTTTTTTTTTACATAAAATGTTAATAGAACTTATTCACCGGGTCCTTTGATACGTTATTGCAGCACAAAGTTAAAGGATATCGCCTAATATGAATGAGATTTTAGACAAAACTTAAGACACCTTTTTGGAAGGGCCTACTGATTTTAAGAATTTTTCGAGATCCATAAATAGAAATTGGTCACCAATTTCGCCAAACCAAGAACATTTAATGCGGTTTTTGCACGGTATTTTTAACACGGTTTTGATTTAACACGGTTTGAAAATAAAAAATATTTTTGATTTCCTGTTCATATCACAAATGTAGGACTTTTCCTTTTTTTGTGTATACAAGCAAATTTATTTGTCAGATCAATTGAAATGTGTTATTATTGTGTAAACTATCAATGCAATCAGACGTTTATCTAAATACAAATGAATATCCTAAGTAAAGTAATTATATACTTTGGTACATACAGTTGGTGGGGAGGGTTTCGAAGACTTGGTGTTCGATGACATTGATGAAATGATGCTTGAACAATTTCTTAGCGAAGTCAAAATATTATATTTTGCCTCAGAGAATGCTGATGCTATATAAAGTGATAGTGAAGAACCTACTTAACTTACTGCAAATTTAATTTAAGAAGGACTTAAACTAGCAAATAAATTAGTAAAACATTTTATCACAAACGATTCCAATGCCGATAAAGCTTCATAATTCTAACGTGAGCTTTATTCTTGTATGGCTCGTTGAAATGTATTCTACAAAGAGGTAGCAATATTTGGCGAACAACGGATCATAACAGAGTTCACTGTTAAAAATGTAGATGCCGAACGAGTTCAAAACTATTCCAGCGATGATAGTGATGTTATATGCATTCGAAGTAAACGAATGCGAGCAACTGATGACAACAGCAATTAAATTTATTTTCCTGTATATAAACACATTTATCATATTAAATTTTATTTTTTATTTTTTTACCTTCAAAATTTTTTAGTTTCTGAACTTGACATACGTCTAATTTACATTACTTTTAAGCTTAGAATACATATCTTTTTTTTAAATAATTACGCTTGTGCAAATATAAATTATATATTTTATTTAATGAAATAAAAATGAATAAAAAATCCTTGTTTTTCACCAATTTTAATAGGTTTTAGAGATACCTATTTCCATATGATCAATATCTATCGTCCGTGTAAAAGCAGAATTGGGTGTATAGGTATTTACTATCCTCTGTTCGTAGTATCGAACCTATACTGTCAAGTCAGTGTATTTTTTTCACTATTGCACTGTGTTATTAAACAAATTAAAATTATTAATGCCTTTCCTAAGTAAAAAAAAAGACTTTAGTTACGATTAGATTTGATGACTTAATTTGTTTTTATTATTACCATTTTTCTTAAAATTAAATAACAATTTGTAAAACTCTTTTTCGTAAAGTGTATTTTAGTCAATGTAAGGCCAACATTTTATCAAACGAAGTATTGTTAAACCTAAAAATGATTTACATCATTGAAATATATAAAATGCTTTTGTTATGTGTTGCATGTAGATGTACTCTGAATGTACTCTGAATTTAATTACTTGTGCTAAATTTAATACAAATAAATTCACATCATTGTTTTGTGTACACTTATAGACACACACACACATATTCATTCACCCACACACACTTGAACTTACAAATAAATGTGACAATATGTATTTGATTACAAGTGAGTTTCAATGCATTTGTTTGAATGTCAAGGGGTATTCGAGTATGTTTAAAACCTAAATAGAAATATATAATTGAGGAGTGTATATTTGTAGATGTGTTGATGCCATGGTGTTATGCCTTTGATTGGTATCATTTTGGTTGCATTAACAGAATAATAAACATTCCCCAAAATGCTGTTATTACTTGTCATCTGGTTGACCAGACAGACCGACAAAAAAAAAAACTCTACAAAACATTACGAATGGCCTTGCACAGATGATTTAAAATGATAAACGATATGAAGATAGAGAAATAAACACATTCCTTTTCTTAAAAACACAATATAAATAATTAAGTGTAATTAAGGCTTACGCAATGTTGTGTGTTGAAATCTATTGTATTTTTATGTGATGTGTCTACTCTACAATCAAACATTTTTTTTTTTAATGTCATGACTTTTTACTTGTTGTATTAGTTTTCTGTATATGTGTATTACAATAAAATATTTATAAAATAATTGCTTTATCAATTCTTTAAACATAATCACTCAATTAGCGTTTATTGCTTTATAGATATTAGAACCACGTGAAATTGGATTAATTATTAAATTAATTATTCGGGAGATTTTTATAAATGCCTAAAAGCAATTTTTTGTGTACATAAATAATGTACATATGTTTACAAACATTATTTTACGACTTAGTAAAACTAAATATAAATAACATATTTAATGGGTTTTATTAGGCTAAAAATATAGCTGGTTTATTTTTATTAAGCTTAAAATCATTAGAAATATTATTAAAAATTTAAATCTTTATAAAAAATCATTTCTAGCTTATAGCTTGAATCACCAGAACAGAAAAAGACTAGAAAATTATAGTCAAGCTCTATAAATTTCAAGCATATTATCATGCCACAGTAGTGGCACTAATGTTAAAATTTATATTTTTTAAGATTAAATACTTTTAAAGTTAGCTAATTTATCTATACATATAAAAAAAGTTGCATTGTGTTAGTAATTGAAGTTCTCTGGAATGCGTGCACCGATTCTGCAAAGTGTATATGAAAGGTGACGTCAATACCAAGATTTTTATGTATAAACGGTCTCTGTGTGTGCTTTGGTTCATGAGTTATAGCCGGAATAGTTGGCGTGGTACCGCCCATAAAAAGTGAAAAATTATTATCGTGTTGCTGGCGAACTGCAATAGATAGCACCTTGAAACTTTGCACGAGTAGCCTTTGTGCTAATACGTATAGTCTAGCAAAAAACAAGTTGGATGGGAACATTTTTGTCTTGAGAATAGCCTGCGTTTTCGCGTTAAATGTTGGTCATACTTTTCCTCCAAGTGTTTATTGTATTTTTTGTGGATGGGTATAGCGAAGCGCACCGGGGATAGCTAGTTGTATTATAAAGGAATCTACTAGGTTTTTATTTTTTTATATAAAACTTATGCTTTGTTTACTGGCTTATAAAATATAATAGGTGACATATTTTTAGCTCGATACAGCTTTACTTAGCAGAAGTCCTCTTACTAAAGTCATTTAGGTGTCTTCTAGCTACAATTTTATCATAAATCCTTGGCTTCTTGGGATTTAGGTGAAAATTGACCGAATAAATGTATCATTACCCGTTAAAAATTAATTTAAATAAATTTAAATTTTTAAAAATCGTTTTATTTTTAAAATTGTACTAGCTATACACGCTGAACTTCGCTACACACATCCACAAAAAAAAAAAACAATAAACACTTAGAAGAAAAATATAACCAATCTTTAAAGTGAAAACGCACGCTATTCCCATGTCAAATATGTGCCCATCCAACCCGTTTTTTGCTAGACTATACGTATTAACACGATAACAATTTTTTACTTTTAATGGGATGTGCCACTCCCAGTATTCTTAACCATTCTGTATTTTGCTAGACTATGCACATTAGTATGAGGTTTATTTGTGCAAAGTATCAAGACTATACCTAATGTAGTTCTGTAGGTACGCGATAATAATTTTTTACTTTGTATAGGAGGTCCCACGCCTCTAATCAAATTCTGTCTGTGTTTCTCTACACAATGTATATGTAGAGTAAAAATCTTGGTATTGACTTCACCTTTCATATAAACTTTGCAGAAAAAAAATATATAGTTTTGACTGTTTGTTATATACAGAAATTAAATTTAATTATGTTAAAACTGGTTGCTCTAATTGGTTTAAAAAAATATATACGTATAATAAAAAAATATATTCATTAAGTTTGAAAATATTAATGCAGGTTTGATATTGAACAATATTATCTATCTATATTATCTATATGTTATTAAACAATTTTTTGGGTTTAATTTATATTTTTTGTTGAGTACGAGTATACACATGAGGACGGATACAAAATGAATAAAATTATATATAGCGTATACGTACCACGTCTCTACAATAAATTTGATGTTTTTGTTTGTCAAAATTATTAAATAAAATATATTAGTCAAATTGGTATAAAATAATTTGATCTACATAATTAAAATTTTCAGAATGCAAAATGTTAACTTCACAGGGGATCACACTTTTTGGTGCCCAAAATCTGATTGATAACGTTTATAATATTTTGTGGCTCAAAAATTAAAAAAATACAAAAAAGAAGTTAAAAAGTTGGTTCGATCCAATGGACCATGTAACTCGTAGCCGTGGTGAATATATGACGAAAATTATATTTAAAAATTGCCATGAAATGATAAACCTGATTATAATAAACAATTTCATTCTATTAATATTGTATTGTACTATCATTTTAACTTCTCATACAGCTAAAAAAACAGCCGATAAATGTATACATTAGTGGAATTTTCTATAGATTTAAAGATATTTAAACATATAACCAATGTATACATAAAATAAATTTTTTATACAAAATTAATATTTAACTCTGACTGTGCAGAAAGTTTTGGTGCTTTTTCGTTGACTTATTGAGACTTGAGCCTTTATGTACTTTATGGTTTTGCCATTGAATTTAGAATAAAAAATATATAAAAAAATATCCCTGAAGATGACCAACAAAGTTGGCCGATATATCGGATAAATAAATTAATAATGTTAAACAACCCCACCAATGTTTTTCAATCTTATTTATACCAAGACCTGAAGCTGAACTCAATTATAATAAAAAAAGTCTACAACTTATAAACATTTAATAATACAAAACACTTAAAGAATGCAAAGCATTTTAAATAAAATAATACGAAAATTAATTTTTATTAAATAAAAGGATAAAAACTACACACTTTTTTACAGAAAATATAACACTATTATGGTTTTTCTAATTATATTGAAGATATAAAAATAATACCAAAAATATAAAAAAAATATATAAAATGATATTTTTAATTTAATTGGCAGTTATTAATATACCTTACATATTTTATACATACATATTTAATTTTACGGTAGTTTAATTCGAATAATTTAGTTATTATATCAACTTTCATTACAATACGTGCCACCCCAAAATTTCAATTGGAAATAAACCCGGTGTATATCATATTAAATTATAAAATTTGTACATTTTTGTGGTACTACACATTACCAAAAATTTGTTAAATTTAAATTTGATAGCTCGTGCATCACCATCAGCATGAAAAATTTCCAATTATTTTTTACTTCATACAAAATATATTAAAGAATCATAGTAACTAGTAAAAATATCAGAATTTATGAATGTATTTAAAAGCCATACAACCAATATTGATTTATGCAATCTTTCGGTTATGGCTTCAATTTAATGTTCATCCATAAATCTTTAATTATTAAAATATCATTTATATAAATTGTTATAAAATATTACTTAAAAAAGATTTTCATTTCGCAACAGGTGTGCTGGTTGATGTATTATTTTAATTTCGGTCATTATGGCAAAGACTACATGGTTGTTTTGTCTGTTAAACAATGTGTGAAACATACTACAAACATAATAAATTAATATCAGAAACATACTGTAGGTAAAAAAATATGTTTTTTAAGTGTCTTTAATACAAATACTTGCAAAGAGTCATGCCCCTTTTTTTGAAGAACAAAACATTTTCTGAAACTTGAAATGAGGTCAAATAAAGGTGAAAATGAAAATAAAATGTTGAACTTATGCAAAGTTTTGGTTTTTTTATAGAGACACAAACGTTTGTTATAAGTTTTCACATAAATTACAAAATAATAAAAAAAAACTATTCACATAAATGACACAAACAATAAAATTGATAAAATGATAACTTGATTAATTGTCCGTAATAATAATTATTAAAAATGAAAATTTTCCAATTATTAAACTAAAAAAATAAATAATTTATATTTTTTATTTCCAAAAAATATGCATATATAGACAGATTGGCCTTAAAAATAAGTTTAAATTTATTCACCATAGATTATATGAAATAACTTTCACACTAACGCAACGTACAAAACTTATTTTTGATTTCAAGATGGCGGAAGGTTTTAATTATTCATAAAATATTATGCACCTAATTTATTTTTTACATGGTATTTTTACACGCTTTTAATTTACACTGAAAATAAGAAAATTTTATTCCATTACACGATTTTATTCCATTTAGCACGATTCAAAATCTTCTGGGCTAAAATTTTTTTGTTAAATTAAATTTTTTGCGAAATACATATTTATGTATGTTCATATCTCAAATTTCGGGGAATTCCCTATTTGTGCTTGCAAGCAAATATAATTGTAATTGGAATGTGTTAATAATTTGTAAACTATGTGCATTCATAGTTTACAAATTATCATACGTGGTTTGTAAAGGATTTCTTCAAAGGTATGCGGTTCAAAACATAAAAATCAAGAGCGATATTGCTTCTGGGGATCAGAAAGCTGCCGAAGAACTTCCAATAACTTTAAAAAAATAATTGCCGATGGTGCTTAGAGTCCAGATCAGGTTCTTAATGCTGACGAAACTAGGCGCTTATAAAAATGCTGAGAAGAACATATGTGGCCAAATAGCAGACATGAAATGAGTTACTCTTTTATTATACACTCAAAATATTATGTAAGTTAAAATAACTGAAAATGCAATTTAAAATAAATGAAAACTCAGTTAAAAACCAGTCTACTCATTATTCATTTAAATCAAATGAAATATTTTGTTAATTTTAAATACTCAAAAATTAACTGATAAAATCCGTAAAAACAAACGTTTTTTCTTTTATTTTAACAACATAAAAATTTACTGAATATTCAGTAAAAGTAAATGATATTTCCGTTGATTTTGTTTTTTTAACTGTAATAAAATGAAACTTAAAATTCCGTAAAAATAAACCATTCCTTTCGTTGTTTCTGTTTTTTTAAATTTTTAAATTTCGTAAAAATAACCGATATTTCCTTTATTTTTACTGTTTTTTATTTTACATTAAAATTAATAAATTAATACTATATAATCTATATAATCTTTTATCAAAGATAAAAGAAATTTTTACCAGCATACTTTATCAACTTAAGAACCGAAAACCACAATCAGAAGGTTAACTAAAAAGAAGAAATGATATAAAATAATAAAAAAATGATAAATTGTAAACCACTTACCTTTCTCTTGAAGTACCGAAATAAATTGTAAGGATTTAAGAGGTTTCTAAAATACATATATATGTATACCTAAATGGAATAATTAAGAAGGTATAATTAAAAATACAATGCAGTTTCAAAATATCCTAGCTATAACTGAAAAACAGTTATGCATAAAGTACCATTTTAACAATGTTTTGCAACTAGTAAAGAAGAGTCCGAAGTTCTGCCTCCAGGAACGAAAAAATTACATGACATTATTTTAAGTATACATATCTCTTAATAATATAGCTTATAATACAGGACTATTGCAAAAACAAGAGTTTAAACAGTTGCCAAGAATGACAAAAACAAAATTATACTTAGTTTTCCCACCCTAAGGATTGCCAAGCCTCAATAAAATTGGCAACCCTACACTTAAAATCACAATTGGACTGGAAGATTGATTAATTTTGGTTTTGTTATTTTTGACATAGCTATTACCTTATGGTACTTGAATTACTTACCAGATATATGACTGCGGTCGGGAGCACTAAATGTTTATTTTACACGTTTTTTAAATATACATATGATTATTTCAAACAACTATTGTTATTTTAATTTTTTTCTAAAACTGTCAAATGTTTTAACATACATACTTAGTTTTATTATTATTGGTATAACCCAATTTTCTACTTAAAATAAATGAAAAAATTAACTGTAACGGAAAATCAGTATTAATATACATTTTTTTTTAGAAATGAATGTTGAAATCAGTAGAAAAATAAAATGCTTTGAATTTTAAATGTTTATTCAGTTAAAAATAACTGTACGGATTACTTTTTAAATAAACTACAATCAGTTACTGTAAAAATATTCTGAGTGTATTAATAGATTATAAAAAAGGGTCGGAAAATTTTAATATAATGTAATGAAATTTACAGTAATTGTGTTTTTAAATCAACGGCCTCTAAATGAACAAAACTTTCGTATTTAAATAAGACCTATTTCATAGGTCATGCCGACATCGAGCTTCGAAGTATGACGAAAAGGAGTATAGGGCAATTCCACGTCAAATCTACAAGGCACTCAAAATGACTACTTCAAATTTTATTGAAATTTGTATTATTTATATACCTTGACTCTCTGAATCCAAATATAATTAAAAAAAATTTAATCTCATACAGTCGAGGAATATAAATAACAAAAGTTTCAATGAAATCGGAAGTGGTAAATTTTAAATTAATTTTTTTTGTTGTAGTTTAAAAGCAACATGCCTTACAAAACCTTAATCAATCGGTCCGTATTTAGTCCAGCTTTACATTTCAGTCCAAGATGTGAAAATAGTTTTAGTGATTTACAAACAAATGTTAGTTTTATTATAAAATTAAGGAAATTTATTTATTATTTATAAGAAATAAGATTTTAATTTAAATTATACACTAATTATTTTCAACAGCAATAGCAACACAGGCCTTCAGCTTAAATATATATGTACATGTATTTAAACTTATAAAAATCAATTATTTTTAGTAAATGTGAGTTTGGATAAGAAAGCGATTTTTTTGTGGAAAATAATAAAAGGTATTTTAGAGCTTTGTTGATTTTAAATAATCGATTATAATAGAAATGTTGCTATGTGTTAGATCTCCAAGTAGTTCGATTGGGTCCTTGTTGCTAAAACATCGAATTGTTTTTGCTCGATATAGTGGGCAATCAATTAGTATATGTGTAGGTTCAGTAGGGTACATTATATTGCAATTTCACGGAAGGGCAGTTGGCAGTTTTAAAGTAGAGCCGCGTGTAGTTATTATGTGGCATAGTCAAATACCTGTGATTTTAATTTGATCTAGTCTATTCTTTTTCAGGTTTCTGTGTAAACATATATGCTGATATGTCAGAGTGATTGGTTCTGAAGTAGTTCAGAAAAATTTACATTGATTAGGTAGATCAACAAAATTGTCTTAAAATGAGTCCATAATATAATCCCCAGACTCACACCCGGAAATCTTTCTTAATAATTTATGAAAAAAAAAATAAATAAAAAAAAAATTAATAAATTCTATTTTTTAACAAGCACAAGGTCTTTTTTATAAAAATGTTTTAACAATTTTTATTTACAATATTTCGCTACACCATTGGGTAGCATCTTCAGGAAATAAAAATAATAACAGTTATAAAATTTAAATGATTCAAAAAATTCAAATGAATGAAAAAAATTTGTTGTCAATCAATTTAAAAAATTTAACATTTCAATACATTCAAGAAACAAATAAAACAATAAATTTTCTAATTCATATCCATAAATTTAACCGGAAATGTTACTAAAAATTAATGTTTTTATTATTAATATTTGATTCAAATTCATATTATTTTTTATGCACTAAATGCCTATAATTTTGGGCAAAATTTTCTGTATCTGCTTTAAAATTTATTCTTTTTTCAATTGGAACTTTAATTATTTGTATCATTTCTAACATATAACGAAGTTTATAATTATTTTGCAAATTTAAAATTGATACATTTTCAAAGTTAGGATAATGATTACTTTTCCAACAGTGTGAAGATAATGCTGTTTTTTGCAAACTGATATTGTCTCAGTATCTCTGATCTGACTTATGTCCAGCTATCCTGACTTTCAATTTATTCTTTGTACTACCTACATAAACTTTATTACAATTCTCTTTGTCATTACCTTTACAAGGTATTTTGTAAACTAAATTAAACATATCTAACTTTTTTATTTTATCTTTTGGTTTGCTAAATAATCTATTTAATGTATTATATGTTTTGTATGCCATGCTATATTTATCTGTATCAAATATTTTTGATTTTTCTAACCGTTCTGATAAATCTGGTACATAAGAAAATTATTTATAAATTTTTGGTTCTGTATCATTTCTTCTATTTGGTTTTCTATTATTTTTATGTTGATTTAGTAATTTATTAATCAGTTGAATTGGAAAATTATTTCCGCTTAATATATTTTTTATCTTATCTATATTCTTTTTGTGAAACTCCTTGTCACTAATGGTTAGTACTTTTTCTATTAAATTTCTGGCTGTATTTATAATTATATGTTTATTTTGTTTAGAAAAATAATTAATAATTCTACCCGAAGCTCTGGGTTTTTGGTACCAATCCATTACCAATTTGTTACCTTTTCTAATTACTAAAATATCTAAATATGGAAGTTTTGAATCGCATTCTTTCTCTGTTATTATTTTTATTTCCTGAAGATGCTACCCAATGGTGTAGCGAAATATTTTAAATAAAAATTGTTAAAATATTTTTATAAAAAAGACCTTGTGCTTGTTAAAAAATATAATTCAAATATAAAAAGGTCAAAAACTACAATAACTATTTAAAAAAATGTATATTTTGAATTAATTTTCAATAAATGTTTACATATACATATACATTTATGTTATATATTGTTTTTAATTATGCAACAAACAATTTTATTCCTCTACTTTTAATTAAAAATTTAAATTAAAATTTAATTAAAAAAATTAATAAAAATAACAACTTTTTCTTAAAGTAAACAACAAAGAGTAAAATATTGTTGTCCTTCAAAATTTAGTTAATGGGATAAATTCGTTTAAAATTATAAAAAACTAAATTAAATCCAGTTCTTTACGTAAGTGATGCGCACATTAGACACGAAGAATGCTAAAAATGGATATGCCTTTAATATGAATTAATCTTTAGATAAGCTCATCATATGTTTTAATATATTTTTGTACATTCATGTTACATTTAGTAATAAATTGTGTTGCATATGGTTTTTGTGCTTTGCAAGTTATTTCTTTCTCCACCGATTTAAGGCAAAAAAGAAGTTTAAATATATAACACCAGAGGAATTACAAGATAAATATCGATAGTAGCTTAAAAGAGTTTCCTACATCTTTTTTTGGTGTAGTTAAAAAATTTAGTTTTCCGCAATAAGGTGATAGCAATAACTATCGACTAAAATGACAGATTTAGCCACACCTTACGCCAACTAAATAGACTAACGCGTTTAATATTTAACGCATCTAATGTCCATAATCAGTAACAAAGGTCTGTGAAGCAGCAAAACTGAATTTTATAAGAGAAGTTTTTCGTGTTTAAAATCGACTCATGTTGCAAAAGTTAAAAACGCTGAAATGAGAACGAACATTAGTCGAACAATAAAAGTGTATGTGATCATATTTTTATGGTAAAATATTTTTTGAACTATAAAATTACAGTCTACAATTAAAAGTTAAAATTTTCTTTAAACACTTTTTTGTATTTTACTATTTTTTAATAAAAATTAATGCGAAATGGATGTTTTTCAATTCTCTAAGAATCTCTCTAAAACTTAAAAATTATGGACAATTTTTATTAAGGTCACAAATATGTAAAAAAAAACAAGTAACAAATTTGCATTATAAAACTTTATAAATAACTACATAACAATCTTATGTGCATGCTAACACTCTGGCACATCTATACAACCATCAATTTATACATCAACATTGAAAATTTCAATGTTTTTTTTATTCTGAAAAAAAATATGCAAATAAAGTATACGCCATATTGGCTGCCATTAAATTCCACAAAAAACAGTAGTAGAGGGAGAGAAGCAATATCAACATGATTTAACGACAAATGTATAAATAATGAAGATAAAATAAAACGACATAGTACATAAAACAAAAAAAAAGGCATATGACAGTAAAAGTTTGACAGTTTTGTAACATTGTGCATTGTTCAAAACAAAAAATAAAATAAAACGAAAATAAAACAAAACAAAATAACATTAAATTAGAAGCAAAAAAGGGAACATCAGAAAAACGCAATTGAAGAATTCCAAACAAAAAAGTAGTTAAAAAGAAAAGAGATATAAAACGAAAACTAAAAATTCAAAACACATGGCTCAAATTGACCTTAATTTTTTCGTACAAGATAAAAAAAAAAATAAAAAATCTCTAAATAAAATTGAATAAAAATGAATGAATGAAAATAAAAATAATTTTAAGTTTTTCTTCATTTCGACCCTTTTCATCGTGTTATTTGTATTTAATTTTTTTGTTTGCTATTTTTATATCATTTTTTTGCGCATTGCATTGAAAATTTGTTTGCATTTTTTAACTTAGTGGCATAACATAAGTGGATGCGAATTGTATGCAAACTAAACTCAATAAAATAAGAGAGAAAACATCATTGTGCATTTGAGTATTAGGGTTTGCGAAACAGCATTTATCCTTTGGGAACAGACTTACTAAAATTGCCGTGAAACAATTTTTAATAATATTTTTATTTATAAGGTACACTAACATTTTGTATTTGTATATTTTTTATGATGGTGAACTTATTTGAAATAACCATCGGAATTTAAAGTCGGTGGTTGCAACTTTATAATATTGTAGTGAAGAAATTCATGTCATACTATTAACTTTTTCACAAAAATCTAAGTTTTTCACCTAACAGATAAAATTTACCAAAAATCTAGGTTAGTTTATGAGACAAAATTTCTGCAACTGCAAAATCATCTTGGGGCATAACCTAACATAATGAGCAAATACCCAACAATCTTTCAAACAAAAGTTCAAGGCACTCTCATCTTTGCAAGGGAATATTGAAGGAGAAATACAATGGTTTAAAACTATATCTGATGTTGGGTAGTGTAGGTGCGCTAAAGGCCTTAACCTCATTTGAGTTGAGATCTGTAGTGTGAGTGTTATGGAGTGTGCGTCATCTTTAAATGAACCCGGTTCCAGCAATAGTTTACCACTACGTTGAGTTTGCAACCAACAGGGTCATGTTGGTAATTAGCCAACTGGATCTCTTCTTTGGCATATCTACTAGATTTTCTCTATGAAATGTTTTTAGACTAAGGGGTATTCAAGGGCAGTTTTTTTCGAAGAGGGTCCTTATTATTTTCATGTGGTAAATTTTTTTAAATTTATAAAGAAGGGAATCCCATTAAATCAATAAGAAATTTGTTATTCACAAATTTAACTTATTTTTGACACCAAAAAAAAAAACAATTCATAGAGAATAACTTTTTGATTCTATTAGGATTTCTTCTGAATTGTATAAAAAAAGGATTTCTTATTAATTTCATTAGGCTAACTAACTAATCAAAATGGTTTTCCTAGTTGATTTCATTAGGTTTCTATATGATCATGTATAAGTCATCTTCTTAATTTTCTTAATAAGGATGTCTTCTTGATGATATTAGCTTTCTTGTTATTTCATTTATATAAATCAACATAGAAACTGTTTGTTAAAACATAAAATATAAAATATACTTTTCGTATAGAGGTTAAGTGCGTGTCTACAAAACGAAGCACACCAGGTTCAATCCCTGGCAGAGGACAAAAAAATGTTCACCATTGAGTTTCTGGTTTTAGAAATGAAGTGGCTTCAACCCCCTCCAAACAATCTATCAGAAGACCTTTCACTCCCTTGGAAAAATAGAAAAAAATGGATAATATGCCGGCAAAATATCGGCACAAAAAGAAAAGGTAGAAAGAAATCAAATGTGAATTAGCAAAAAACTTCAAAGGAGATACGAAAAAAGCTTTATAATATATATAACTTTTTAAAAATCGGTAGTTCTTAAATTGTTTTTATTTTTGATTTTGAAAATTTTTTGTTAATTTTTTTATTTTTTTAAAATAAAGGCAATATAGCCTAATAAAACCCTTTTTGAAAAAAAAATAAGAAGAATATCTAATAAACACCTTCTTCTTGATTTTTTCACAAACGTTTTCCTTATTAAAATAATAAGACTTCCTTTCTGAAAAAAACCATATAAAATATGTTCTATTTTATTAGGTATTTAGACACTGTTTTTTCTGGGTACTGGCAGACAAGGTGGTCATATAAAAGAAATGGTGTTCCATAAATAATTGGAATATTCTTTATTATTAATAAAGCCATAATATAGTAAAAGAAATAAAGTTTAGTTTATTTAATTTATAAAAATATATTATTGTTTAATATAAATATATTTTTTTAATTTTTGGGAACTCTTTAAGTGGTTTTATAGGACAGTTTGCTTAAACACTTAATGTTCTTCCTTAGTGCTGTTATAAAAAAAATGTTAGAAGAAATTAAGAATTCGCAATAACAAACATAAAAAAATAAATTCGCACTTTAAGATAATTAGTTTTTATACGGCGAAATATTTGTTTAATGCTTTCTTTCGTGTTTCAAATGATTCGTAAAAAATAATGGTTCATAGAAAAAATTGTTTTTATTTATTTTATATCTTATTGAAAATAATAAATCTTATTTCCATTCTCCTTTCTCCATACACATACATGTACATGTAGCCAAAGACACCTCTTTTTAAATATAATATTTCCGAAAAAGACAATGTGTGAAAGTACAAATTCAAAAGCTCTGAAGGAAAATCCAAACACAAAATGATCGACCACAGCAACAGTAGAGGTTCAATCATGTTCGTATTAAAAAAATTTACAACTTTATCCGTCACAAGCAAAAGCCAAGTGATGATAACAAGCAACACATTAATAATAACAGTAACAACTTAAACAAACTAGTCGAAAAGGAAAATTATGGAAAATATGTGCTTGAGCTAAGACCTCATATAAAGTTTTATACAGCATCTTATAATGCAAAATGACACACGTATTTATCATTACACTCTACATACATGTCGCTATACAATATATGTACATACATACAGTCGCAAGACTTGTATACAAAATATAGTACAAACTATTATACTATATTGTACTAATAGCAAAAGGGACAAAAACACCAATAGCTATAGTTGCTATAACAACATCAGCTGCACTTGCGGACTTGGTGAGAAAGTAAACTTAATAGCTTACGTAATATAGTATTAAAAGGATTTTCTTTTAGATGTGGTTTTCAAAGCCATAAATGCTATCCTGGCATTATAGTGGGCACAATTAAAATGTTTTTCATTATCTTGAGCTTTTTATACATGTACATAAAATCATAGGAAGATACTCTTAACCAAATTAAATTAAAAAAATCCTAAAATGTTGAAATTTTAACTTTAACAATCAAGAATTCTGAAATTTATTGGAGGCAGAATAAAAAACCTAAAGAGGACGAATGATCGATTTTCTAAAAAAAACCCTATACATAATATGTACAACTACATAAGAGTTTTAAAGACTTATGTTTACATAGATTTGTGGGTGTGTGCTAAAAATTTTTTTATAGAGCTGCCTGTTCACACAGCATTTTTCATTTCACTTCACAATAATTTCATTATAAACGCATCTGGGTCACTTGTGCAATGTTTAAGCTTTATACATGCAAGTCAATAGTGTGGAAATTGTATATATGTATATGTACATACGAAGCTTTCGCATAAACACATATTCGAACTCATACGTTAACATGAACATGAAGTGACGCATTTATATTTACTGATTGAAAACTTACAAATAACCCAAAAACATTTTTTCTTTAGCCACACACGTGCAATATACATATGTATATAATACGCATGTAATACCATAAAAATTTTTGTTGTTATTTTATTGTAATATTACTTTACAAGAGTTCTTAATACAAGACACATGCAGTCCTCCTATTGTCATGACTATGTTCATCTTCATTGGCTTTTATTGCAGCGGCCAACCGGCAATATTCTCTTGGCCGGTGGCTTTAAACATGCACATAAACATTTAATATGACTTTACAAACGGTTAGAAAACAGTTACAGTTAAAATTGTTTAACCATTTTGAACATAACAAAAAAAAAAAAAAACTGTAGTGGCCTACAGTCAACTTAACCATACCAAATGGAAACAGGTATTCTTATGGATATATTACATAAAGAATAAAAGTTTAAAGTACATATATTCAAATCGAAAAAAAAATAATTTTCGATTTGGGGTGTTAGGTAAACTACCCCTTGCCCCTTCCCGATTATGGCCAAAATTTATACAGCTCTCCACAAATCAAAGGCACTTACTGAATTTCATTTTGATATGTCATACAGTATGACCTGTAGAGTGTTTACAAAATTTTGGAGTAAGTAAACTACCCCTTCCCGATTATGCCCAAAATTTATACAGCTCTTCATCTCCATAAACCAAAGCTACATAATAAATTTAGTTTTAATATATCATACGGTATGACCTGTAGAGCGTTCACAAAATTTGGGGGTAAGGAAACTACTCCTTGCCCCTCCCGATTATGCCCAAAAACTATACAGCTCTTCATCTCCGCATACCAAAGGCACATACTAAATTTTATTTTGATATGTCAAACGGTACAAACTCCACAACACAGACATCATCGCGAAAATAGTCAAAATGGATTCAGGACACCTCTAAACGTATAAATCCCTCAAAATCCCGATGTCGATTTTTTTCATGCTTACTACACTTTACCTTATACTACGTACGGTAAAGTCCAAAATAGTTGATATTTATTGCCTTTCTGAAATTTCCATTTCAAAACTTTAAATATGTAAATAATTTTTGTATTTTAAAAATATTTTTTATTTTTTTATTAAAACATAATTAAACAGAAGATTATTAGATCTGACGGTTGTCAGATCTTACAATACTGTCAGAAAAATATACAGAAAACGTCTAGGAATCGTGTGAACTGACAATGGTTGTCTGGCAATATTGTCGGAAAAAGCATTGTCAGACTTCAAACTAACAATAATAATGCCAAATATGTGACAATCGTGTGTCAGCACAAGGTTAGGTCTGTCAATATTGTAAGATCTGATAACCATCTGTACAGTGGCTTTACTCTTTATTAAATATAACACATTCAGTTTTATTTTATTTATATATGAACATGTCATATACGACATTTATTATTACAATACATTTTAAAAATTGTTGTTAACCGATTTTTCGCCGCACATAGTCTTATTGACTAATTTCCATAAAATTTTATTTGTTACCTAATATGATGCCAATTAGGAAAATTGAGACTTTAATTACGTTTTTTTATCTTTCCGGAAAATTAGTGGTGATTATATAATTATAATAATTATAATAATTATAATAAATTTTTTGTCTTTCTTTTGTTTTACAATAACGTGTTGTGACACTTTGGTACGTTTTGATTTTGGTTCTTCTAATTTTGATTATCTTTATCCTCAAAAATAACTAGAGTAGAGCGATTTCAGACTGGAAGTCTAGTTGTGGTTTTGCTTTGGGTTTTTTCCAATATAACACAAAAAACATTGCAACTTTGAAGCGTTTAAAATTGCGGAGTCCATAGCGTTTGAAAAGAAAGGCCTCCACCACTTCTTGCCTTCTTGTCTGCCATACAAACTCCTCCCATGTGCAAGTTTTATTTTTTTTTATCAAATTAGGTTCTTGAGCATTACATATGTCATAACATTTTCGGTTATAATGACGGACAGTTGTAAGAGGGTCGATGGTATCAAAATTAGTCGTTAACGTAACAATTGTGTAATCATGCCAAGTTACAATGAATATTTCATTTGCGCAGTCAAACATAAAGTTTCGTAATTTTTTAATTCCCATATTGTTAAATTATTTTTTTTTTTGGCACATTAGTCAAAAAGAAGTAAAAAATAGTCATAATATAAGTAATCTTTATCTATATATTTACCGGTCTGTAAAAATTTTATTTACATCATAAGTGATACACCTGTCAGTTTTTACACATGCATTGTGGTTTTCAGACAGCCCCCATAACAGTAGCCATAGCTTTATATTGCAACTGTTAGCGTTGTTAATTTGTTGTTAAAAGAGTTGTCTCCAAAAGAATTCAAATTTCTAGTATGACAATTTCTAGTGTTGCTATCCCAAAAAAAAAAAATAAAGCCTTAACCCTCTGTAGCATAATGTAGACTGAAGGCAACATACCGTTCGTGTCAAAATTAATGGAAATAATTTCTTTAACCCAATTAGCTCGCCCTACTTGCTGCAAAGTGAGATTTGATTTTTGACTGTCGCTAGTTACGAAAAGTGGTTGACTGCGATTTCAAAAATTATTAAAAAATTGTTCATTTCTTGATTTGTGTTATAACTTGATAAATTACACAAAGAAACAAAATTAATCTTTTGTTTTGTTTGTGTCTAAAAATTAAATTTTCAAATTTTTCTTTAATATTATCACCTAATTTGTAATTTAATTTATTCTTTCTTGGAGAGAATAAAAAAAACTTAATAGTTCGACTAAATAATAATTTCAAATTTTCAAAATATTTATTATAAAATATTTATGTTTAAATTTTTGGTTATTTTTAACAATGTCTTTATCAGGTTGACAATTATATGGTTCTAACCAATGTTCGAAAATGTAACTTATATAATGTACTTTAGTATTTTGTATGGTAGAATATCGAATGCACAAATGCAAATAGTGTTTATGTAGTAAATACGAAAAAGAACTGTTATTCTACTTGTGATCTTTCTGCAAAACGTCTGAACAAACCAAACATAAAGATCAAAATATTTTTCGTGCACAAACAACAAACTGTTCGGTTCAGCACATTATTATTAATGTATAGTTTGTGCATTTAATATTAGTATTCATTTGCAAAAAAGAAAAAAAATGCAGAACGCTAAAACATAATGTAGAACACAACCAGGGCTGGCAGAAAATTAAAAAAACCGTCTTTTAAATTTTAAAAAATCGCCTAAAAAATTCGGACAACTAAAAAAAATATTTCTTTAATTATTTTTTGTTTATATTTTGGTTAAAAAGCAATCAAAAAAACCTTCTCATGATTTTTTTAGTTAACTATGACATACATATTTAATGTATACTGCATTCAAAACATTGTCTTATGCTTTAAACACGTAGTCGTCAGCGGCTACACGACTACACATTCCGTTAGCACAATTGTCGCAGTGTAGTCAACTACTTAATTATATTAAAGACTAGCTGTGCCCGCCACGTCGTGGCCGTCCTAACAATATTTTACTTGATTTTACTTTGAAAGTATTCCACACCACTTGTTATAATCTTACTTTTATAGTTCTTGAGTTATGGTTTATGTATTTCTTTATATAAAGGTACCCATCCTTGGATAAAATTTTAAAATTTATAAAAAATTCTAAAATTCTTAAATTTATTGTAATGCTCTGTAAGAGGTGTTTAATTTATTTTAATAACAATTTAATTCCACAAAGTAAAAACACAAATTATTCTCAACTGCTGCCATCTGTTGCGTAATTTTAAAATAAAAATAAATAAAAAAATGTATTGAAAATATCCCAGTTTTAAACCAAAATTTTCAGTACCTTTAAACAGCAAAATGCGTTTTTAGTGCTTTCTCTCCTTTTTCTCCTGTAAGTAAGATATTACAGAAAAAAGTATCCTATATTAGGATCCGGACACTAAGGTACATCCTCACAAAATTTTGTTAAAATCCTTCCAGTAGTTTTTACGTGATACGAACACAAACGAAAAGCAGACAGAAGGATGTGAGTTACTATTTTATTATATGTGAAGATGACAGCTACTTCGTAAAGTCTGACATTGTTGTAGAAATACATATCTTACTCCTATAAAATAACATTTAAAAAAAAAAATAAATATTTCTTCAAAACCTTTGGCATGTTAATAAATTTGTAATTTTTTGACATATTCTTTTGTTAAAAAAATAAATTGTCGGATACAAAAATGGAAATTACCCTAATTTGACTGATTTGATTTAAAAATAATCGTTTTACTATAAATGTAGGTATTTTATTTTTGGCAGTCTGTACAAGTTAGCTCAATAATGTTAACAAAAAACATTTTTAAAGAATCGTACACATAATATTAGAAAGCAAACAACAATCCCCCTTAAAGTTGCCCTTTTTTACTTTAATTACCACAATTTTTTAATCGTTTAAACTAAGAATATAAAACTTTATATTTTTAAACACTCATATTTTTGGTATTGTAAAAAAATCGTCAGTTTTAAGAAAAAATCGTCAAAAGGGAATTAAAAAACCGTTATGTATTGTACTCGGGTTGAGTAAAAATAAACAAACACTAAAAAATAGATATCGTTTTTGGGTTTGTGTATGATACACAAAATAATGTTCAGTAAATTTACGAACACTGGTTTTAACAGAACAATATTCTTCTTATGTTTAATAATAATGTGGTCGATTAGAAGTACACCAGAATTTCTTAGTTCATACACATTAAGGATACAATAAATAATATGAAAAAAAAGAATTTCTTTCAGAAATATAAATGGAAATGTCTATATAGAATCACTAATACAACAGAATTTCCCATATATATTTATTTAGATTTTTGTTAGATTTCTATTAGCTTTAGACAAGCATAGTGCATATTTAAATAACATACATAAGACACAAACATTTCAAAAATATTTTTTACCTAAAAAAATTCAAATATTTTTCAAAGTTTTGCCAGCCACTGAACATCTTAGCTTATAATAATATTTGCAAACGTGAAGTGTATTATTTTACTTTGCCCATATTAATTTACTTATAATACGAATATATCCAAACTGATTTCATAAAGAAAAATATATATATATACTCAAGTACACATGTCTTACACACTCATGCACAAATGATTAATCCAATAGATACATGTGTTTGCTTGATCCTGGTATTTTTACTTGATATCCCAGTACAATGCAGGCAGTAGCCATTTGAAATAAGACAGCCTTAAGATGGACACTATTAAACTCTTTAAATAAATGAGGTTGTTGGGTATGCGTGGGATATGGTTTGATTCAGGTGTTACCTTAAGCATGTGATAGCAGTTGTATTAAATTCATGTACGAGTATGAGTATAAAAGGTAAATTCATTTTTACGGTCGCACTAATGAATTTAATTATAAGAGAAATTAAGTAAAGTGGTTAAGATTATTTTTATTTTGTAATCTTATATAAACAAAGGGTCATGTGAATAAATAAGATGTGAAATATATATTTATCTTTGATTTATTGATTTATACGGTTTTTATAAAATATATATAAATATTAAATTCATTATATTAAGCCATGCGCAATGCCTTTTCTTAAAATTATTAAAATAATTAAATCATAAAAGGAATATAAAATAATTTTCCAAAAATATAATAATGGAAATAGATTACTATGAGAAAAGATATATTTCTACACTAAATGAATTTCTAATTTAATCTATTGATTTTTAAGCACAGATCAGGTACTTATATATAATAATCGGATATTATATTTTTTGGAATAAATATTTTATAATTCGTTTATGACATTTATTTTATTACTTTCGAGGAAAGCATTATGCACAAGTTAAGATAAATAATGTTAAATATAAAATCTCTTATAAAATTCTTTAGTGTAATTAAAATAAGATTCTTAAAACTAGTATAGCTTCTCTAATTGGCATTCGAATTAAACTAAATATTACTACGCTTGAATTCATATTGTAAAAAAAAATTTACAACATTTATTTTACAGTCACCGTTTTTTATTACAGAATTATTTGAGAAAGTCGACTTAATTATAAAAAAAATTATATATCATTAAAGACTATGTACTTATGTTTGACTCACATACATATTTATGTGAGTGTTCTTGTTATGTGATAAAGGCATTAGGCTTATGTCTTTATTTCTTCCTAAAAACTTAAAAATACTCGTAGTATCATAAATTTGAGGATTAGCAATAAAACATTGATAAAATGAAAACAATAGTATTTCGAAAATCCTGTTGCCTATAACAAAGCGAAAAGAAAAATTATAAACGTTAAGCTAGAAAACGAAACAGGGAAAATAATGATTATAGAAGAAAATGCTTAATAAAAGCAAACAAAAATGAAAAACATCAACACTGTTTGACCCATTTTCCACGCATACTGCAAAGATTACAACACAGTGTGAGATCCACTACTAAGTTTTTCTTATAATGCCAACAATAATAAAAAATGTATACTTAGATATTAATATAAGGGTATCCACAAAGTAAAATTGCAAGCAAAACAAAAAAGTTGTATAAACTTATTTATGTCTTTCAAGAAGAATGATAACTTACACATTAATTGCAAGGTTTATTTACTTTATAGTAATCGAATAAACCCATAATATATGATGGATATCGCAAAATTCATGCAAGATTTTTTTTCCATTATTTATTTATTGTATCTGCAATATATTTAAACTAACAATAATTGCTCATATCTTAAGTTTAAAAAAAAATATACTTGTTAAATCCAGCCAGTGCTAGACAAAAAGAAACATGTATGTTTCAGGGTTGCTGTTATTTGCGGATGTCCGTCCATCTTAGTCGATTGTAATCAGGTTCATTTAATACGTTACGGGCAGCGAATTCGGATTAGTTTCAAGCTACTTTAAGTACATGGTTCGCTATTTCTGCTTTAACTGATGGCACGTTTACATCCTTGTGGGTGTTCGAGTTCTTTTATAAAATAAGGAGCAGCTGTAATCATACATAAAATATTATTTTGGTGCCTTTGCATTTTTTCTACATTGCTGAGGCAGTGCTCCATAATTGAATTCCATAACACCAAATTGATTTTAGAATTGACATACAGTAGAAGTTTGCAATCTAAGCTGAGAGTAGAGTTACCGTCAATGGGCCAGTTTAGTTGGACTGGTTTTAACTTCATTTGTGTTAACTTTTATTCTATTTAAGTTTTCCTAGTAATACGACGATTAAGATGCTGCAATTCGACAAAAAAATATCGTCGAAGTATTGATCGACTTCATCACCTGACAGAATAAAGAGGCTTTTTAAAATATATATAAAAATTTATTTCTATATAATTTTATAGTTTTACTACATAATACAATTTTCGCAGAGGCTTATTAAAATATATATAAAAAATTTATTTCAATATATATTTTATAGTTTCACTACATAATACAATTTTCAGAACTACAAGTGTCTTAAAAAATTTTTACCTGTTAAATATTTATAAGTAGAACTAAACCAAATTTATTTTAAAAAAATCTAAAAATTATAATTTTTACAGATAGTGTTTATTACAGTGCTTAAAACTTAACCAAACTATTTTCAATCAGTTAAAGATTTAGCGTCCAGGTCCAAAATTTGTTAAATGCCTTTTTTTAAATATTTTTTAGAATATATTAAAAAAATTAGCTTTTAAAATACATACAAAATAAAATAATAATGTAACATTTAAAAAATTCGATTTCTCAGCCTAATTTAAAAATTTTAAATCAAACAAATTTTTGTGAGTTAACCGGATATTTTTTTAGCTGCATAAGAACTATCGATATCAATAACCATAGTTTGACAGCTCAGAATGTGTGTAGACATTTCTGTATCAATAATTCTAATTCGTTTTCAAAAACTAATTTATTTTCAAAAAATAAATCTGTTCCCAAAGTTCATAGAGCTCTTTTAAAAAAGAATTATGTTTAGTAAAGAAGCTTATTTCTGATTAAATTTCCGTATTTGAAGCAAAGACAATCTTCAAGCCGTTAACGAATCAACACGGTCCTTGTCTCTTTCGAAATAAGCAAGCAGCTGCCGTTACGGTGAATGACAAGCGTTATAGAGCCACGCTGACTAAATTTTTGTTTTCAAAAATTTATCAGCTAGACTTCAACGATATTTAGTTATAACACGGCGGCGCAACTTGCTATACAGCGCTCTTAACAACCAATTTATTGCAAAATCATTGGTGACAAATTTATTTCCAGAAGTGCTTCTGTTTACTAGCCCACTCGGTCGTGTGATATATATACATATGTATTACTTTATATTGTGTTTTAAATATCAATTAACCGTACAATATTCTAAAATACTGAGTTGGTCCTATAGTTAAGAAGTTGAATTATATATTATTATTTATTTAGTGATCAGCTCGCCTCATAATGCGTTGGTGATGGTGATGGCGATGGTTACAAATCACTGAAAATAAATTTCTTCAAAAGACTTTCTTCATGAATGTTTTAAGAAAGAATTCTTTGTGTTGTGTTTGTTACAGGTACATGCCAATAATTTAATGAACCGATGCACTCGAAATTGAAAGCAATGCAGGCCGTCGCTCAAATTTAGCCAAATCAATGACAGCCAAGTTGCGGCGGAAATTTAGGCAATATTATATTGTATTTATAGTCGCATACGTAGCTCCAAAAGCAGCAAAAAGTTTTCCCTTATACCACACATGCAAGTTTTATCATTTCAACATCGAATCGCAACCTTAATAAAAAACTCAAACTCAAGCTATTTATAAAATAGTTTTATAAATAGGAGTAAAATACTAACTTGTGATTTTATAGACAAAAAGATTAATGTATTTAGAACAGAGGCAGGGAAAATTCAGAAAATCAGTTATTTTAGGATTAAATTTTTTAAGTATAAACAAAAGTTAAAAATAACATACAAACGAATTGTTAGAAGTCAGGCTTAAGTTATTTTATTTTCTCTAATTAATCCAAATGGTTGAGAGCATATTTTTTACAAATTTTACAGTAATTTAAGAAAAATGTTATTTAAAATAGATTTTTTTATTTTCAAATAAATTAGATCTTAATTTCTTTTTAATAAAAAAAAACGAAAATTACTATAAACTAAACTTTTATTAAATTAAATAAATTTTTTATTCAAATCTTTTATATTACAGAACAAAGCGAATCCATAACAGCCCAGCAAAAAATGAGGCATGACGAAAAGAAGTACCTGTTACATAATACCTTACTTTTGTGGTTGCTAAATTCTGTTAATCGTTTACAACACACATTCAATTAAAATTAAACAAGCTATTAGTATTAACTATTATTGTAGTCTTCCGATTTTGTTAAAATCATTAAGTTGGTAATCTAGTTACGAAGTCCTTCCACTAAAAATGTATTACCATTTTTGTAATTTTTGCTGAGGGGTGATTGAAATCGAAATGTAAAACTCCATTTAAAAAATATATAAGATATTTATTTATGTATAGAGTTTGACACTTGCAAAATAAGCGAAAATGTCTAAATTCGCCGTTGCAAACACCTAGTATTAATTCGCCTTGTTACTTGTTAATAGAGTTTTCAAAAAATGTTTCCATTTATTTGACACCCTCTGTGAATATGGTTTATTATACTATTTTGTGAGATATCATTTACAGACGACTTATATAATCTCTGAAGAAATTCACCAAAGACATGCTTTAAAATCTTATCAAGCAATGCGTAAAATCTGCCTTGATTAATTTTAACGTTTCCTATAAAAAAAATTATGGTATATGTTACTATTACGTAATATCTAGAAAACAATATCGTAGGTAACATAAATTGAGTGTCAATTATTTTGGGAAATAAAACACTAAACCTTAAAAGCTAAGTTAGAGCTTGTAATGGCAAGAAAACTGGGACAGAAGCCAGTCTTGTTTTCAAAATAATATATTTACCAAAATTTTTTTTATCTATTTACAACTATGTATTTCATAATAGGGAATTCCCTTAAAAATTAATTTTTACAATTCATTGAATGACATTTTCAAGGCCTACACAAAAAAGCTTAAGATAATAAGGAAACCAACAAACAAATGAACAAATCGAGCAACGATTACATGAAACGACACTGTTGATACAAACAACAATAAAGGAAATAAAGCAGATGTAGAGTGGTGGCGGCGGCATTGGATGAGGAATAAAAAAAAAACATTCATAATTAATAGGCACAAAAAAGCAAGTGACTTGTAAGTAAATGTAGAGCATAGAAAATATTATCAAGATGCCTAGCTATGAGTTTATATTATATAACATGAAATACAAACAAAATAATGTGTATTAAAATACACATTTCTTTTACTTTGGAAATATTTTCATGGTATATTTGTTTTAAATGTTGTATACTCTTTGACTTAGAAAAAAAAAAAGGAAATTTATCCTTGACATAATAGAAACAACAAAATCAACACTAATACAACTATTGCCAAGCCTTACTGAAAATGATGTTTATGACATGATAATATTTTTTTATATTTACTTTACATGGTTTTTATATAAAATCACAAACGCTTGTTTGAATGTATGTTTGCAAAAGTGAAAAATAAGTTCCCAGTTTGTTATATTTTCTCGGCCTTTCCAAGGAGTGTTATAAGTTGAATAGTTTATAGCACTTTATAAAGGTTTTGATGGTAGAATTTCGCTAAGACAGCAATGTCATTATTAAGGATGTTTTGTTTTTTGTTGAAGCTGTAATATTCTGTAATATTATTCTATTGACATGCATACTTCTCATTGTGTTTTGTAGAATTTTATTATTTCTAGAGTATTTTTGGCTTCTCTAAAATTAGGAAAAAGGTTTTCTGATGATCTGGCCTGAGCAACCAGTGAAATACGTATAGTAACTAGCTCTTTTCCCCCAACAAATAAATTGCATTTTATTATAAAACGTAATTAACGTGGGTAATTAGCATATTAATAAAAACCAAAATATTCTAACTTTGTAGATTTTCAAGAGAATATTGTTAAAGTCGCGACACCGTTTTCATGCTCAACTCTTGCAGTATGTTATGACCACAAGAATTTTAGCAACTTCTGTGAATGGACAAAAACTTTATTAATCTGCTGAGGATATATGTGCCCATTTTTTTGAAAGTGTTCTAAGTCAGAATTGACAAACAATGAGTTAGGTACAAGAATGTGAAAGTTACACATTCTTGTAAAGAAATGTAAAATTACAGATCAACTTATTTTTTTGCACTTCTGAATAATAAAAACAATGATTTTCAACTGTTAAATAAAAATTGAGTAAGCTTAATTGAACACGTGTGAATACAAAAATAAATTGCTCAATTAAGGTTAATTTATCTCAATTAAGAAAACATGTCTGAATAGGTTATTAAAATGCTTGAAAATTATCAAAAATAATACTTTACTTCCTCAAAATCCTTTATTGCCACATTTAGTAATACTTGTATTTATGTATTCTAGGGTATTAAGTTTTCCATTGAGTCTAAGTTAACCATTAGATGATTTTCCGCTATTTAATATTGCTTGACGCGATATTTAATATTAAAAATATTTTTTATATAACACGGTACAATAACATCTTGTCACTGTTTTTTTTTTTTTTTTTTTCAATATCTATGTTCTCTTTGCATCAGCAATTATCTTTTTGATATCTCGAAAGATAAATATTATGGAGCTTCAATATCGGTATGTGATAACTCAACAACAATATTTGATATATTTGGAGTAAAATCCTTAAATCGTTAATGAACTTATTTTCTTCTTCCGCACAAATTGTTCTAGGCTTACAGGTTACTAGTCTCTTATGTATAATACTTGCAACCCAATATTTCAATTGCGAAGTTGAAGCCCGGTTGTCTAAGTATTTTTTTGGGTATACTATCAAGAACTGCGTGCAAAAACATACATTGAATTTTCATTATGTTGCATACAGGGGTTTCTTAAATATTTTAATCGATTTTTTATCTCAATTGTTGCCTCAAGACACCTTAGTTTTAAGGTTGGAGGTTTCGAGTGAACCACAGACAATGTAAAAATTTCCACTTGATTTTTGTATAGCTGGACTTTCAACGCTTCTGGCTTAAGCCCTTTTTATGTCTCCGGACTCTATGTCATACATCCAGAATAATAGAAAGTATTAACAAACTTCATCAATTGGCCGCCAGTTTTTAAAATATTGTTATTGTTGTTATGTACTTAATTACTTTGATATTTATTTTCAAAACAGTGGACGTCAAAAAAAGTAGTAAAATAAATCGACTTTTTCATCCATTTTCTGTCATAGTAAATCTCGTAATTGTGGGTACATAAATATTGCCTCAATAAATGCAATAATGTATTTTACAAAGTTTACAAAATCAACTAATTTTTTACCTTACCCCTTACAGTAGTGAATACTAAAAAGCACAAATGTAAGAAAGATATAAAAAAGTTAAATTTACAAGGAGTTACGAGGAGCTACGGATATAATACGACATGATTTTAGAACATCTTCAGTGCACTGAAATAATCGCTTAAAAGGAACAGCTACTAAGTGGAACATTGCTAAAAAATATCATGTCATAATTAAGCAGGTTCGTAATCTAAAACAATTCCGCAAACCTGCACACGGTTGGATAATGGAATTATGTGGGACGTGTAAGCAACTAGCGAAGTCGAAACGCTTAATAATTATTTTTTCTAAAAATTTTGGCTATAGTGTTTTCTTTTCTCCGGATTTTTGTAATGGAGTTCGTTAAGCACTTCACTCTGACTAACTCCTTACGTTTTTCTTTGCCTTTTTTTTTCGTCACAGTGACATCTATATTGCACAGTGGGTTATGGATTCAAAATAAACACAACAAAGAGTCAAAGGTGTGTCAGCAAAAGATTTTTTCAATTATGATTCGTATAGTATTCTTATCGAGGATCGAGTTTTGAATTCACCTATTTTTAACTATTATTAGCCATTATTTTATAAACCATGAGGAGCTTCTGATGTTATATTTAAGTTAAATTATGTTCCATGTGCTTTTCCGTTGTGATTAGTATTGTATCCTTTATCTTCTCTCTGAACTGTTTAAGGAAAAATATGATTTTAGCTTTTAATGATTTTATGATTTAGCTTTTTGTCATCAGCCGTTTTACGTTATTACTGTTCCTACTTAAAGTGTTTTTGCACGACTTATATTTGTCGTATGACTTGTCAGTTTAACAACACTGGTCGTCAAAAAAAAAGCGGGAGCTTGAACCTTGTTATATGATTTTAATGGACTTTTATGTGCTGAATACAAAAAACTGTTAACAGTTTTCTATCACGTCTATTTTTCGATATATTATTATTTAAATAAAATAAAAATATTAAAATATTAGATACATATGTAGTTATTGTGATAACAATGGTCACACAATCACAGAATTTTTTATTACGTCTAGTTTTCTTGATATTCTTATTAAAATAAAATAAAATGTAATTTCATGTGTTTGTCAAAATAGTTGGCCACTTTACATACGGTTCAAAAATTTTGCTTGCAAACGTACATGTGTAATTATAGCTGACATAACCTATAATATATATTTTTGGCGCCATACAGTTTTGTATTGCCAATCACAGCTGATGCATATATACAAACCTTGTGCTTTTGCCGTATTTTTAGTGCTTTCGGTACGACACAAAAAAAGCCTAAAATAACAAGTTGGCATTACAGGACGTCAGATGCTTTGTCAGATTATAGAATACGCTCTAAATGAAAAATTTCATATGTATTGTACACACGGAAAATACACTTGTTACGTTTGAAAGGGTTCACACCAAGAATGGTGTAGATAAATTACACATTAAATTACACACAAAGCGACAAGTCATATGACAAATACACGTCGCACAGTGTTGTGAGCATGGCCATATACAGAAAAGTATGGAAATTAAAAAAATGGCTAATGGCATTTAATAAAAGACACTTTTACTAATAATCGTAAAAAAAATTAGATTAAAATAATAATTTTTTTTTTTTCAAAGATATGGCTCTTCAAAATTGTGGTTTGAAATAACTGCAATTTTGTATAAAAAATGAATAAAAATGAGCATGTACTTCGCTGGCTTAAATAATTGAATTTAGTTGGCAAATAAACCAATTTTGTACTAGATTAGTTGTTGTATTATGTTTTAAGAATATAAACGGTATTTTTAATTACATATGTCGATAACAGTATGCATCATTATAAGAATGTTATTAATAAAACAAAACATTACCTGTTGTGATAAGCAAACATATAATAATGAAGAAAAAAATTTCCAAATATTACTGGGATATTTTTTCTATCATTTTATAACAAAAAGTATGTTAATTTATAAAAAAAAAATTTAGCTGTGCTTAAGTGCGCCAATTTAAATAATTGTTATTTTTTAAAGTCGCACAGTAAATTTTCTAGTGGAAAAAAATAAAAAAAAAACTTTCAAATTTATCAATAAAACACATTTGGGATGAAAGCCGAGACTCCCACGATTTCAGAGGTGGTTTGGCTTTTCATGTGCGTTACACCTATAAAAAGTTACACGGCTCTAAAATCGAATTATTTTGATAATTTTTTCACAATTTTTAAGTAACAAAAAATGGATTTGGAAAAATAAATATCAAGAAAATGTGGAGGATGATAATATAGAAGATATATCTTTTGAAACTGTATTACCGCATAGTGATGATATGTATAGTTTAAGCGAATCGTAGCATTTTTTCTAACTTTTATGACACGTATAAATTTCAGGATATACGGGAAGGGCGCGAATCCTTGCTCCAAATTTTTTAAAATTTTTAATTTTGTTACGTTTTGCCAACCTAAATATATGTGCCAAATTTCAGTTCTTTACAATAACTTTTTCTATTTATGGCCACTCGTTATATGAAGTCACGACACTGTGCGTCGTGTAAAGCCACTTTTAGTATTTTGCTTTCACTGCCCAACTTATATGCAACATTCTGTTCTACCTGTGGTGAAGGTTATAAAAATAGCATTTTTAAATTTCAAAAAGCGCGTCTGGGAGCAGGTCGACAGTACTAACAGTTTTTATATTTCATTATTTTCCTATGTCAACATTCGAAAAAAAAAAACAGTTTAACTTTTTCCTGCCATTTTATTTTAACTAAATTGCTTTCCAATTTAAACCTCATAAAACATAAAATAAATCTTTTTTATTTCGTAAATATCTTTTCTTTTTGCAACCTCATCTACGTATAAGTAGATTTATGAAAAATTTTAAAATACAGATTGCAATATCATCTTCTATAAAAGAGCATTATCATTGCTTGTCGTTTCTATTGTTCGCATCTTTATTGTTTTTTTTTTTCTTTTTGGCAATTTCATTATAAATTGAAAAGGAGAAGTAAATAGTATTTCTATGGAATTTTACCTATTAAAGAGGTTAGATAAATTTATGCATACTTTTTTAATCTTATTACACATAAATCTTATTATATATATTTTAATATTTAAAGGTTTTATTTTGACTTGCTTTATTTCTGAAATTATATTAACGCCTTTTCAGCTGTCTTTCCTAAAGTCAAGGTTATTGTTATTTTTCCTCTATATTTAGTGGGATTTTATTTAAGTAACTTCAAGTTTTTTATATTATAGGTCCTTAAAAATAGCTCATAAAAAATGAAATATTTTGCAGTTTATTTTCGCATTACAAAATTATTGAAAAAAGGCATACTTAATATAAGCAATATTTACCATCGTTGTTACTCTTTTTCTGATATTCTTTATTAAAAACAAAAATTCCATACACAGTGTATTACACACCTGTTGACATTTGGTGCTATATTGAATTAAATTTATCTTCTAATTATTGTAATTTGATTAAACTTATCCAGAACCTATTTGAAGCGTAAAAAATTAACACTAATTTCTACAAAATCACCATAACAACCCAAGTTTTTAAAAACCAAACAATTAACTTGAGATATAAGAAGAGGTCTGAAAGACCAGTAAATGTCATAATCCATATCATTAGATAAATTTGGTGAATCCGAAATACTTTTTTTATGAAGACTAGAGTTTTAAAAAATGATCAACATAGAACCATTTAATTTGTTTTTTTTTTTTTTTTTTGATAATCTATACATAGAATAAAACGGTAACTCTTTTCCTGTCTATCTTTTTATTTGTGTTCTTATCTCAAAAAGACTACTGGAGCGATTTTAACAAGACTTTGTGAAGAGGTACCTTAGTATCCTAACTCCAATATACTTTTTTCCGAAAAAATATCTTATTTCCAAGAGGAAGTAGAGAAAAAATTTGTGAAAGTACGCCGTTTTTTTACGATTTAAATGTATTGCATACTTTAAAGCATCTTTTAATAAAAAAACGGGATATTTTAAATACGGTTGCGCAACAGATGGCGCTGTTTTAAAATAAAGACTAACTCATTTCCTGCCTGTCTTTTACAGAGCTTTACAATAAATTTTAGAATTTTATATACATTTTATCCAGGGCTGTGTACCGTTATATAAATTAAATACGTAAGATTTGGTGGATGTGGATTACTTCCAAATAAAATCGAGAATAATATTGTCAGGGAGAACACAAATACTACACCTAGTACTTAAATAAGAAAAAACAAAATAAAATTCTAATAACTTAATAAAACAGGTTAGAATTTAAAGGGAGTGCCATTAAATACCTTTATTTTTTTAATTAAAATCTTATTTTGTTGTCAATAAGAAGTGATGTTGACGCTTATCTATTGGACTGTAACATGAAGACTGTTAAGATCGTGTAACCTTGTTGGGTTTAGCAACAAGTATAAAAATTAAATTAAAGAATGTTCCCATAAACGGGTATCGTCTTGTGTTTTAAACAATAAAAGTAAACAAAACATAAACAATAAATAAAATATACGCACAATAAAAAATAAAATCGAAAACAAAATGGTATCCCTATAGAATCTGTCTCAATTTTTCTCGATTTTTTTTTTTTTTTTGTGTAAATTTTATCAAAAACTTTTTTGTAAGAATTTTATCGAAAATTTTTTCTAACTTATTCGAAAATTTTTTGTAAAATTTTATCATAAATTTTTTGTACAAAGAATCGAAAAGTTTTTTTTAAACATTTTATCGAAAATTTTTTGTAAAAATTTTATCTAAAATATTTTTAAAAATTTATCTAAAATATTTTTAAAAATTTTATCGAATTTTTTTTTAAAAAATTTATCGAAAATTTTTATAAACATTTTATCGAAAATTTTTTGTAAAAATTTTATCGAAAATTTTATCGAAAATTTTTGGAAAAATTTTATCGAAGGTGTTTTGAAAAAATTTTACAGAAAATATAAATATTATATTTCGTTAAAATGGTTAGACGTAAACACATTTGGAGTCATATTGACTCCCAAATATGACTATTGCCTGCTCTTGGTTCCTAGAGGGCACCTTGTGAGTCTATCGTCTACCTCTGTGTATTGCTTTCTATAAAGGCCTCTAAAACAAATCAAAGCAGACAAATCCTACCAACCAAAAACAAACAAAAATCTTCCCTCACAGGGGGTTATTGATTCCCCGAAATCTGTATGCATTCCATACGTCTAGTGGTCGCGATCTAATATTTATTCAACAAAAAGAAAAGCAAATGAAAATCAATACAACCGAAAAACAATGAGAAAAAATATAGTTGGTCGTAGTTTTTTGTCCTCATCTTATAATAAAATGGTCCGATGTTGCTGAACTGCGTTGGAGAAATTTTCGTAACTATACAAAAACTGGCAGATTGGTGTTCATAAATTTTCTGTCTCTTCTGGTGCCTTGGCAAAGTTGATTTCAATCCGAACACAGACGGAGACACAGACAGACGGACAGATGCACATCGCTTAATCAACTTCTCTATGTGTAAGGATCGAAAATATATATACTTTATGGGGTCGAAATTTAATATTGTAGAAATTACATATATACCATTTCCACCTGTGATGAATAGTACAAAAATAAAAGTATATACCGAAATATATTTTAAACCATAATAGGACAACCACCTGAAAGTTAAATATATTAAATATATACGCTATAACAACAAACAAATATATTTAATAATAAAAACTTAAAGGGTTTCCCAGAAGAACTTCGTCTTTGGCTATAAAGACAGACATTTAAAATTTACCCAAATTGTGTATTTCTATGTCCATAAGATTAAATCAGGAAAACAAACTATAAATATGTATATAGGGTATCACCACATAAGACGTGATTAAAATTTTCTTATAAATTTGTATTTTTAGACGTATGCCTTTTAACAGGTAGAGAATTAGGCAAGAATTATTTGCTAAAAAAAGTTATACTTATTATAACTACATTTGAATTTGCGATGAACTGTCCACCTTTTTTCCTTAATTATATTGAGTATTATTACATGTTTAATCTTGTCACCCTTCGATATTTACTAAACTATATTCCCGCCTTAACATGTTTTCTGAAATTTGACCCAAAATAAATTGAATTATTTTTAAGCTCCACAGATTTGTAACCCTTCGCTGATTTTTTAATTAACAATTTCCTTTTATCTTTTAAACTTTTCAAATCTATAATACACACTCGTATTCTACACAAATATACAAAGCACAGTTATTGTTATTCCCTACAGTAGAATTAAAATTATACACATTTACATTTTCTAACATTACAACAAATATACTGAACACCTATTGAATAATTTCGTGCTTAATTCATTCTGTTATTAGAATTTTTAAATAATTTTTTTTTTTTCGTTTTTAACGCAGTGCTTTTTATATCTTATTTTGCTTCTCTTATAATTTTGAATTTTTTACAACGACGAAAAAAGAGTGTTAAAATATACTGTTCACTCCACATACATGATTTTTTATATTCTCTTGGCTTTTCTATGTTCATTATGGTGTAAAAAACGAATATTTAATGAATTTTAAATTAAAATTCAAATGTATAACACCGTCTTTAGCCCGTATTATTTTGTGAACTATTATTTGCATATAAATAGGTTGCAAGCATGATATAAATGTTTTAATTTACTTTTTGTTAAAAAAAATAGTATTATTCATATTTGAAAGATTAAAAAAGAAACAGAAATTCTTTAAGTTTTATAAGAAGAACGAGTTCATAAAAATTGTAATTGAAATAAAATATTACTTATTATTTGCAAGCCATATACATAGGTAAAAGTTATTCCACTTCTTTAAATCTGAGCTCTGAATATTACATATGGAGTTCCATTGAACTTCAACAATGTTTTGAATTATGGGAATTATTAATAAATTTGCCTTATCAGGGGATCTGATAACTTAAACGTAATTATTGAGAGGTCAATGTAGCCACAGAAAGGGAGAGTTGGATATGAATTTTGGAGTGGTGGCAACACTGGCCCAACTTCTTTAAAGTTGCTGGAAACAGCGCTACACAGGCATGATTACATAACTTTAAAGGCCCGAAATTTAAGAAATGAGTTTGAATAAGCTTTGGTTTAAGCAGAATAGCTCACTATTCTGCACCCCCAATGGGTGCTGTAGCTTAAGTGATTAGCACGTTGACTACTAAGCAATGGCCACGAAGTTCGATACACAGAAAAAATTATTACGAAAATTTTTTCAAACAAATTTATGTTTTATATTTTTCTGTTTTTCAAAAAATTTTTTGTTTGGATCTAATAATATTTTTGTCTGATTTTTAATTCAATAAAAAATAAAATTCAATTTATTAATATTGAAATATTGTTCTCCTTAAAAAAAATTAAATTAAATTAATCAATTTTTATATTTTTAATAGCCTGTAATTAAGATTTGGTAGGTGGACAACGTCATTTTATTGACCGTTATTGATATGTATTAATATAAAAAGCAAAAAAAGTATATAAACTTTTTTTCTTACCAAAGTTATAATATGGTTTCTTGTTTTTAAATATAGACAGAAAAATATTACATTGCGCACTGTTTCTTAAATCGGTGTTTTTTACAAAACATAGCACTACTGTTGATGGAATGAAAATATTATTTTGCACAGCCAAATAAATAAACTTTTAAAGATTTACTGCAGGTACCGCGATGTCGCTTGTATTTATTCTTTATTAATTTTTTACCTGACAAGTATTATCCATAAATTTTATGTTGTCCAATTTATTTATAATTACGCATTCGCAAAAAACGGCACCAGTTTAATTAAAAAATAACAAAAATATTTAATACTGATTTCTTCAAAACGTCAAAAAGAAAATTTATTTTAATACACAAAATATTACATGCACAAATATTGAAACCACAAATTAACATTGAAACGCTTAAAAGCCATCGGCTGGAAAGGAAGAGCTTTATTCGTGATTAAGATTAACGGACGCATCTAGCCGTGTTGGACCTTTTCTGACGGTGTTCTTACAACCGGATGAGTTTTTAATGTGTCGGTATATACGACGATATAGGGGTACACAATACAAGCGCATTGAATCGACAATAGCACCTTTAAATGCTATTGTCCCATCATCACAGTGCTAAATATGAACGCTATGAGTAGCAATTTATAGAACTTACAAGCCTGGAGGTGGCGTTAATGGCCAAATACATTTATATATGTACATATGTATGTATGCTTTTGACCGGCAAACGATTTCGTAACAAATAATTTGGATACAAAGTTTTGCATCAATTATGCTCAAGAGAAAACGAAATTTGCTTTTGATTTAGCAAAAAGTTGCTTTTGATTTAGCTAAATTATTTATGTGAAAATTGTTTGTTATTTCAAAAAAGTTTTTTATTTGTTTCAGATAATTTATTTGTTTGATTTTTTTCTACAATTTTAGTAAACATTTTTGTCTGATTCAGACAATTATTTTGTTTGAATTTCTTAATAATTTTCAGTAATCTTTTTGTCTGATTCAGACAAATTTTTTGTTTAAAATTTGTCTCTAAAGTCAATAATTTTTGTTTACCAAATATCATAATTATTTGTTTGAAAAAATCGTGGAATATTTTCAACAAACAAATTTTAAATTTAATTGTTTGAATTTACAAATTTGTTTATAGGACCATATTCAAACCAAAAATTGTCTGATTATGCAAATTAATTGTTTGAATATGAAAAATAGTTTTTTCTGTGTACTGAGCCGTGGCAACAGCAATTTTTCTCTTTATAATAATGCATATCACAGCGCCCTCCTTCGCCGGTATTACCACGTAGCACTAAATCGTCGGCGAAGTAAAATAATTATAAGTTGGCTATGCTAGCTTCAAACTAATTCGCCTAAATAACACCAGAGGCGCTTGCAACACAGTTCTAAAAGTAATCACAACGGGCAATTGCTTCGCCATAAGCGAACGCTAACTAACCATCTGTCTTATCTACTACTATCCCTTTCCAAAGGAAGTAACACAGTTAATATAGGCATCCATTGCCTGAGTGTTACTTATCTTTAAAAACAAAAAATCGCACTAAGGCCCATTATTATAACTTGCCAATAGCAAAAATTAGCACATTATTGGAGAGATAGGTAGTTTTTTGTTATTAAAACTAAGTTAAAAATAACCTTTTACTGTTACTTTAGTTAAAGGCAAGTTATAGTAACAAGCCTTGCCTACTTATCTCTTCCATAAAATCCTAACTTTAGCTATTGAAAAGTTATAATAAGTCTAAGTGTAACAACTTCGATAATCTTGCTATCAGCCATATTGCGATTTGACCCTGTTAAACTTTTTCTTGTCGAGAGCCATTAATTAACGATGCTATGAGAAAAATAGAGAAACAGACATCTCAAGGCTTACATCGTTCGAGCTATTCGTAGGATAGGACCAGAAACCCGCATTTAAAAATAATCAAAAGGCATGATATCGAACAGTCTTCCTAGCCAATTAAAAGGATCATTTCGAGTTATCAGGCCTGTCACAGAAATTCATTTCGATCGAAAGTTATTTCAATTCCGAAAAAGCTTCTTCAGAAAATCAAATCGACAAATTTTCTCGAAATGAAACCACTTTTAATTTCATGATCGAATTCGTATTTTTTGTATGTGATAGTACAAAAACAAACTTAAAACTTTCTTCTTTCAATAAAGAAAATAATTTTTTAAGCTTTTAGCTAAATTTTTTATTTTATTTTGAAATAATTGAAGCAAGTTTTCATGTTTTAAGTAAAAAAGTAAACAGATGAAAAAATGAACCTTTAATTTTCTATTTCTTCTTCTGTCATCTGCAGCTTTATCCAGTGTGAGCATAAAACATTCTCCGCCGCATTTATTACTCTCCACATCAACGTTGAAACCGTACTCCTCTCAAAATTAATATCATTGTCCTTAGCTGAAAGTAATATATTTAATCATTTATGTTCTTGTGACAAATGTACACAATACTTATCTATAACACCTTGAAACGAGCCTGTGGCCAAAAACCGCAGTGTAGTCGTCACTTGTATAATTAGTGGAATTGAAGAATTTTTTAAATGAGGACTCAGTTTGTTTAAAGCCATTACAAATGCTTCTTTCTTAGTCGATAATAACTTATAAACTTAAAATGCATATGTAATTACATTTATATGTAGTATGTCTGATTATGGCAAAAATAAGAACACTTCACTGCGTTTGGACAAGAAAGGGGATTCGAGGCATCCATTAAACTCCTACGTCTCAATTGTTGTCGTGTTTGTGCAGTCAAAACCGCAACGATTGAAACTCCAGGCATTTTTTTGTTTGAAACTTTTTTTTTTATTTAATATAAAAATTTGTCTGTTCTATTTATCTTTATTTTCTTCTTTAATAACCATATGTTTTTGTGTTGGTTTTCACAGTATAGCCACATTTAGAGAGCAATATTGCTACATTTAACTTAAAACTAAGAAAACTAGAATTTATCGGGATGAAGCAAATCAATCAAAATCTGAAGAAGGCAAAACAAATTCGATCGAATTGAAAATTCGTAATCAATCTTTAATAACTCGGTTAGTTGTCCCGCTGTATAAATGTGTCATGTTTTCAGTAAAATATCATCCAAATGAGGCCCCCTGAGCATATACATAGTTTCGGGATCTGAAACCGCTATGAAAATTTATTATGAAACCTTATAAAACAACAAATATTAGTTTTAAGTGGCGCATAAAAATGGGATGAAAAATAACTCTCACTTTTATGACATTCCAGTAAAAATCAGTTGATATTGAATTCGCTATTAAGCAAGGTATATTTACACAGGTTATTGCAAGGCGAATTAAACACCTATTTTTGCCAGATTGTGTAAAAATATTTGACTAAAACATAACGACAAATAAAACGAACATGAAATGTTTTCGCTAACTTTTCCATATGGAATAATTCATTTCAGAAAATGTTTTTAATATTTAATATTCCGTACATATGTATATGAGTAATAATAAAGACATTTTAGATATTTTAGATATTTTTTACCGTCATAAATGATATATTAAATTAACTTTTAAACAGTTTAATTTTATAAAGACAAATATCCAGAAATTTGTATTGTTTAGGATTAAAATTGCTCAAGTTTTGTTTTGTTATTTTATTTGGGCAAAATCAAAAATTTTATCTGTAACAGTAAAAATACATACATGAAATGTAAATTTAACCTCGTATATACTCGACAAACACACGAAAACAATGCCAGTTAAAAAGAAGCTTGTAAAACCAACACCATTTAATTGAGTTAAGATTATTTAAAATTTGTTTCTCTTTTAACAAATTTTGACTAATCTTTAAGTACGCGAACATACTTATATACAAAGTTTGACATGTTTTTAAAAAGTTTGCAAAAACATATAAACGGCTCTTCTATAAATTTTATCTGCATTATTTTACCAGGCCTTTTATTATCATATTATTATTTATTTATTAAATATTCCAATACAACTGCAAATTATATATATTTTAACTTAATTATTGACGAAGACGTTAGACAATACAAAAGATATTTTACAAAGAGAGCATTATTACAACAAACTTTACCTATTCAAAAAGTTACACATTATAATCTATACATGAAAATGAGCAATTTTAGACACTATTTATAGAACTGCTAAATAAGAGCATTTTATATAATACCTAAGATACCCAGACATATTTACCTCTTTATAACCCTTATCTGCAGCTACAGTAAGAGTCTTAAAATTTAGAGCGGTTTACCACGAAATAAAAATCAAATTTGAACAAAATATTATCAGAGCGCTGCCAAAACACATAAAGAGAACTGCGATTAAAGCTATCGCAATTTAATAAACAAAAGCATTAACAAGTAGCACAATCTGTACATATAATAAATCAGTAACTATCTGTGTGTCTTTCTGTATGTGTTCGCCTAACGTAAAAACTACTGAATGGATTTTAATAAAATTTTGGCGCTGTTTTAAAATAACTAGAGTTAGCCCTGTGGTCGAAATTCGACCAAATTTATTTTTGTAATCGTTTTAGGTATATATTTTACATAAGTGCACATTAATGTTGCATATTTTTCATACTCATATTATTCAAATTTAATTATTAATACATACATGTTTTCTTTCTATTTTGATTTGTGTTTTGGTTTACAAAATTATATATATATATGTATGTATTAATAAATTAGTAAGTTTTTCCTTTTGAGTATTTACGGACTTGCCAAGCCAAATTTAATTTAGTTAATTTTGAATTTTTTGTCGTAATTTTTTAGGAAACTAAGAGAGAAAGAGAGATCATGGCTTTATGATTGGCTAATGTTATTAACTGTTTTTAACCGACTTCAAAAAAAGAAGGTTATCTATTCGTCTGAATGTTGCTTTTTTTATGTTTGTGCCCGCAGAACTCAGTCATTTCTGAACCGATTATAAAATTTTTTTCTTTATTAGAAAGGAAATGCAGATTGGTCCCATTTTAAAAGAAGTTCAGAATTTTGAAAATTAAAGGGTGTCCCCATACAACATACGTGTTTTTTACGAGTATTATGAACCGTAAAGAGCACCCTTTTAAAATTTAAAAAAACTCCATATCACTATAGCTGCCAATAACAGAAATTAATAAAAAAAAATAAACTTAAAAATTAAAGGGTGTCCCCATATGTGACGTCAATTTAAATGTATGAACCATTTGAATCATTTTAGACAATCACTTGAAAATTGGACAGAATATCCAATATTTATAATCAGAAATTAAATATTTATTATTAGAAGTTAAAGGGTGTCCCAATAGTTGATGTATATTGCAAAACTTTTGAACCGTAACAGAGAGACGGTTGAAATTTACAAAGAACCTGTATATCTAATTTAGTTTAAATTTGAAAACTAAAGGGTAACCCCTTAATTGATAAAATTTTACCTATCTAGCCCTACCTTTTGAACCGTTAGAGAAAAACACTTGAAAATTAGGCAGAGTATCCACTACTATGTCCCGTATAATAACATTTAAAAATATTTAAAGTTATAAAGGGTGTCTTAATAGTTGATGTAAATTGATGCATATGGCCAAACTTTCAAACCGTCATAGACAGACATTTGAAATTGACAAAGAATCTGTCCTTTAAAATAATGGTTTAATTTAAAATTGTACATTAAAGGGTGTCCCCTAGGTGATATTGTTTAACCTATATGGCCATATCTTTGGAACCGTTACTTTTTATTGCTGTGTCAGTAATAAAAAGTGTGAAAAAATAAATTACCTCATATATGAGGTAATTTGTCGTATATGGCTTTATCTGCTGAACCGTTATGGATAGACATTTGAATGTACAGAACGTATATTACTATGTCCGTTAGAGCAACAAGTATAAAAGTATTTGATTTGAGTACTATTTCTTACAGATTTCTTCCTTTTAAATTTTTATTTAAGAATTGATGCACATATATTTGTTTTGTAGCCGGTTTTTTTTTTGCAAGAATTATTAACTATCTTCCACTCAAAAATGTAGAAGAAAAAATACATTCTGCACTGCTCCTATTGACAATCTATCAAACATAATTCGTGCAAAAAAAAACCGACTTCAAAACAGACAAACTTAAAAGCATGTTTCTTTAAGACGGTAACTATTGCGACACCCTGTAATTTCCGAATTCAAATTTTATACTAGTTATAGCGATCGTAGCAATACAGGTTCGTTGTAAATTTCAACCTTCTGTCTGTAACGTTTTAAAAGTTTGGTCATATACATCAAATTACATAAACTATTGCGACACCCTGTAATTTATAATTTTAAATAATTATACTTATTATAACAGATATAGTAATGGACATTCTGTCTAATTGTTAAGTGTTTATCAATAACTGTTTAAAAGATAGGGTCATATATATCAAATGACGTCACCTATTGGGACACCCTTTAAATTCAAATTTTAATATAAATACTTTTTAAAGAACACTTTGTAATACAGATTCTTTTTAAATTTTAACTTTGTGTCCATATACATCAAATTACATCAACTATTGGGACACCCTATAATTTCCAATTTTAAATATTTATACTTGTTGTTATTCGAGACATAGTAGTGAACATTTTGTCTATTTTTCAAGTGTTTGTCTATAACGGTTCCAAAGATGAGGACATAATGGTCAAATAACATCAATAATGGGGACACCCTTTAATTTATAGATCCAAGTTTTATACTTGTTTTAATAGCGGACTAAGCAATATAGGTTCTTTGTAAATTTCAACTGTCTATCTATAACAGTTGAAAAGTTTGGCCATATATATTACTTTTACATTAACTATTGGGACACCCTTTAATTTCCAAATTCATATTTTACACTTGTTATTTTAGCGGACTTAGCAATACAAGTACTTTGTAAATTTCAACTGTCTGTCTATAAAGGTTCAAAAGTTTGGCCATATATATATCAAAATAAACCAACTAATGGGACACCCTTTAATTTCTAATTTTAAATATTTATACTTATTATAACAGACATAGTATCGAACATTCTGTGCAACTTTCAAGTGTTTGTCTATAACGGTTCAAAAGATAGGAGAATAAAGGTGAAATTAAGTCACCTATGGGGTCACCCTTTAATTTTTAATTTTATTTTTTAATTACTTTTTGTTGTTGGGAGCTACTGTGATACGCACTTTTTTTTAATTTTAAATTGGTGACCTATAATGTTCATAATACACGTAAAAAACATGTATGTTGTATGGGGACACCCTTTAATTTTTAAAATTTTGAACTTCTTTTAAAATGGGACCAATCTGTAGCCATAACCTTTCTAATAGTGCAAAATTTTTAAAATCGGTTCAGAAATGACTGAGTTCTGCGGGCACAAACATAAAAAAAAAAAAAAAGCAACATTCAGACGAATTGATAACCTCCTTCTTTTTTTGAAGTCGGTTAAAAATAAAATCAAGCGAAGACGTTGAGTTTAAGTCAGTTAAAATGGTTCTTATTTTTTTTTCACTTGCTTATTTATATATAGATAACAAAATATGAATTACTTTCATCCAAAATAGCCAATTGAATAAAATTTGTATATGATTTGTACTTTTACACTGTTGAATTACATTGTTAAAATATTTAAAATATTTTAAGCATCTTTTACAGAGTTTTACAATAATTTTGAGAATTTTATATAAATTTTAGAATTTTTTCCAGGGATGGGTACCTTGATGTAAAGTAAATTCGTATAAATGAATTCGTATAAAAGTATGAGTCATAAAATTTTGTGTCGATTACTTCCAAAGCAAAATCCAACAAAATATTGACAGGACGCAGACAACGTGTGTGGGCACAGCTATTATTTAATATAAAAATAATGTGTTGTTGATTATAGCCGGTGATCAACATAGTCGTCGTATGATCAGCTTCTTAATTATATTAAAGACGACAGCTATGTAGTAAACTCTGCTATTGTTTTAGAAATACAAGAGGGTGGTATTAACTCAAAATTTTTAAATTTTCAGTAGATATAAAAAACTGCTTGTGATTAAATTTTAATATAAATTAAATTTTAATATAAATTTTAATATAATTATAGTAAGCAAATTTCATTTAATAATATATTTACGCTGCTTTTTCCTTTAATTTTTGTACAATTATTGTGAAATAAAAATAATATCTTTTTGTTGATATAAAGTTACTCAAGACACTATCACGAAAATAGTCTCAGATGCGTTTGTCGAGATGAAAGGGTAATCAGAATACGTTGAAATTTTTAGAGTAGATGGATATTGATGTTGTTGGTTGATTTCTTGCAAAAAGTGTAAATTTAAAAATTTTTAGTTAATATCTTCTTGTTGATCAAATGCGATATATTGCTGTCAAAAAAGTTAATTTTTTTGCTTAAAATCACTTCATTGTAAGTAAACAAGTAATATTTTAATTTTTGTGATATTAAAATATTTTTCTCGTAGCCTTTCTTTCAGGTCTCATTGCTCATTGCCGCTTACAAAAATAAAATTTGGCCACAATCGTGGTTGGGCAACCCTTTAGATGTGAAGGCATAAGTGTAAATCTGTTGTTTAATTTAAAAAATATAATTGTATAGGTAAAGTTTGTGTATTAATATTTATAGTTGATTTTTGTTGATACTTTCTAGAGTTTTGAAAATATTAATAGAGAAACTATTTTGTGAAATACATGACCTTTAGCTTGGAGAAAGTATTTTATTTTTAATTTTACTTTTTAGCAAAACTTACCCCATAATAAGTTTAACTTAATATAAAAAAAAGTAAACTCAACTTTGTTCAATTAGTATTAATTTCATTTTTTATTTCTCTCGATTACTTTTTATTTGTTTTGTTATTTAATTCTTAGTAGTTAAATTTCTATTTTACTTAAATAAACTTAAATTTTACATTGTTTTTGTTACTAGTGATAGAATTATTACAATATTTTACATAATTGCTTAAATAAGTATTTTATATCTTAAAATTCTATTTGTTGTAACTACTTTGTTTTTTTATTTCCGATTACTTTCTGTATCAATTGATGATACTTCTATACTTAATTTTTATATATTTATCTAAATTTATTTTTGTGACAAAAAAAATCCTTATATCTATACACAGCTTTAAGATAACAAATCTTAAATACTTATAAATAAAAATATTTTATATATTAATCATGGATTAAATATATTTTACATTTTACTTATTTATGTTATCCTTGTTCTTTTAATATTACATTTTTTTAAGTGATTGCAAGTATTTAAGTAAATTTTTAAGTAAACGAAATTTAACAAAAAATTATTTGATTTTAATAAACAAAAATAAGAGCCTAAAAATAAATTGAATAATTATTGATTGCTCAGTTTAAGACAAAATAGTTTGTTTTATGACAAGAAAATGCTTTTAAATACATGTACATACATACATATATCCAAAGCAGCGTGTTTACAAAATGTAAAATGCTTTATAATGCTGTCTCTTTATACATATCTATATTAATTCCTTTTACCTTTGTCAGGAGCAAAGGACACTTGAAACAAGAATGATAATTAAATAAAATCTGTGGCTTCAGTCAATAATTTTTTAATATTTTCTAAAAAAGTCGTTATCCAAACTTACGTATAGTAAGCCAAAGACTTTGCAATAAAGCAAAATTTAAGTTAATTTTTTTTTTAAACACAGAAAGGTAATTTCCTTAAATCGGCTATTAAAGTGATGCTCTTTTAAATATAGTATCAATGCAAACAATCACTAAGAGAACTCAATGAACAAAACATGAACAAACTATTCGTCGCCCCAATTGTGTTTATCGATTTATTCGACTATTATTATGAGTGCCGCGATAGACTTATTGGTATTGCGCTGGTCTATCAGTCTGGGGATTGCGGGTTCGATTCCTGCCAAAGACTTTGGGTGTTTTCTGCAGACAAGCTAAAAGTTGTGTTGTTTTTATTCAAAAAAAAAAAAAAAAAAAAAACTTTATGCTGAAAATTAAAATATTTTACTTATTTGTGCAAAAAATAAATTTTCAATTAATTAAAGTATTTCTGTTGGAACGACAACGTTTGTCATAGGCATTAAACACCGGATATTTTATTATAAAAATAAAACAACTTTTTAAAAAAATACTTTTGTTATGTCTAAACAAATAAAATTATTTGCTCAAAACCTCTTGATTGTAATTGAATTTATAATTTTTTAATTTTGTGATATTCCCTTCTGTTAAATAAAAAAATGTTTACAAATATTAGACAAAGGCAGTCGTGTAGCCTTGTAGCTATAATGTTGTCAACATAATTGCATTTATATAAACGTGTGTATTTAAGTTTTCAGTGGTTGTAGTCGGTAGCTTGCTGTCGTCTATGTGTACAATGCATTAAGGTGATTTTTAACTATTGTTTTGGTTTATATAAAAATAAAAACTCTTTCAACATTTAAATAAAGTTACTTATTCGACTATTAAAAACAAATTTGTGAAGTATAAAACACAATATTTATGTCATGTTAAAGATTTGCAAACTGATACATACGAGTAAATATATAAAACTAGGGTTTAGAATTTTTCATTTATAAACTTAAAAAAATCAACCTTCATGATATTTGTCATTAATGAGAAATCTAAAATTTTATATTTATTTCTCACGCTCATAAACAAACAATAAACAATTTTCAGCCTATGATCAAACATGAGTGGGTGTAACTGTTTATTTTTTGTAATATACGTACATGAAGAAGGATAAATAACCTTCTTCTGATAAATGTTCATGTTCATCAATGTACATGTTTCATAAATGTACATGACGTAAAAGAATTTTCTGCCTACGATCGGACATGCAGAAGAAATAAATAAAGAAAACATTTTATCACTGCATACGCTGGTAGATGCACATTACAAAATATGTGCGTATAATAATGTATGTATGTATGCGAGTGCTTAGCGCACGTTTTTCTACGATCTTTGCATTTGTAAAATAATAAAAATTGTAAATACTCAAATATGAACACTTGCGTCGATAACAAAATTTTTTCTCATTTATTCACTTTTAAACAGAAAGAGAAAAAAATATCGCATTCAGAAATGAAAAAACATAAAATATTTTAAAGTCTCTCACTCACATATATGAGAAAATGCAGGTAAAAAATAAAATGTACAGATTCATACATGAATGAACAGTGGGTGAACATTTAGGTACTCTGCTAAAAACATAAATATTTTCTTAAATAAAAATACATGTATTTTGCAAACAAAAACTTTATTTCTGATAGTTTTATGTAAAAGTTCATTTGAATAAAATAATATTAAAACTGGCCTAAACTCATTATGTACAACCTTATTTTATTTAATTTTTACTCACTAGAAAAATACATTATTTATAATGACTAATTTTTATTTACATTTTCTGGTATACGTTACATTGCATTATTGGTGCGTCTAAAAGTCTATTAATATGTATGTATGTTAGTTTACAAGTAATTACTTAGTATAAACGATTTGATCATTATTTATTCATTTATTTATTAATTTGCATTGTTTTTGCTGTTCTTCTGAAATTATTAATTTAAATTAATTTTGTGTTAGTCAAGTAACAATATAAATTCTACAACGTTTTCAAATTTGTTTAAATTTTTTTTTGTTATTAAGTGCTATTTTGCTTAAAAGTAATTTAATTTTTTTTAATATTTTTTTTTATTAAAAATTATTTTTATATTTTTATTATAAATAAAACTAAATTTATAAGTCTTGAGGGTCTTGTGTTTTATATTTAATAATTTAAATGTTAACATCTTTTTTCGCGTTACGATAATAAGTAATCGTATTTGTTCTATGGTAAAATAAAATTAGTTTGAAGAGAAAATTGTAGTCTTTTGAATGTTCTTCTTCTTCTTAATGTCGAAATTATTTTTCATTTTTTTTAACTAAATCATATCATGTCAATAAAAATGCAGTTGTTTTTAAATGTCGAATCGATAAAATCACAAAAAATACGATAGCAATCAACGTTTTAAGCTTTAGAAATTATTATATTAAGCTTTAGAAGACTAAAAAACTTTTTGGTTATTTATAATGGTTATAGAAGACCAAAAAATACAATAATACAAAAAGTATTCTGGGAAACCAAAATTTAATAACTCAGTTTATTTCAAAACTAAAAATTCAATTGTACGCTTTAATTACTTCAAACTAAATTCTATTTATTCTTTACGGTTTTATTCAAGTAGATTAAACCTTCAAACCCATTCCATACACACAACAAAGCAACAATTTTCCTTACTAACTTAAACTCTTTTCTCTTTCTGTTTGTAACATTATAAGATAGAAAAATAATCACAAATAAAAAAAAAAACGTAAAAACAAATTCTCAGTATATGCTTACAACGCCACTGAGTCGTCGGCAAGTGAATTTGATGCATTTCTGCTAGATGTCAGTGTTGTTGCTTTCCGGTGGTTAGAGGCAGGTGTGGTGGCACTGTTATTATTATGTGAAAAATTACTCGTCTTGGTTGGTGAGGTTGATGATGGTGTGGAGTTGGAGGTGGAGGAAGTGAAAGTGGTTTTAAGAGTAGATCCTATTGAACCATTAACTTTAAAGTTACGTGATAGTTGCTGTCACATTTCCTGCGATTGAGCAGATGATGTCGTCGTCATCACGGTTTCTTGGCTGTCACCCACGTATCCCTCATCAGGACTGTCGGCTAATGGACTATTTAAATGTCGTATTTTAATATTTTCTGCTGAGTTAAGAGAACATGATGTTGCTTCCTGTTGGGATTGATTCTGATGCTGCTGTTGTTGTTGTTGTGTCAAACTAACTGTTAGTGATGATGTGGTTGGTGATATCTCCGTTTCATCACATTCTGGTATGGTAGAAGAATCAGCTTGTGTTACTGTACACCTTTTTCTTTGTACATCCCCATTTGTTTGAGATGAAACTGATGACGTGGTTGTTATAGGCGGTGAATTTAACGGTGTTGTAGTATTTATGGAGGTAAGTGGTTGTTGTTGTTGTTGCTGCTGCTGTTGTTGTGGACTTAACATACCCATTATGGAGGGTGTGTAGTGTATTGGCTGGGCGTGATAGCCCGGCAGACAGGGTGGCCATTGTTGCTGCTGTTGATCTGCGTTACTTTTGTAGCCCTCAGGAGGTGAAGGATACTGCACTAAATGAGTTTGTGGATATCCTTCAGCTGTAAATCGTACATTTGGCATATTGTATTTATCATAAGACGTTGCTGTTCCTGTGCGTTGTTGCAAAAATTCTGCCTCTAAACTATAGCGCATACCGTTGTTGTTATTTGCATTTGCGAATTGTTGTTGTTTGTGAGCTCTATTGTGCGGTAATGTACGATAGAAATTCTGTTGCTGTTGTTGTTGCATATTGGCTTGTTGTTGTTGTTGCTGCTGCTGTTGCGACGATGTTTGTTGTTGCATTATGTGATGATGTGATGGAGGCTGTTGTGGTGATTGTTGTAGATGGGCATTTGTGTAATCGTAAGCAAAACCATCCTGACCCAGAAAGCAAACAGGATTTAAGTGCACATCCACAGGGTGTGTAGGTATTGAATTCATAACTGTTTTCAACTGCATTCCCCTCGGCAATGTAGTCATACCACCAAATCTGGACGAAGCCATAGTGGCAGCCATATTAGGCCTTAGGATTTGTGAACCAAACTGTGGCGCTGAAAGCTGATAATACTGATCATACTGTACCGCATTTTGACAGTCACTTAGGCTGTCATATTCAGAGCAACCAGCGTCCAGAGAGGATGAATTTTTGAGTTTATGTTTATAACCTGATTCGGCATCATTAACTAAATCAGGATTTTTTTCTGTATAATTGCGCAATGATGAAGGTGGCGAGCAATATGCCAAAGTAGAACTTAAAGCAGGATTAACTATTAAAGATTGTGGTGGTGGTGGTGTAGCTGAGTTCAATGATGAAGCCTGAGCCATGTTAACACTTAATTGTAATGTTTGCGTTGAACTGTCTAAGGGATTATACAGCATTATGTTCTGTTTTATTTGATTGCCCAAAATAACTCCATTCTCCTTGGATAGTTTAGTAGGCGTTAGTGTATCACACTGACCTAGCATTAAACCAGAATTTCCATTTAAGCTATCATTGTCATTTATGATAGAAGAGCACTTCATAAGGCCATTATCGTTGCCAGATGAACCATCTGAAGATGAGGTATTATTTCCATTAACCGAAGTAACACCCGAGGACGGACATTTTTTACGCTTAACCGGTGTTTGTCGTTTTTTACACTGTATGATTATAAACGCTAAAATCAATACAAAAATCACACCACCGCCCGCTGAACTGGCCATTATATAATTCATATAATTTTGGGGAAATGATACTTCATTAACTACTGGTGGTTCTTTGATCATGACTCGAATAGTATAATTGCTAAAGATGGTTCCCGCAACATTTTGCCCGACACAAGAAAAAGTGCCATTATCCTCTATTCCCACATTATAAATAAATATCTCACTTCTCTTCTCCTCCGAGGTATTAGATGACTCATCAGTATAGTGCAACATGTGCATGTTATCTACAGAGCTATCATTGGCCATTACCTGACCATTAAATAGCCAAAACACTTTAGGTTCTGGTATGGCTCTTACCACACATGATATGGAGAGATTACGGCCTTCTGATACTTCCGTGTAAGTGGACTGAGGATTAACTTCTGGGAGGCAGGCAAACTCTTCACGTTTCAAAACTTTTATAACTTGTCCCTTGAGACGAGGAGGTTCTACACATTTGGGTTCTTCCGTTTGCGGCGTATTGTAGTTGCTAAGCCAAAAGTGCAAGTCTAGCAGTCGACAGTCACAAGTCCAGCGGTTACTTTGCAGACTTATGCCATGCAGAGATTTTGGCAGTATATGGTTACCCTGAATATAGCTAATACGATTGCCGTCTAATCTAAGCCATTCTAAATTATCCATGCCCACAAAAGCTTCATTTTCTATTCTCTCTATTTGGCAGTTACTTAATTCCAAGGTGGTGAGAAAAGAAAGATATCTAAATGCAGACGCTTTTAATTCTCTTATAGGATTGCCGCTCAATGTAAGTCTCATTAAAGAGCTATAGTCTTGAAACGTTTCGGAGGGTATATGTTGCAGTGAATTCTCCGATAAATCGAGTTCAACCAGATTTGTCAGGCCTCGGAAAGCTTTTTCGTGTATTCTTATTAATTGATTGCGAGACAGGTAGATTTTTTGTAAATTCAGTAAATCCATGCGCAAAAAACGTTCGCTTTGTAAAACTTGCAAGGAGTTGCCACTAAAGTTCAAAACCTGTGTGCCAGGATCCATGCCTTCGGGTATATTGGGTAGTGATTGGCTGCCACATTCTACGGTCTGCTTGCCACCTTTCCATTTGCATATGCACACTTCAGCTGGACAACCTTCAACCCCGTAGACAAGGTCACAGTTAACAAGAAAAATACACCAGACAAATAGCACTATTGATTTGTGATTTAAAAAAGGCATTTTGTTCTGTTGTTTTCAAACTATTGTATTTTTGTAACTCTTGTCTATTTCTAGGGTATGTTTTAGTTTAGATATATTTTAATGCAATTTTAATTTGGATGTGAACTTTAAAAGATAAAAAAATGTTACTGCTGGACAGCTAAACCACATTAATACCATCTAAAGTCAAGACAATAAATTCAAAGGTTTGATGTCTTGGCTTGGAAAAATGCTGTTTTATAAAAAGTTTATTTTCCTTCTATTATCTATCAAACCAAATCCCTCTAGGCATTTGAAATCTTAAATTATGTCTTAAATGACAATCACGTTGAAGGGCAGAAATAAGAAAATTGCTTAGATGCCCTTGTCTAAGAAATAGATGGGCTTCTGCTAGTTTATTTGTATCTTTAAAAGATATATTTTTTGTTGCGTTTTCTTCTTTTAAGTTCTTAAACTCAATTTTAAGCTCATACAATGTACCAATATTTCTTTTTATTTTTTGGCTTGATTGTTTGCTTTTTTATTTTCCTTTAAACCCTACACCACAATGTTGTCATGTATTAAGGCGTCGCTTGTCCTTGTCTTTGTTTCTGTTGGTTGTTATCTTTTTGTATGTATCCTGTTTATTGAGAATTTTTTGTTGTTATCTTCTTTGCCTTTTATTAACTTCAAGTTACATTTTTGTGTATAGTTTATTTCTCTGTCTTCATTACTCTGGTTGACGTCAGCATGGTTTTTTCCTTTCCAACCGGCTCCAAAATATTTTTTTTATAAACATCAATTGTTTTTGTTTCCGGCTTTTTGAGTTTTTTTTTATCTAGAATATGTTTGTTAATGGGTTTTTATTTTCTTTGCTGGTAAACCATTTATATTTTGTGGGTATGTATTATATTTCGTAGAGTGTTGTGCATACGAGTATATTCATTAAATTTGAAAGAAAAAATAACAAATCTATTATTTTTTTCTTTTGTTTTCATAACAGTTTCTTTTATCAGCCAGTCATTAAGGCCATTAGTGTTTTGTTGTTGATGTATTGGCTAAAAAGAAAAGCAAATAGAAAAGCAATACATTAAAAAGTTTTGATTAAATGAGACGGTTGAAAAAAGAGTCAATATTAACTTTAGGTTAAAGTTGTTAAAAAGTAGACTTAATAGTTAATAAATTATTTATCAAATCAATAAAATGACATTAAATATAAAACAAAGATTTAATACATTTCTTTTAGACGAAAAAATAAATAAAAATGATGATGTAGCCTTCCTCCAGTAGAAAGAAGACACTTTCGCTTTTATATTCTATGTAATTTTTAAGTTATTTATTTCTTTTATTTTTTTATTTTATTTATATATTATTTACTTAGATAATGTTAAAATTAAAATTATAATAAATCTTTAACTATACAGCATTAGCAACAAAGTCTACCGACTTTATTTTTTGTTTTTTTTTCTGTTTGTTTCAACTTTAAGTTACTCCTCTAAGACTTATTTTTATTTTTACTTAAATAATTTTTTATAAAAAACATTCTTGCAAATAACAACTTCCGCACAGTCATATGACCAGACAGGAAATGAAAATAAAATTTTAATTTTTAATGAAGAAATTTGTAAATATAAATGATGAAACGGAATATGATCGGACCTTCAGAAAAAACTCTATCTATTGCACTAGACCTATAACTAAATCAAAAGCAGAATCTAATCTCTCGTTTTATTAAATATTTTTTTTTTTCATTTTCTTTTATGCTTAATTTTGTTTCATTGTTTTTTTTTGTCGCAAAATCTATTAATTTTTCAATGTGTAGTATCATTAATTAGTTTTCATAAATCATAGCGTACGAAAAAACCCTATCAAAAGAAGATATCTTAGTAATGAAAAAGATTACGCCCACAAGTACGGGCGAACATGCTGTCAAATAAACTAGCCCCATAATTATAACGACAGCAGTAACTTCAAATCCTCTTATTTTTATAAATAATCTTTTCTGGTTAATTTCTGTTAATGGTTTTGTTTATAAAATTTTATGAAAGTGTAGTAACATTGTTAGGAGAACTTATTCTCCTAAAAATGAGGTCATAAGAAAAAACGCTGTCAAGTGCTGTTTTATAATTCTATCTAACGACCACGGTTCATCACTAACTTGAAAAAAAAATTAACATTGTCAAGAGCACGTCTTGTATGAGGACACCCTATAATTTTTGTATTTTTCTTATAGCTTCCATTCCGTGTAAATGTCCAGTCTTTTTCTGTTACAGCTAAGAAAATAACATATAAAATACTTTGTGCAAATATTTTTTATTTCCAATTTTATTTCTTATACGTGTGACACAGTTATAAATATTTTCTCTAAATTTCAAGGGTCTGCCTCAAAGAAAATTTGATACCAGTTAAAACTAATAGCCCAGCTGAGCATTTTTTCTTATTGTATGTGTTTTTTAGCCTTTTATGTCAAAATTTGTTTACATTTTTTGACTCGAAGTTTTAATAGATAAAATTTAAAAAATGGAAACATTTAAATAGAAAAAATAATCAATAATCCTTTGCAAATTACTAATATATTAAAGAAAACAACGAAAATAAAAAAGTGAATAAAAAAATTATTTATGAATTAACAAATAAAACTGCTACGTTTATTACTGGGGAATATTGTAAGCTTTCACATATCAACAAGTCTTCTGGGCCGGATGGCATTCCAGCACTGGTCTTGAAACAGTGCTCTTCGACGCTAGCACGTCCATTAGCGACCCTTTTCAGCACCTTGTATCATGCTGGTGAGTTTCCAATGTGCTGGAAGTTAGCTAATGTAACGCCAATCCCCAAAAAAGGAGAGGCTAACAAACCTGAAAATTACCGCCCTATTGCAGTCTGTTCTACTCTTTCTAAGGTAATGGAAAGTATGCTAAATTTTCATCTTGTCAAGTATCTGGAGTCCAACAGCTTACTAAGCGACCGTCAGTATGGTTTTCGTAGGGGGCGCTCTACAGGGGATATGCTGGCTTTCCTTTCGGAAAAATGGTGTCAATCCATTCACCATTTCGGCGAAAGTAAGGTGGTGGCTCTAGATATCTCCAAGGCCTTTGATAGAGTGTGGCATGGTGCACTCCTGTCAAAACTTATTGCTTTTGGTGTCGGTGATAGCTTTTCTCGATTTATATCGAGCTTTCTCAGGGATCGCACTATACGAGTTGTTATAGATGGGATTTCATCAAACGAGTTCAAGATTAATTCAGGGGTACCGCAAGGCTCTGTTCTTTCTCCTACCCTGTTTCTTATTTTTCTAAATGACCTTCTCTGTCAAACTTCCAACCCTATCTACTCTTTTGCAGATGATAGCAGCATTTGCCATTCGTATTCATTCTGCAGACGGCCGAGCCTTTTAGAGATTGGGGCCAAGCGGCAAAACATGAATGATACGCTCAATCACGATCTCGTAGCAATATCTAATTGGGACCGGGCAAATAGAGTCGACTTTAACGCTCGTAGGACTCAATGTTGTATGCTAACGCACCGGCGTTCGGCCGAAAATGGTGCTACATCTGTAAATATGGGTGGTATAAGTATTAAGGAATTAGAAGCTCTTGATGTTCTTGGCATGAAAATCCAGTGTGAAGTTCGATGGACTAAGCACATTTTTCAAGTCTCAAAAGAAGCCTTCAAGTGTCTCGGTTTTCTTAAAGGGTGTAAAACATATTTCACCTCATATGATCTTCTTACTATTTATACCACTTACATCCGGCCAAAAATGGAATACAAGTCTCATGTATGGGCAGGTGCTCCAAAGTCTATTTTGGAACTACTCGACCGCGTGCAGGAGAGGGCGAAGAAGCTCATACGTGACAGTAGGGTATCCAACTCTATTGACTCTCTTGAACATCGACGCAATGTGGGTTGTGTTTCGCTGTTTTATCGCTACTACAATGGAATGTGCTCTGATGAGATTAGGGAACTACGCATTTGTGGTCGATTGGCCAGTGAATCGCACAATGCATTACAGAGAAAATTCGTTTTTTAGCCGTACAGTTCGCTTGTGGAATCATCTTCCTACAGAGGTCTTTCCTGTCAGCTACAATGTCGGAAAATTCAAATCGAATGTCCACAAACATTACTCCCTCTATCCTACTTCCCATAACCTAATTTCCTAGTTTTGGCACAATGCTTTGCATGAGTAGGGGTCATCCCCTGAGTGCTGTTCCGAAATAAAAAAAAAAAATATAACAAAAGGTTAAAAAAAAAAATTATAAACATTAATATATACTAAGTTATTTTAAATGGTCATTAATATCGAGCAAACAGATAGGTCCATTAAACAAAATGATACAAAGTATTTTTGATTATTTGTTTTGTGGAACTGCGAAGCATCTATAAGGCATTGAATCGACCAGTGCCTGACAAGTTACTAATGGAATAGAAAACCAAGCTTCTTGCACTATTGCCCATAAATCTTACTTATTTTTTGCTTTCAGAGGAGCAATTTTTTCCTTAACGATTCTCCAAAGGTTCTCCATTAGATTTATCTATCCGTCAGGTTAATATTTTTCCTTCCAAACCACTCCTTCACGACCTTAGAGGTATGGCTACGATCATCATCTTATTGATGTTGCCATCTCAGAGGCATATCCCGTTCGGCATATGGTATCATAACATCATTAAGGATATGGAGATAAAGATGTTTGTTCATATTTTCCTTGATACAAAATATTGATCCAATACCGTACCAAGAAAAACATCCCTATTTCAAGACCATGTTTAATGGTCTTTGTGGTGTACTTAGGGTCATAAGCTTTGTTTTTTGGACGTCTTATCCAAGTTCTTCCATCAGGCCCGACTAAGTTAATCTTTGACTCATCAGACCACAGGATGTTTCTCTATTTTTTATGCCTCCAGGCTCAAACCAAGCGACGTGATGCTCTGCAAAATTTAAGCGGGATTTTCATTGTCTGTTTTTTAACAGCAGGACATTTTGCGCAGCTCTTCCAAACAATTTTTTTTCCCGCAAACGTCGCTAATAATCCACTCTGACAATGGAAGCTCCAATTCACTTTTTAGCTGTACTACAGATATGAAAGGATTTCGCCAAGATAACACCTTGATTCGATCATCGTCCCTTTTTGATGTTTTTCTTGGTCGGCCTCTCATGAGATTTAATTTTGTGGGTTGAATAATAAACAATGGACTATTTACCATATTTTGTTACCTTCCAATAATTTGTGCAATCTTACGTTGACTTTTACCATTACTGTGGAGATTCTTTATTAATATTTTTTCTTCTTCAATACAACGTTTCGAGTGACCCATTTTAAAATATTCTTTGAAAATTGTTGCTCCAATTTGTGTTAAAATTTTTAGTTGAAAGTTTTTAATGAACATTTTTTAAATTCTGATGTTATATTTTTTACCTGGCATTATTTTCAAAGCGAACCTATTTTTTTGCTCAACAGGTATTAGTGAATACTTTTAATAACAGACATTCCAGTTTCATTTGTAACCTTTGTTTTCGTCATACTTCAAACGAAATTAAAAATTATGAGCTGAAGCTATTTATCTTTTCGTAACTGCATGTACATACATAATTAAAAAATTCGAAAGAAATAAACGTGAAATTTTTTCCAATTCAATTTGTTCGAATAAAGCAATTCTGTTTCGTTCGAAATATGTAGATTTTTTTTGTTAAATTAGAAAACTTCACATAATAAACTAAAGGTCTTGCGAATATTTTGATCGGGTACATTACGTTTCAGTGGAGATTGTACAGTCGTTGAACGCCTACCTTAGCCAAATCTTTCTTAAAACGTATTAAAATTTCGGGGGTAATTTCATACGTGTTAGCTTGTTAATTACATGATGGTGAACTCCTTTGTTTACCTAAATCCATTCCTTGGTGGCTCATTTCAGATCAGTAAAATGCAAAATTAGTAATGTTATTTTGTTTTTAAAAATACAGGTTTTTTCCACAAACCTAATTACTTGTGGTTGTATTTGTATTGTAATTAGCTAGTATTCAATTCGCCTTGGTCTGCCTATTTTGATTCAAACTATAAACACATATATAGGTAAAAATGACATCATGTATGGGACAATGTTTAATTCTATACCGCTCTAGCCGCAATATATTTCATAATATGTTATATATTAATTTTAATACACACTTTGTAGATATACATTTTATATGTCTGTCTATTGCTGTTTAAAATATAAGGCCTACTTTAATTATAACATCCAGTTATAGCAAAAAACGTCTTCCCTGCTGGCATTCAAAATTATCTGTGACGGGGTTATTTTAACCGTCCATTTTCAAACGTGTTCAATAAAGTCGGAACTTTTCTTTTTAGCAATTCGAATAAAATAGCTACTGCGGCTAAAAATGCTAACATTGTCGTAGGATCTATCATTATAGTGCCACGGTTTCAGTAAAACTAAACCAAAGAATGCCTGGTGTGTGGGGTTAAAATTGATAAATATGTATGTGATTCATTATCTTTATCTTAAATTTTCTTTTGAAACAAGTAAATATTATATTAGTAAATTTTTCTTTAAACTCTTAAGAAAAAATTTACGCTATATTTCTCTTATTTTTTTTTTACTAATTTCACTAAGTCCGTGTAATACTACCAAACTTTTTCGTATATTCGTTTAATATACTGCATTATTATTCTACTCAATCTAAATTTTAAATAAAACTAAATTGAAACTAAATTTACGTTAATGCTCTCTAAAGCAAATTGTATTTTCAAGGTCTCTTAAAGATTAATTTAATCTTTTATATATGTACATCAACATTTTGATACCAACCATCATCAACAACGAGTGAAAATAAAACATTTCATGTTTATACTACAAATAAAAGTTTATATGTAATTTAATCAGATCATATTTATTTTTCTGCAGAAACCTAAGTACTTCTTTGTCTTTCTTTTTATTGCCACTATTATTTGAAAAGCAATATTATTAGTGGTTTTCTTTTTAAACTGGTTTTCCTCTTTTTAAATAAAATATTTAAAACCTTCATGCCATTAAATATACTTACAGAGATAAAATAATGTTCTCAGTATAGAATACATATAAATTTTACATCTCAAAACAAAAAAACGAATTGAAGTTGTTAAAAATGATGACAAGATTGTAGAATTTAGATTTGGATGTTGAAGATAAGTGTTGTATTTGCTATATATGTAAGTAATGAAAAAATTGTTCCAACTTTGGCTGAAAATTTCTGGTTATACCAAAATGCTGATAAAAGGAAAATATCTATACATATAATACAATAGTAACTCATTTTGTGTCTGTATTTATTTCTGTGTTCGCATCACGTAAAAATTACTGGATGAATTTAAACAAAATTTTGTAAGGAGGTACCTTAGTATCCTGATCGATATATAGGATTCTCTTTTTCCGCAAATATAAATTATTTCCAAAAAAAATGGTAGAAAAAGCAGTGAAAGTACACCGATTTTTTTACCGATTTAAAGGTACTGCATACTTTAAGGAATCCTTGATTTTTGAAAGCGGTATATTTTAAGCAAGATTGCACTGTTTTGAGTACCACTGGCTCTTACAGAGCTTTCCAATCATTTTCAGAATTATAGAATTTTATATAAATTTTAGAATTTTGTCCAGGGACAGGTACCTTTGTATAAAGTAAATAAGTAAGAATCTTGAAATTTGGTGTGGATTACTTTTACAGCAAAATCGACCAAAATATTGTAAGGACGCACAGAACGTGTGTGAGCAAAACTAGTCATAAATAAATGCAACAACTTCAAAAGAAACGAAATATAAATATGAAATTTTTCTTTACAGCTAAGTGCAGAAAACAAGCAGCCAATACAAGAAAGTTAACTAAGATCGAAATCAGTTATTTAAGCTGTAAGTAGCGATGGCAATGAAGAGATGTGTTTTTCTAATATTAAGGTATATTAAAGTTTATTTAGTTATTGAAGATCTATTGCAAATTTATTATTAAATCACTGAAGGAAACTTTAAGCTAAATATAAGAATGGAGGATATTAAATCAAAAAACATGTTCGCGAGGATGGGTTTTATAACATTTTCACTAGTCCTTGTATAATAGACATCTCCTAACCAGGTGCATAGCTGAAAATCGGCCAAGTGTGTTACATTGCTGTAGGACTTATTAATGAAATGATAAAGCAACTGGGTAAGTATTGCATAAATTAGATTATAGTTAACCCTATCAGGAGTGTTTTGAATTCCTACGAAGACAACTTAAGAATACTAACATCCACGCTAATGACAATTAGTAAAGCTGTCACGATAAAGAGATTTCGCCAGCTCCTTTTGGTAATACTATGATAGAGGACTTAAACTTATTTTTCATAAAAACACGTATCTGTGGCTACAAAAAACTGCCGATTTGGTATTCTGTATTTTTATAGTAGTCCACTTAAAAATCTTTTGGCTGCTTTTGGTAATTTTTTTCTTCTTATTATAGTTGAGGACATTTCTATCTGTTGAGACTCTATAATTATGAAATATACCGTTCTAAAACCCTAAAAATAATCCGTTTAAATAAATGAGTTATTCAAGATAACAAAACTTAAGATCTTAAGCCGACTTATGCAGTTAATATAACGACTAGTATGCACTTATATTTTGACCACCGACATATTGTTGATATTTAGATAATATGGGGAATATTTATCTTGATTATTTGATATAAAAAATAACTTCAGTATACCTTTGAAAGCAAAAAACTATTTTATGCACTTAAATGATTTCAAATTAACTGTTAACTGTCTGGTTACTACATAATCCCTGGTTAGCATAATCTTTTTTTATTTATTTCTATACCTTTTGCTCTATATTTATCAACACAGGTGACATAAAGGCATAGAGAAGTTTTTTTCTAAAAAAATATCTGATGGGTTATACTTTTTACAAATTACCCACAAACATAACAAAAAAAATATTTTACTTTTAAAATTTAAAATGTATATTTAACGTATAAATTAATATATACACAAAAGCTTACATTCAAAACAAACTGCTTGTCCTTATCTCTTTATGTGCTTCCTGTCAACCTATCTCAAACCTAACTATATGAGAAAACATTTTCTCAATAATATAAACCGTTATTCTATTATTATTCTAATTTAACACGACACGAAGTCAATATACGGGTATGTTTATAAAATCATAAAAAGACCACTAAGAATGCAATACAAAGTGGGTTTCTAAAAATGCCAAAGAGGTTAGCCAATATTATTAACAATGGATTCGTAGAGGAAACCATACTTTATAATTACACGCAATGTGTAATTGGATATTCCCAATTATTGAAATCAGGGACTAATGTTAACTACAAGTAGATGTAATTTTAATTGAAAAATTTCAATTACAATTACTTTGTACCATTGAAAAACTTCAATTGCAATTACCTGTAAATAGTAATTAGTAATTAGACATTTTCATTTATATATTGGACAGTTTCACATTACACGTAACTGTAATTGGAAATGTTCAATTACAAACTACAAGTAATTTTAATTAGGCAGTATTAATTGCATTCAATTATCAAATTTTTTATTATATTATAAAACCAATAAGTTAAATTGATTTTTTTTTTTTATTTACAAATGGCAAGTAATTGTAATTGGAATTTATAATTTAAATAGTTTAATGTAATTTTAATTGAAAAATTCCAATTACAATTGTAGTAATTGCATGTGTAATTAATTACAAACTGTAATTGATATTAATCATTTATGGAGGAAACTTAATAGCTATTATTGAAAAATTGGTAAAACAATAATTTAATGCTGTCAAATGCAAAAATTAAAATTATATCTCCAAGACAGAGAGAGCTGCTTCATATGAATGAATTTTTTCTCAAGATATCTATTGATGAGACATTGGTGCACCATTATACATCAGTATGTATTTTACGAGGTTAAAGCTCTTAAATTTAGCTGTTAAGATTATAGGTGAAGTTTTAAGATATACATATATGGACCTGCATACATTGGCTTCTTGGAAAAATAAAAAAATATACTTAATAATATTATATAAAATCCCAAAAAAATAAAAATCACATAAATTAAATATAACCCAACAGACACATAAAAATCAGTTTTAAATATTCCAAATATTGCGCAATATACTTTAAAATTATAAGCAGTATTTTAAAATCTTTTACTACTGCTACAACATTTACCAACTCAAAAAATAAATATAGTTCAATGTAATAATAGAAAAATGTTAACTTTAGAAATGTGTAGGATAAAAAATACTACATGAAATTGTAGCAATGATAATCAAATATAAAAAGCTGAGTAGACAGATATTTTATTAGATATACTTAACATAATTTTTATTTCATTTCGTTTTATATTCTGTTTTCTGGTGATTTCCCTTTTATGAAAGTAATATATTTTTTGCTAAAAATAGAAACAGCCTCATTTTTTTAATAAATACTTGTTTGTTAAAATGTCACAAAGAAAGAAGACACTACAAAAAATTCATTCTTTTAATGTGGTCGTTTAAAAAATAAAGTTGAATAAAATAATATTAGACAAGTTCTTAGAATATAAAAGAAAATTATATGTTTTTTATTTGCAGTTAATTTATTATATTTTTATCTCTTTAACTCTTCTACTACCAATGAACTCTACAATGTTCACAACAACACATAATAAACACCAATATGAATATGACATGATAAAATGGATTTTAAAAAAATTATTAATTAATTTCTAACACCATCACTATTTTTTTAAAGTGATGTCTGGTTACTTATTTCTAGATTAATATCTCTGGCAATAAGATTTGTAGGAGAACAATTTTAAACTTTAAAATTAAGTTTAAAAAATAGCTTATCTCTAATCATTATACATATATGGAAGTCAAACTGATGTTTTGGAAAAACATCTTATATCTACCAAAAGTACGCAGGCGTTGCAATTAATAAGTTGGAAGCTGGGGAATGGTACAAAATAATTGAATCTTTGCAAATGGGTACTTTGGAGTACGGAGATTACAAAGGTGCCAGTAACAAAAATTTTGCTTAAGTCGACTTAAGCACTTATTCCTGATTGCCATGGATGTAAAAAATATTGTAATATTTTTATTTTCAACTTCGTAGGACTTTAGTTTAAGTTAGCGATAAGCTCTAATGCTTTATGCCACTCACGTGGCTTTTTATCTGTATCTATGTATATATATAAAAAAAAGGTAACAGGAACGTTTCTGTACGTGAAATCTTTTTTAAAAATGTTGTTGATATTAATCGATAAGGAATAAAAAACATCAGTTTTTGAAAATTTTCCCTATGTGTCTGTCAGTCTGTCTGTGTTTGCATCACGTAAAACTACTTAAACAATTTTAACAAAATTTTATGGAAAAGTACTTTAGTACCTCGATTTAAATATAGATTAACTTTCTTTCGCAAAAATATCTCATTCTAGAAAAAATAGTGATAAAAAAATAATAAAAGTACGCAATTTGACCGATTTAATGATACTGAAAACTTTGCATCATCTTTTATTTTTCTAAGCTAGTAATTTTAGACACTATTTACAGAACTTTACAATAATTCTAAAAAGAAATAAACATTGTAGAAATTATACAAAGTCTAGATTACAATAGCTTGAAATATTACCTAGAGATAGGTACCTATATATAAAGCAGCAATATAAGATTAAGAGTCTTAAATTTTGGTGGCTTTCAAAAAAATCTAACAAAATATTCACAGGCCGCTGACTATGTATCGGGCACTGCTATTTTAATTTTGCCTAAAATTGTGATCCCCTAGTTTTAGAGCGAGGTGGAGGTAGGTTACTACGTATAGACAGGCTCTAATGGTGCTCAAAGAGCCCTCTGGCGCTAACTATCATAAGAGTTATGACCACTGGTAGAAGCTTGTTGAATGTGGATTCCATTGGGGACCTGAAGCTGGTTGTAACACGTGGCTCAATGAAAGTAAGGTTGCCGTAAATTACATTTTGGTTGCCTAAAATCATAGATGACGCCAGATGTCGAACAGGGACCTATTAAAGAAGTGGTCTGCCTTGATATTCCCCCTACATTATTTGTATTAAAATAAACATTATTATTGTAGATAAAAGGCTTGTGAGAGATTCTGTGGGAAAAATTATATTCATATCTTGTTGCATAATTTTAATTATTGTTATTAATTAAATCGAATGGTACGAAAAATATAAAAATATATAGATATCTTATTTTTATTAAGTTAAAGATAAGAACTATGTATACGAGTACTAATGCATTTTTTTGAAATAGAGTCTTCTTGGCTAGAAAATCGAAGAGGTATACTTGAATTGAATATAAAAATCCATTTTGTCTCACGAATTTTCAAATGTATAATTGTTTAGCTCTAGATTTTGTTGTAAAAGCTTTATTTAAAAAATGTTTACATCACTCAAAAAATATTAAAAGTAATCGTTATAGGAAATAATTTTCGATAAAGTAACTACACTAAAATTTTGATATCTTGAAAAAAATTTTGCTTGTATCAAAAAATATTCTTTTGTTATTAAATTTTTTGACATTTTACTCCTTTATAAATAAAAACTTAAAACCAAAGCATATTAAACAAGATAGCGTAAGGGAGAGGAAATTTGAGCAAAATTTTTTTGAATTTTTTTATATGGATTTTGACAGTAAAAAAGATATTATTCTCTCTTAAATTACCTGATTAATGTCCAACTCCATATAAAAAAAATTTAAAAAATTTCTCTTTAATATTAGCTCCGCCTTGTGCAGTCACCTGGTTAAATATGCCTTGCTTAAAACATTATTTTCGGTACACACTACAGTTCAGTTTTTTCTCTCGTGAATATGTTAAGAGTTTCTTTAGCTCATCTAAGATTTTGGTTAAGGTTTCTGGATGAGCTAAATTAAGCACTTAGCGAAATAGCCATAGAAACTAGCTTGCCTTGTAGTAATCAATTTCAGTGAATTTATAATTTGGGTTAATAGCACGCTATTAATTAAAAATTAAAAAAATAAAATGAAGTTTGTGTTTTATAATAAAATTTTATTTAAAATCATGAAATCGTAATAAATGGGTTTAAGAGAATCAACATAATTAACAAAATTTTTGACTTATCATTAGTGCACTTGTTTTATTTATGCTGAAGTACGTGCTTGACCAACGAGGTTGACGAAAACTATAGTATAGTAGTTTTTAAATTATCAAGAATTACATATTTATTTTTTATATAATTTGTATTTTTTTTTTAAGTATTTTTTTATGAATTAATAATTTCCATTTATCTATTCATAATAGTGAACTTAGGCCAGAAAAATTATTAATTCATTTATAAACAATAATACAAATTAAATAAACCCCCAAAGTTCTGCTTTGGTAATGTTGACTTCAATACGTTTGTGTTGATAATCAAATATGCCATTTGGGGTAATAGTAGGGTAATAGTAAAACAGATAGCCATATGTATACAAGTGGAAAATAAGAAATATATAAGAGCTTAAACTAAAGAAAAAGTATTTCCTTGGTAGTTTGTGTAAATAGTTTCTCATCAGCTATAACATATATCGTCGAATTTCTTCTTAAACCAAATGTTATTTCCTACCATAACAACCAAACAAATAATTTCGAAAAAATGGCGCTTACGTGGTTTACGTGGTTTAACAAGAAACGCGACGATATGAAGCTCTCTTCTCTACATTACTGAAAAATCGATAAGAGAGAGGATATTCCCTAAAGAAACTCCACTATATACATACCTTGTAGATGTAATCGGATTAATTTTTAAAGTGGTAATAACACCTTCGGTACCAACTTAATCGTGGTAGATCAGTCTTAACAACAGGGCATGGTAATCTCAAGTATTATCAGATCAAGATGAAAATCGAAGAAGAAAATCGGTAACCCGCTGCAATAGTTATTATTTCAGACTTTTATGAAGAAATAAGTAATATTTTTTAAGTTTTTTTTGTAACATTCCAAAATTTTATTCTACATATATTAAATAAAGGCAGGTTAACACATTTATAAAATAACGTAAACATTTAAAGAAAACAAAATAACTTCCTTTTGTCGAATAATTTAAAGCCTAGTTTTGAGGTTCAATTCTTTTGTTAAGGTTCACGATGAACAAATTTTTTTTCATTTTATTTATATCTAAAACATTAAAGCGTAAAAATTATAATGGACAACATAAATACTTTAAATAAAATTTGCTTTCTTTGGTTCTTCAGCCTTAATAATCCACCCAAGTGTTTTCCGGCTAAGCATTTAAAATAATTTTCTAAGATATATTACTAGCTATTTGTAGTAAAGTACATACATACAAACAATTTAGCACCGACCTGATACTCAAAGTTTATTTCATTTTTATAGCTGTTTGTGCTCAATTACGAGTGTATCTGCAATGTGTAGATTTGTATACATACTTTATTATTTATTGTTGTAGTATTCACATTTGTACAATGTTCATGGCATGTTGTCTTAAATGTTAACAGTGATTTTTTTATACCTCTAACATTTTCTTTGTAAAAAATAAATTAAAATCACTTAATATTGTGACATTAAGGTAAATGAACAGGACACTTAATTTAATGTAGGCATTTTGGCCAACATGTAGACTTGCTTAATTAAACTTAGTTTGAGCAAAAAGAATGTTGTAGAAGTTTATTATCTTTTGTTAATTGTATACCATTTAAATGGAGTTTTTTTTTTTAACTGCATGGTGGTGGTATTACAATTACCATCAGAGAATAATGCACTATAAAATACAAACAGATATTGTTTTAGGTAGCACATATTTAATATATTTGATAATACAAATGGAGTTTGAAGTCAAGTTTAAGTTTGTTTTATTATCTCTAAAAAAGAATAATTTAAATTACAAATTAGGTATTAATATTAAAGAAAAAAATGTAATTTTAGACACCAGCAGAATGGAATTCATTTTCTAGACAGCTACGTCCGTCATCAGCACTCTTCGTATCTATCTACTTTGGGTAGTGTTTAGTTGTAATAATTAATAGAAGTTATTAATTTGTTACCATTGTTTCACTATTGAATAAAAAATCTATCCGTTACCTCTACAAATTGTAATATCAACTATAACTTTTTCTTATTGTAAAAAAATGAATATTAAATAAAAAAACGAAACAGATATTTTTATAGACATATTACATAAAGAATAAAAGTTCAAATTATATTCGAATCAAACAATAATTATTTTTGGTTTGGTGTGGCAAATAACTCCTAGCCCCTTCCGTTTATCCTCAACTATTTAGTCCTTCATCTTCAGTGCCATTTTTTCGAAATTGACCTTTTCGGTTTTTATGTTAGACAATAACATTTTTCATCAAACTACATACTCATGTTAACAACTTTGTATGAAAAAAGAAACATTAAGCTATTTTAAAAATCTGAGATGAAAAGAAATCTGGAAAGTTTTAGACCATTCGGAGTATTTTTGGTAATGTTTAAAGTTTTTCATAAACAAACGATTAGATGTTAATCTACATACATTAATCTGAGTTTTCTAATTTGGCAAAAACCAAAAATAGCTACAACATTTGCAAAAAGCAATTAAGAGATAGATTTAGCTACAGTTATTTTTAAGAAGAAATATTTTAAACAAAATATTTATGTATATTTATTTAATAATTTTCATGAGCGCTAATTTTGAAAAGTTTAGTGAGAGTGTGAATAAAATCAGCTTTTCATGTTCTACAAGTACAAATTTTGCACTAATTGAGTGAGTGAAAAATTTTTGCATTAAATCTGCATTTACTGATAGTTAAAAATTCTATTTAGTGTTAGTGACGTTTTGCAGTTTATCACTATGCTGCAAAAATAGTGCAACAATTGTTTATTATTTAGTGCTAGAGTAATGCTTATTTCAATCAAAATTTAGTGCACTACCACCCACCATCTATGAATTGGATTCATCTTGCCTTTATTCTTGAACACCAACAATACTACTTAGTATTGTTTTCCATTGTTTTTCATTTTTATATTATTTTAAAATGTTCCACTACTGCAAAATTATAACACAAAAACATTTAAAAGGATAATTCCATTAATTAAAACAACACAAATTGTTATGTTTAAAATACTTTTATATTAAAAATGACTAGTTTTACTATTAGTGCACTAATTTACAAATAAAACAAAAATTTTTGTTAAAAATACTACTTTTGACTTAACTACGTATATGTAAATACTTTATGCAACACAAACCTACAAGGGTGTACCTATCATTCGTTTGCGGCGTTTAAGTAAATTTACACATTGTTTAAGTATATGAGTAGGGATAAATGTACGAGTGCCTTTGTTTGTGTCTTTTTCGTATATTAACATTATATCTTAATTTTGTTTGTTTATGTTTTAGAAAGCTGAGACTTAGTATGCTTTGTTTTCATATATATGTACGAGGATAGGTTATGTAGGTTTTTAAAGTTCTAACAAATATATTACTAACTGATTAATGATGAATATATAACTGGGCAACACTAATTCTGCGGCATAGGATTTATAGTACAATTCTCATACAGTTATTGGAGTTTTCATCCTTTAAATTAAATTTTTTAATGTCTTCTGTTCTCGTCACAAATTTATATGTTAAAAATGGAGGATGCTGCACCACATATATAATCTTAATTCAAAAATGCTTCAAACGATTTAATCAAATAAAAAAATAGAAAATCTTTAATATTTAAATTTTTTATGTTTTATAAACATCATTTTTAGGGTTCCGTACCTAAAGGCTAAAAACGAAACCCTACAATGTCTGTTCGTCTGTCAGCGCCCTTTATCTCTGGAACTTTAAAATTTTCACAGATGATATATAGCTGTTGCCACTATACCAACAAATACTCAAACTTATAGGGTGTTCCGATAGAGAGGTGTTATTCACGAATATGTTTTTATTTCTTAACCTGTAGGAGGCATATACTAAACATTTACAAACACTAATTAAAACTTAGTTCGCTATATAAACAAGTCCAAAAAAAGAAACCAAAAGATTAAAGGGTGTGCCGATAGTGGCGTGATTTGCATGTATAATTCCTAAGTTTTGAACCATAATACGTAGACTCTTGAAATTTTCACAGAAGGTGTATATCTATGTCCGCTGTAGCAAAAAATATTAAAACTTACAGGGTGTTCCGATAGCGGGTGTTATTAACGAATATGTGTTTATTTCTTAAACTGTAGGAGGCATACACTAAAAATTTACAAACATATTTAAAACTTAGTTCGCTTTATAAACAAGTCTAAAAATATAAACTTCAAAATTAAAGGGTGTTCCGATAGTGGTGTGATTTGCATGTACAACGGCTTATTTTTAACCATAATAGATAGACTCTTGAAATTTTCACAAATTGTGTATTACTATGGCCCTTATGAAAACAGTGAAAATTAAAGAGTTTTTCGACAGGTGAATTGTATGTAACGAGTGATTTTTTAAGAGCTTGAGAACTTTTTTAAAAAAAAAAACGCATAAAATTTGCAAAATCTCATCGGTTCTTTATTTGAAACGTTAGATTGGTCCATGACATTTACTTTTTGAAGATAATTTCATTTAAATGTTGACCGCGGCTGCGTCTTAGGTGGTCCATTCGGAAAGTCCAATTTTGGGCAACTTTTTCGAGCATTTCGGCCGGAATAGCCCGAATTTCTTCGGAAATGTTGTCTTCCAAAGCTGGAATAGTTGCTGGCTTATTTCTGTAGACTTTAGACTTGACGTAGCCCCACAAAAAATAGTCTAAAGGCGTCAAATCGCATGATCTTGGTGGCCAACTTACCGGTCCATTTCTTGAGATGAATTGTTCTCCGAAGTTTTCCCTCAAAATGGCCATAGAATCGCGAGCTGTGTGGCATGTAGCGCCATCTTGTTGAAACCACATGTCAACCAAGTTCAGTTGTTCCATTTTTGGCAACAAAAAGTTTGTTAGCATCGAACGATAGTGATCGCCATTCACCGTAACGTTGCGTCCAACAGCATCTTTGAAAAAATACGGTCCAATCATTCCACCAGCGTACAAACCACACCAAACAGTGCATTTTTCGGGATGCATGGGTAGTTCTTGAACGGCTTCTGGTTGCTCTTCACTCCAAATGCGGCAATTTTGCTTATTTACGTAGCCATTCAACCAGAAATGAGCCTCATCGCTGAACAAAATTTGTCACATTTGAACATTTCGAACCGAACACTGATTTTGGTAATAAAATTCAATGATTTGCAAGCGTTGCTCGTTAGTAAGTCTATTCATGATGAAATGTCAAAGCATACTGAGCATCTTTCTCTTTGGCACCATGTCTGAAATCTCACGTGATCTGTCAAATACTAATGCATGAAAATCCTAACCTCAAAAAAATCACCCTTTATATCGCCTTATTTTTTGAACTCGCACAGATGCGATGTTCTGCCACGGCCGCTATGACGATTACTAAAAATGAAAGGGTGTTCCAACAGTGACATTTTTTTTCACGTATATATTTTTTTAGTCGTAAAAGATAGACTCTTGATATATTCATAGAAAGAGAAATGCCATGGCCGCTATAAAAAATAACAAAATTAAAGGGTGTTCCGACAGAGAGATGACTTGAAATGTTTGCAGTAGATGTTGTTCTTCGGAAGCTACAACAATTACTAATGACTAAAAGGTGGTCCATCAATGACAAGGTTTTCACGTATATTACTTTATTTTTTGAACCGCAATAGGTACATGCCTGATATTTTTATAGAAAGTGTATTACCATGGCCGCTTTGACAACAATTACTAAAATTAAAAGGGTGTCCCACTTGTGATGCAATTTTCGTGAATATGACTTTAATTTTAAAATTAAAGGTTGCCTCATAAGACATCAAAAAAATTAACAACTTGAATTTTTAAAGTTGTACTAAACATAGTACGGAACCCTACATGTGTGAGTCTAACTCGCACTTGACGGATTTATTTAAAATATTCTCGATAGTTGTAGAGATATTCAAAAATATGTGAAAAAACAAATAGTTTTATATAAAAATTTTAAAATTTTCCTTTTTAAACAATTCCTAAAAAACAAAAACGACAAGTATACCTCTGGCACTTTACAGAAATGAATAGTCCTTCACAACATATGATTTTAAATGGAATTTTGAGTCGGTACTTCATTGCGGAAAAAACTGTGATAGCCTTTGTATTGCTTGTTGGTGGCCTCAACATTTCCAAGTTTTCCTCTTTTAAATATCTCAAATGTGCTGGAGTGGATTTATTATAGAAGATTGGAGGGGAGTTCAACTTTCTTGCTGCGGTATAATTAATGAATATCCTTTCTGTCTAAAGGTAATAATTAATTTAACAGTACAATTCAAAAGTAAAGCTAGGCCAATTAGAATCAGACATTAAGAGTTTCGTTGATAAAACAGACATGTAAGACATAAAAAACACAAAATTCGCAATATATGTCTGTGAATGAAATATGCGCAAACCTGCTTCACTTCAGTCTTCATTTTTTACTGGGAAAGTAAAATCGTAAATTTTTATTTTCGAAGTGCACAAGTTTTTGGTATTTGAAATTTGCGTTGTAAATGATTATAAGCTTGGTTAAATCGAGCTGTGTGCGTCCTGACAATATATTGTTCGATTTTGCGTTAAAAGTAATACACAAAGTTTTAAGACTCTTATGTACTTATTTCTCTTCTTCTCTTCTTCTTCTTCTTCTCTTCTTTATAAAACTTTTAATTTCTAAAAATTATTGTAAAGCTTTGTAACGGTCTTTTAAATATTTTAATAATAATGTAAAAATAACAAAGTAAAAATACAAATCAAATATAAATTTTATTCAATTGGCAGTAAGTAATTCATATTTTGATTATTTAAAACAGCGCCATTTGTTACGCAATCGTGTTTCAAATATACCGCTTTCACAATTAAAACATGTCTTAAAGTATGTAGTACCTTTAAATCAGTCAAAATAAAATCGCCGTACTTTCAATGCATTTTCTCCACTTTCTCTTGGAAATAAGTTATATTGGCCGAAAAGAGCGTCTTATATTGGAAACGGGATACTAAGGTACCTCCTTACAAAATTTTGTTAAAATCCATCCAGCAGTTTTTACGAGATGCGAACATAAAAAAGAAAGACAAACGGACAGACAGACAGACAGACAGACAGACAGACAGACAGAAAGACTGACAGGAAATGAATTACTTTTTATTATATGTTAAATGAATAAATGTCTAACACAGTTTATGCTGCTGAGTCATAATTTGAATAAAGAACATTTATAAAACTTTATTAGACTTTAATTCTGTTCACTTTTGGGAAGTAATTCTTTTAAAAAATTATCAGTTGAACCTCGTATATTTTTGTTATTTATAGTATATTCTAAACCTTTGTACATATTAACATTAATATTTTTTCATGTTTTCTATTGTTGCACTTATCTCGAGAATATAACCAAAGCTTTTTACTTCCATTTCCTTTTCCCCCATTTAGTCTACTATCTCATTTGACAAAAAGCTGAAAGGCTAAAATTTATCAAAATTTATATTCATCTCTTTTTGTTTTTCTCCTTGTGTCTATGTTTTTCTCTGTGTTTGTTAACCGGCTTTCTTTATATGAGATTTATTTGCTTAAATGTTTATGTATGTGTATTATGTATTTAAATGCGAGTACAAACAAAGTCTAAATTTTAACGTCTAACTGTATATGTTCTTTTTTGTTGTAATTCCTGGTAATTTATGTTTTATTTACCTCTTAAATTATTTCCTGCAATATGCTACATTTTGATTTATATTCAACTGCGTTAGAAATAGCCGGAAATCATTTTATAATGGTATATTTTAACTTTTCACGTATTTCTTTTTACTCCATATTCTATGGAGTTTTTCTTTAAGTAAATTTAGCTTGAAATCTTTCCAGAGTTATCGTTAAGTTGAATGTTATAGCACAAAAACAAAAAAACAACAACGATGAAACTCAAATCAAAACAGCTTACATTTTAAGTGGCCTTTAACAAATTACATTAATTTTCAAATCGTTGTGTTGCGGTTGTAAAGCTAATTTTATTCATATAAAGTTTATACTATGATAAAAAAATTACGCATTATTTATCTTTCATTTTGTTATGAACAGTAAAATTTTAAAAAAAAATTATAAAAATGTGTAACTTCTATAAATTATTAATAATAATAATTCGTAACTCTAAGGACCTACTAGATAATTGCTTTCGAAAATCTTTTACTAACCATTATTATTTTGTCACTTTTAAGTTTCTATCTGTTACGTTGTCGTCGTTAAATCTGTTAATTTACTAGATATAATAGCGACGGTTTATTACTTTTAAATTTTTTATATTTGGCCATAAATAAAGAAAAAGCAAATAACAATAAAAATAATAAAATTTATTGTGAAGTATAAATGTGTGGTACTTTTTTTTTCTCTATAGAATTTTTTTTTGCAATTTGTATAATTTTGTTTAAAATAAAAACAGTTTTAGTTGTCCTTTGTTTAATCCTACTTCATGTTATAAGACAAGTTATTTTAACGTTGCTTGTTAAGAAGTTAGGTAACTAATGAATTTCTATTTTCTACAGAAATAATTTTTTTTTATTAAAATTCATCATAAACTCTATATAAAACTTAAAAAACAAAAGGTCCTCTTTAGAGAAAAGTTACAACAACTTAATTTTATTACAGAAATGCTATTAATAACTAATCAGCATTTAAGTTATCGATAACCTATCTTCCCTAATAACTTGTTTATCTATACAAATATTTTTCAAATTAGTATAGATATGTCAACAAAGACTTGTTTTTATTTAGAAAAGTTATCGATAACTTGCCTTTTTAGGGTTCCGTACACAAAGTGTAAAAACATAACCCTATTGTTTTCGCTACAATGTCTGTCCGTTTGTCAGCGCCTTTTATCTCTGGAACCGTAATAGGTAGACTCTTGAAATTTTCACAGATGATGTATAGCTGTTGCCGCTATAGCAACAAATACTAAAACTTATAGGGTGTTCTGATAGAGAGGTGTTATTCAAGAATATGTGCATATTTCGTGAACTGTAGGTGTAGGTTCACTATATAAAGAACTATAAAAAATAAAACAAAAATTAAAGGGTGTTCCGATAGTGGTGTGATTTGCATGTATAAGACCTAAGTTTGGAATCATAATAGGTAGACTCTTGAAATTTTCACAGAAGGTGTATAAATGTGGCCGCTATAGCCAAAAATACTAAAATTTATAGGGTGTTCAGAAAGTGATTTGCAGACAGTAATTAACTTCATGTTCGCTTTATAGACAAGTATATAAAATTATGTTTTTCACGTACAGTGACTTATTTTCTTAATCGTAATAAGTAGACTCTTGATATGTTCATAGAAAGGGAATTTCCATGGCCGTTATAACAAATAACAAAATTAAAAGGTGTTCCGACAAAGAGATATTTGTACGTAAATAGCCTTATTTTTTGAACCGTAATAGGTAGAATCTTAAAATGTTTACAGTAGATGTTGCACTTCGGCCGCTTTAACAATTACTAATTTCTAAAGGGTGTTCCATCAGTGACATGTTTTTCATGTATATTACCTTATTTTTTTAACCGCAATAGGTAGGCGTCTGTTATTTTCATAGAAAGTGTATTACCATGGCCGTTATTACAACAATTCCTAAAATTTAAAGGGTGTTCCAATAGCGATGAAATTTTCGCGAATATGACTTTGATTTTAAAACTAATGGGTTCCCCAAAAGACATGAAAAAATTAACAACTCGAATTCGTACCAAACATAGTACGGAACCCTACGTGTGTGAGACTAACTCGCACTTGACTGATTTATTTATAGTTATTTTGTATATATAATTGTCTTTACTGTTATTAATAACTTTTCTTTACTGTAGCAAAGTTATCGGTAACTCGTCTTTACTATAGAACTGTTACCGATAACTTATATTTACTACAGAAAAGTTATCGATAAATTGTGTTTACTAAAAAACAGTTATTTAAAACTTGTCTTCTCTGTAGAATAGTTACCGAAAAATTTCTAATATTGAGGCACTTGTTGTTTTTATTGGTAGAGTCCGCCAAAAGTAATAAGACCCAACACTCAAGAAGACAAGTTCATAAAAAGTTGCTGTCGTTAGATATGTATTAAAAAGGACAAAATACTTTAAAAAGTAGCGTTGCAAAGCTGTGCAGAAAATAATTGGTTTTGTAAAACTTGTGTATTCACGTATACACAAAGTCATATGCACTATTCATAAAAAATAAAGTTTACTTTAAGCATACTTTATGACAAATTTTGTATGAAAATTTGTCATAAAGAATACTTCCAGTAAACATTAATTTTAGTATTAGTGTTCGGGCATTAATTTCTTCTAAAGTAATAATAACGTATAAGTTATGTAATTATACAAAATTTATTTTGTGACAAAATCTTTTAAAACAAAAATTTAACAATTTAATAATTAAAATTTTCTACAAATTTTTTTTTAGTAAAATAAAGAGAAAGTTCATTTTGACCAACCTTTTCTCTGTGATATGTTGAAATAGAGTGGTACTATAGGAAAGTTAGCGATAACTCTTCTTTACTAGAGAAAAGTTATCAATAACTTGTCTTCACTAAAGAATAGTTATCGATAACGTATCATTACTATAGAAAGTTATCGATAACTTTTCTTTACTATAGAATAGTTATTGAGAACTTGTCTTTAATAAAGAAAGCATTACAATATAAAAGTTATCGATAACTAGAAAAGTTTTCGACAACTTGTCTCTACTTTAAAAAAGTTATCTATAACTTGTATTTAACAGAGAAAAGTTGTCGATAACTTGTCTTTTCTATAGAAAGCTTATCAATAACTTGTCTTTACATTAGAAAAGTTGTAGATAACTTGTCTTTACTATTTAAAATTTTTTACTATATAAAAGTTATCGACAACTTATCTTTACTATAGAAAAGCTATCGATAGCTTGTCTACGCTCTATAGTATAGTATAACAAAAAATAATAAATATAATTCTTTGAAATAAACTTCCAAATAAAGTATTTAAGATTGAAAAATAATTTTGTTCACAATTTTATTCCTACAATCTATAAAAGTAGCTTAGTAATTGCATCTGCGTTTACTTTATGAAAATAAGTATGATAAAAATAATATACTTATTTATATATAGATGGTTTACCTTTAACAATAGTACATTTTAAGGTGACTTTTTCAAAAATAATATAATCCTAATAGGAATTGTAATCTTAAATAAGCTTGTCGTATTTATTAGACTTACCTTAAACTTCTTTAAAGTGTTTAAGGTATGATTATTAGTTTAGTAAAAACTTACCATTAATTTTGTTTTTTTATCTTTTAAAATCATGTGTATGGGTTATAAAGGAACGAAAAAAATTCGAAAATATAATTTATGCAGACCACAAAAAAAAAGGCAAAAAACAGTCACAAACCCCAAAACAAACAATTTTTTTTACTCCCTTAAAAAATCTTTCTTGCTTAATAATTTATTTTGAAACTTTTTTTATAACCTTTTCTTGCCTTTTTCCGGTATAATTTTTTATTTTTGGGTAAAGATTTTTTTGCTTATTATTACAACTGTTATAAAACTGTCACACGGCTGTCACTTTGCAAACTATGTGTTGGATATTATGGCCATCATACTAAAATGTGTCAGTATTTGTATATAAGGATATATATTTTATATATTAAGAAGGATTTTGGTTTCCTCTTAAACAAATTTTGGCTGAATTTTTCATGTCAAATTTTATGAAGGTTCTAAAACTTGTGTTCATACTTAAATAAAAACGTTTATACTATTTGATTAATAAAAAAAGAGCTTTATATTTTGTGGCATTTGGATTTGTATTTATGTATGTTTATACTAGGATTATTTAAATTTTCTTATTTTTCCTTATACAATTTTAGTTCTTTTATTAAAGGGAAAATTGTAATAAAGTTAAATAGAAAATGTTAATAATAATAATATTTGAAAAATTTTACAAGTTGAACTTAAGCATATAAATTATGTATATTATTGTTTAGTTATTTTTTTTTTTAAGATAACACAACCTGCGAAGCTCTTTGCTTGTCTGCAGAAAACACCCAGGGTCTTTGGCAGGAATCGAACCCGCAAAGCCCAGACTGATAGACTAGCGCGCTATCAATTGGTCTATCGAGGCACTTCTCAAATTATTTTATTTGTATATTTTCTTGAATTTAAATGAAAGTGTTTATTTGCTACATAGAGATTATGGATATGCTAATAATGTAAATCCTGTCATTATTTTAATATGTAATATAATTTTTTAAATATATGTATTTCATGCAAAGCAAAATCGCAAACTATGCTATAGTATCTGGCGAGTAATGGTAAATTTTATTTTAAAATTAAACAATTATTACATACAATGAAATTTATAATCAAGCTTAAGTTCGTTTTTATTCTCTCTAAGAAAGAATTAATTAAATTACAAATTAGGTGATAATATTAAAGAAAAATTAGGAAAATTTAATTTTTTAAATTTTCCTAATTTTTCTTTAATATTATCACCTAATTTGTAATTTAATTAATTTTTTCTTAGAGAGAATAAAAACGAACTTAAGCTTGATTATAAATTTCATTGTATGTAATACATAAAAAACAGTTCGACTAATAATAATTAAAATTTTCAAACATTAAACAATTATTCTATATTTTGCGTTAATTAGTCTGAAGCATTATGTTTTATTATTAAAATACATTGCATTCTATATTAAACTATTATTTCGCATTTTATTTAAAATATATTCAAGGCTTTGTAGAACATTATTATTTTTGTAAAACATGAATATCAAAATAAAGAGCCAGTAGTTGTGCGTTTAGTGAAGAGTAAAAATTATTACACGTCCAACAAAACTTAACTTTTTTAACTTCTGGAATCATACAGCGCACAGTGGTTGAAAAACTATTTATTTTGGACATAATTCCGTATCTCATGAACCACTAAAGATATCATAATGAAATTTAGCAGAGGTAAAGCAGAGGTTTTCTTTTTTTCTTTTATAAAAAAATAAATTTTACATGAAAATATTTATATTACCTGCTTTTGCCTGCAAACACCTAAATAATCAAAGGTGCACAGGTAAGAAATACAAACAAAAAAAAGAGTTATTTGAAGTCGCAGAAGAGCTAAAAAGTATAAAGTGTCCTTTTTAGTTTAGCACAAAATGTGTTTATACACACTTTTCATGAGAGAAAAAATCATGAGAAGGCCAGGGTTAGGAAGCTCCTATAGTTTAGGCATATGCTCGATATACATTGACCTCTAGATTAACAATATTGCAATAATTTTTTTCGCTCTCAATTTTTTAATGATATTTACCTTAAATCCTGAAAAAATCACAGGCGGTTTTTTAACAAATTAAATAACGAATTTGAATTGCAACCATTACAAAATTTTAAACTTATACAGATGAAAGAGCTTTTAATCAAATGGGAAAATAAATTTTTTTTATTTTAATTTTTTTTATTTTAACATATAAATTCCCAGCACTGGCAAAAAATATTCCGAAAAAATTGAAATTTTTATAAAAGTGGCTACCCTGCCTTTATTAAGCACGGCGCTGTCAAATCCTTTTTGGAGTTTGCAGCCAACAATTGAGGTTTTCAAAATCCGTTTACGGTTTTAATATCGGTACTTTGCACTCCGAGGAATTTTACAATAATTTATAAATTTGGTTTTAAAATTAGCTGTGTTTGGATAGGGCTGGAGGGGGAACCGTTAAAATTTTTGCCCTGATTTTTCTTTTATTCGCCTTTGCTGCAGATTGTCTTTGAAATAGTTCCAAAAAATTGACTAGTGCCGAAGTAAGTTTAAATTATATAAGTAAAATAATCATACCACTTTTTTGTGGAAAATCCTGAAAAAACGGTATTTTTTACATTTTCCCAATTCAGAGGCTTGTAACTTTTTAACGAAAAGCGCTATCAGAACAAAACTTCAAACTAATTTATTCAAATTTTATCAAGAATATAGTCAATTTCTTAAAATAATAATCCGGTCATTAGTAAGTACACCACGCCAAAAATACTAAGTTAAGGTTGGCAAAAATTAAAAAATTGTAAGCAAATTTTATCCAAAACTAAAAGAGATAACCTGCAGATATAAGCACACTTTTTATATATATTTTCAAGGTCTTCTTAAATTTAAAAAATCTTAACATTTGACATTTAATGATTAATGACATTTTCACAAAAATTAATTATACCTGAGGTACCCAAATTTAGGGGCTTCTTACCCTTTACTCTAGGGAGCCCACTTTAGGTAGCTATACTCAAGAATACCTCTACTTTATCTCTGTAAAATTTCATTAAGATATCGTCAGAGCTTCAAAAGATACCGAATTATGTCCAAAATAAATCGTTTTCAAACCTTCGGTAAAACGTACCAAAAATATTTGGAATATTTTGAAGAGAAACTAGAAAATTTTTAAAGCTTGTTTAATTTTTTATATAAAATTATTACTTAAACTATTAAATTATTCAATATGAATTATTTACTGTGTTTTCTTGTATTCTCAACTTTAGTCGTTGTGTTCATCTCTAAATTAAAAATAATTTTGTTTAAAAATAAGGATATATTTTTTTGTTTAATTTAAAAAAACGTTTTATAAACAAATAAAAAAAATTTGTAAAAGTTTACCAAAGATTTTTTTCCATTGTTTAACTTCCGCAACATGTCCTTGCAAAATTATACACTTAAAGAGTTTTTTTTGTTTCCCTAATTGTTTTACTCTTGAATATTCTTGTTTAATATTTGAGACACATCCTTCTTGAGTTGAATAGTTTTACACATATGTAAGTATGTATGTGTTAGTTAATAAAAGTGGCATTGCAAGTGTCTAACAATATGTTCCTAAGTATATTCTTCTAAATAAGTTGCAATTTGTTGCCATTTTTTGTTGCTATTTTTGCTTTTGTTGCAGTTTCCTTTCACACAAAGGGTGTTTTCTTACAAACGCATAAGTCTAAATTGAGACAAAATACATTACTGTATTTAGATTTGTAATTATATCTGAATACGATTTTGGGCTTCTAAACGCCGCGAGTTCTTCAATTAGTTAGGAAATAATGCATCGATTACTGGTTTTCAAATGCCATTATTTATTTAATTCAGATACGAATTTAGTAATTATATCTCTAGCGTCCGTACTTTTTGACCATTATTACTTTTGTAGACGGTGGCTTTTTATGCATAGTTCTCATGTTTCCAGTGCGAAAATGTTGCTTATTGGCGTAGCCAGAAAATGAATCGATTCATTAAAAATTTCAAAATAAAACTAACCCTAAAATAACTAAGAGCTATCAGAAAGTATTTCTATTTCAAGTTCTCAGCAGTATAAAAAAATCACCCTTTGCTTGTATTGTTTCATAATTTTTATTTTTTTTTTTACTTTTAAAGAGTATTTCTAAGCCGTAAACAAAAGAACGCAAATTTTTAACAATGGGTTGGTTTTTTGTTGTAAATACATTGGCATTGAATAGAAAATAGAAATCTCTGCATGTTTGTATATACATATGTATGTACGAGAATGAATACAACTGTATTGTTTTATACACGTTAGTAGGTGTATAGTTTTAATAGTTGTAAATAACAACAGCTTAAATAGACAATTGAGAACAGTAGAAATAAAAGAAGTGTTATAGAAGATAACTACATAGTAGATATTTGCACATATTGTTTCATTTTATATTTCTGAGAAAAGAAAAATCAATAACATTTTAAGTGTGTGAAAAACATTGCAAAAGTACTTTTTTCGAATTCGAAAGATATGTGTTTACAAAGGTTTTAAATAACAAGAGGATATTAGGTAAATGACTTTCTTACTTTTACGTTTAAATCGCACAGTAAACAAATAAGATACTCGATACTTTCCTTAATTTTTCTACTATTTGTGTTTGATTCGTTTGATTATAATAAAAAAATTTGTCGGCTGTGTGTAAGATTATTACGTGTCGATAAAACTTCATAAACTATGATTATATTCTTAAATCTAGGAAACAGAATATCAAAAAATGTGAACGTTTTGAATAAATTGTTGGAGATCATCGAAATGAATTGGTGAATAAAAGTTTATATTCTAAACATCACATAAGGACACATTAGGAAGTGCCAATTTAAGTAGCTGTTAAGTGACTAATTTTTTTTTTGTTAAATATATTAAAATTCGCGTAATGTTAATTCTTCTGGGAAACCTTTTCCTAAACCATCGTTATAATTAAGCTTTGAATCTCAAAATAAGACTTATAATTTTCTCAAGAAAGTGATACTTTTATTATGACACACGTTTTAATTTAGCTTTGAATCTCATAATAAGATTTATAATTTTCTCAAAAACTGGTACTTTTATTATGATAGACTCACAACCCAAACTATGTTTTCAATAACCATAGTTTCATTTATTTGATATTCCCATTATTTATCCTTACAAACCAATATTCTTCATAAAAGAAGAAATCATAGAAGTTAAAGCCTAGACAGGAGTGATTAATTTAACTTTGTAAATATAATTACTTTCTATATAATATTGTTGATGACATAGAGGTATCCAGATGCCATATTCTGTAATTCCCGTAGCTAAATCTATGGCTAAAATTCTATAAATGCACCAACAAATTACGAGTATTCTAACAACAACACTCAAAATTTGTTTGTGCATTTTTAGAATTTTAGCGGTAGATTTAGCTACGAGAATTACAGAATATGGCATCTGATCTAATGGTTCATATACACAAATACTATTACAGTATGGGCGGCTTTGTTTAACCCTTACAATAATTTCTGAACAAATAGGAAATATCCTTTACGTATCCTTGGATTCTCTTATCGATCAGATACGATTATCAAGTTTTTGTTCAACTTGCAAATTTCTAAATATACATTCCGGTATCTAAAAGTGCTTATTTTAATTTTTCGTCATTAGTTAGTGTGAAAACCTCAAGGATAACTACACAGAAAAAAATCAGCACCAATATAAATATTGATTGTAATATAATAGGCCTCTTTCTTTTAACATTCTTGATACAATAAGGGCACAATTATATATTAACTAGCTGTTCTCGCCACTTCGTATTATATACAAAATTTTGTTCGATTTTGCTTTGAAAGCAATCCACACCAAAGACCCTTACGTTTTTAGTGGCGCCTTTAACTATGATCCATATCAGTGTATGTATTTTTTACTTTATAAGAAATAAAGTATGCATATCCGGTTAGTTTAACTGCGTACCTTCACTACTTTCTTGGAAATAAGATATTTATTGTGGAAAAACAGCATCATATATTGGGACCAGGATTATTTTATTAAAATCCATCAAGTAGTTTTTACGTGATGCGAACGCAAAAGAAGAGCAGACAAACAGAGAGATAGAAACGAGTTACTATTTTATTATACGTATAGATGATTTCATATAAAATATATGATGTTTTCATTATACATATACAAACGTATGTATAAGCAAACAATACGTATCACTTTTTATTTAATATTTATAAACATCACAAAACAATTGTTAACAATTTTCTAATTATTTTTCAAAGAGCAAAATTCGAAGACTTATAACAAGCACAATAAAAGTTTTATAAGTATTCCAAAATAATATAATATTTTTAATCATAATATTGTAATAATAAACAAAATATATTAAATTTATTCGAACGTAATCAAAGACAAACATTATTTGTTGTTATTATTAAAAAATATATTAGGTTAAAAATAATACATTCTTTCGGAATACTTATAGTAATTTTGTTATTAGCAAGAGTTTTATAGATAAATCCAACTTTTTGAACTTAGCCAAATAATGAAAAAACTTAAACCGAATCTCCCGACATACCTAATTTGCAAACAACTAAAATTTTTTATTCGCAACCACATTTTGTTAAAAAAAACTAATGGGGTTCTTGTGACCATACCACAACCGGGCATATAATCCTTCTTGCATTATTGGAAGATATTGGTTAAGAAGTGTTAATATGCATAGATAAAAGGAATTCTACTTGTTGTATGCATTATCATTGATATCCCGGAAACCAAAATTAAATGAAATCCTATTTTTTTAAATTAATAACTTTATAAATTTTTCTGCGGGTTAAAGAATAAATTTTAAATTATTATTATAAAACTATTCTTTTTTATGGACGTTTCACAATTATTGTTTTTTTTTATACTTTAAAAAATGTGATTAAAAAGTATTATGCTAAATATATAATTTAAAGTGGCTGTTGTATTTTTAATATTTTAATCCATTACATGTTAGAAGAAACCAAACCTTTTTTAGTCTAAAAAAATAATAATAATAACACTAAGCTCTGCAATAATTACCAAACACACTTGAGACTCTCAGATAACATTTTTCCTACTCCATCATAATTATGATATTATAGTACATATTATGTTAGTACTTCGAGTTCATTGCCATTTGTAACAAGACTTAAAACGATAGAAAATTATGGGACTATACGAGTATATGCAAAAGCAATTCATGGTTATGGTTGATGCCATTCTTACTCGTACGTATGAACATTCTATACTAGAACGATACAGAAAGTGCATAAATTGTATCATAAACCATGCAATTATTTAAATTATACCACACATGACTAGAAAACAAAAAAAAAAAAAAAAATATGTGTAAATTTCATAATTATTTATACATTATGTACTTTAAAAGGTCCTATGTTCCTTATAGGAACTATAGGAATTTGTATATGTACTTTAGAAAATGAATACAAAATTTCCCTACTACTTGCATGGACAGTATTGCTATATAGTACATGATTGCACAATAAGATTGCAACATAGTTAAATACAAAGAACGACTACGATTTTAGAGGTTTAAAATGTAGAAAGCATTATTAACAATATAAAAAGAACATGAAAACCAGTCTAATTAGTATGAGATTAAAAAAATTCTAAAATCTAAAAATAGAGAAAATGAAATACACATTGGAATAGGAGGACATATTCTTATGGGGGGACAAACGACTTTAGTGGAAAATAATATTATAAAAATAAATATACAGTACAATTTTTAAAAATTATGGACGGCAACAGCAAGTTTGGAGGGACATTGTACCCACCAAAAAGGCTTTTCGGCGCTAATGGGTATACAATATTATAACGTTATTCAATGGGATATAGCATGCATAGTGTAACCCAAATGCAAATTTAAATAATCCAAGGTCGAATTAAAACGCACAAATTTTGTTTATTTTTCCAGAAAATTGTTAAAGGCTTCAAGAAAAACTTATCGAGAGAGGATTTTCTTCTTATTATGGAACGAGTTCTACCGACCTATATTACAAATATTTCCACCCTCTTTCCCATTTATTTACCATCTATAGGAAAATGTAATTTCTCTCTATAGAGAAAGGATATTTAAAGATAAAAACATTTCTTCAACATTTGTTAGGTAGGTATCTACAAATAATTAACTGCGTTCGTACAGCTCACAGAGTCTCAAGTATTATCTGGCCATGTTAAAAATCACGGTAGGACGATACTTTGAGCTGCTGTAGCTTAAGTGGTTAACACGTTGACTACTAAGCAAAGGTTACGAGTTCAATACTCAGCCGTGGCGACATACATTTTCTGATATGTATTAATTTCCCTTTATAATACATATCACAGCACCCTCCTTCGCCGGTATTACAACATAGCACTAAATCTCCGGCGAAGTAAAATAATTATGAATTGGCTATCTTAGATTCAAACTAATTCGCCTAAATAACACCAGTGGCGCTTGCAACACTGTTTTAAAAATAATCACAACGTGCAATTGCAGTTTTGCCATACGCGAAGCTATACTATCACACTAACCATCTGTCTTATCTACTCCTATCCCTTTCCAAAGGAAGTAATGCGATTAATATAGGCATCAATTGCCTGAGTGTTACTTCTCTTAAAAAAAAACACGAAACTTGCAGACTGTGCCTGGAAAAAGGCTAACATAAAAAAGGCTTTGTACCACGGGCAGACACATATTAAATGCAGATGCTGTGAATATGCCTTAAGCCAATGGCAGCAATTATCATAGACTTTGTGATAAGTAAGAATGTCGACATGTATCAATCTCTAGTCTGAAATCACTACAGTCGAGAGTTAAAGGGTAGTGACAGCGCGGTATTCAATGACACAGCGTAAATATTCGTAAATTACAGAAGGAACGAAGCGGGTCGAAAGGGGACCTATTAAGCTTGTGGTCTGATTCGGTAACCCTCATAGAAAAATAATAAAATAATATAAAATAGTTAAACTTTTAATATAATAAAATATTGCAACTTTTTCAACTTTTTGCGTGATTTGTTTGCTACTTAATCATATTAATGACGACAGCTACATCATTGACGTTGCTACTATAATAAAAACAAAATAGCCTTCTCAAGAAATACTTTGAACTCGTCAAAACAAATAAATTTATTTGCTCAAAATCTCTTGATAGTTAATGAATTTATAACTTTGTGTTATTTTTTTCTCTTTAATAAAAAATGTTATTGTCTTCTCCTCTTTCTTAGCTCTCATTGCTCATTGTCGCTTACAGAAACAGGAATTAGCCTAAGTTGGCTACAGCCGCAATGTAGGTCGTGCAGCCACATAGCCATGATGAAGTTAAAATACTTGTTTTCATATAAACCTGGGCATTTTAGTTTTGACAGATTGTAGTCGCTGGTATGCTGTCGCCTAGGTGTTTAATGTATTATATGTAATGATCAGCTAAGGTTTGTTTTTTTTTATAAAACAATTCAATAACAAGTTCCCAAGTGTGTACTTCAAATTTTTATAAATTTAATAAAACCTTGGTGCAAGATTATTTCTGTGGTAATAAGGCATAAGTGCTTAAGTCGACTTAAGCAAAAATTTAGTTATTGGCACCTTTGAAATCTGCGTACTTCAAAGTACCCCTGTGCAAATTTTCAATTATTTAGTCAAATTTTTCAGGAAGTTATAGCAAATTAACTTTCTGCTTATCTTTTTTCAATGTCGAATCGCATTTGGAAAAAATCTTAAGAAACTAGAAGCTATTTTTCAAAATCATAAAAACTTCTTTCACAACTTATTAATTGCAACGCCTGCGTACTTTTTGTAGATATAAGATATTTTTTTAAATCATACGTTTGACTCCCATAGGTAAATTTTAAAGAAAAGTTATTTTTTTGAAAAATTTATTTTAAAGTTTAAAATTGCTCTCCTACAAAACTTAAAAATCATACTTAAGCACTTTTTCCTTATTGCCACAGATTTTATTGTACATTTTTATAAAATAAGTTAACCAATTTTTTTAAAATCCAATTGAAGGAAAAATATTTAAAGCCTGAAGTCTAACTGGAAGCTATTAAGGCATAAACAGTATCTAAAGTAAATAATATTATGTACTTAACACTGTATATGCACTGCTGCCCTACATTTCTTTTAAAAGGAACATTTCTTTTAAAAGGAATGCTTGCAACCCCTGCCTTTGATTTAAAATGTTAATAATATTAAGTAAAGTTAATGTGTTAATATTAAGTGTGCTTTTCAATGTCTAAGAGGGAATATACATATCTATATAAGTTATTTTGTTACTGGTTTTTAGGTATTTTGCATATTCTGTAAATTTTTCCTGGCAAGCCTAAAAACAAACATTTCCTTTCACAACTGTTATTCAATAAATAAATTTTTAGCTAGTTTTTAAAATATTTCATCAAAAATTAGTAGAAACATGTATCGTAGATTTACTGTTTCTTACGCTGTATATAAAAATTAAATAATACAGCTCAAGGAGCCTTAAAAACCCCTACAAAAAACATCACGAACTCAACAAAAACATAAAAGTCACAGAAGTTAAAACAATGAAATATGATATAGAGAGCATATACCAGTTGCTCTTAATGTCTAGTTTAACACAAGCGAATTTTAAATAAATATGACAACGAATGAAAAAAAAATAACCATTTGGAATAGATTTTTTGGATTCTAAACACGTTTCTATTATGAAAACATATGCCTATAAATATAAATATTAAGTAGAAAACAAGAAATTATGTCATCATTTCGATTCAAAAGATGACTAAAATAATATAAGTTGTGTCACCTAGAACTAACTAAAAAAATCCTATTTAACATAAATTAAACTTATAATAATAAAAAAAAAATCTTCATAACATTCGCTTCTTTTTGACTCTATATATAAATAAATGAAGGTTTTAAAAGTATAAAATAAAATTTTTAGACTTATTTATTTTTTTTTTTTTTAAAGAGAAGTACCACTCAGGCAATTAATGCCTATATTAACTGTGTTATTTCCTTTGCAAAGGGATAGTAGTAGATAAGACAGATGGTTAGTGTGATAGTAAAGTTTCGATTCTGGCAACACTGCAATTGCACGTTATGATTATTTTTAGAACAGTATTGCAGCGCCTCTGGTGTCATTTAGGCGAATTAGTTTGAAGCTAGCATTGCCAATTTATAATTATTTTACTTCACCGGCGATTTAGTGCTATGTGGTAATACCGGCGAAGGAGGGCGCTGTGATATGCATTATTATAAAGAAAAATTAATACATATCAGAAAAATTGATGTTGTCATGGCTGAGTATTGAACTCGTGACCATTGCTTAGTAGTCAACGTGCTAACCACTTAAGATACAGCACACTCATTGATCCGTAATATTTATAGTTTGTTGGCGGGTGTTGTTTAAAGTGATATGGTGAAGTTTTAAAATACAAACATATCGAATGGAGAAAAGCAAATACCAGTTAGTCTCGATTACTACACAAACACGACAATGTCAAAGAGCAAAAAGCCAAACGGCATAACCACTTTGCATAAGTTATTTATAAGTTTAATTACATAAGTTAGTTCATGACATGTTGAAATCTGTAGATGCGAGTTGTGAACTTAATTTGTCGTTATCACTAATAGCCATTGACATTTTCAATATTTTTATAACGGTTTCGTGCTGTATTGGAAAATATTAATTTTTAATAGTGAAAGTAATATTAATAATTATTTTACAAAAATTTACATAATTTTGTAAATTTTATAGCTCAATCCAAAAAATATTTTTTTTCTTTACCTCATGAATTTCTGAAAATAATCCAAGATTAGATATGGAATTTTAATGTTTTAAATGTCGAAATATTTCATAACAACCAATTCCTATAAGTGAAAGGGTATCTAATCTAACATTTATTAATGTGCAATATATTATACAAACTTAACTGGAGACAAATGAAATGAAATAAACTATACATAGAAAAGAAAATACAATACATATATTTACTTACCGCTGAATATAACATGCAAGGTAAGTATAAATCGTCATTTGAAACTGAAACGTAATGTCATCACTTTTTATTAATCCCTTTTTATTAAATGATAACTACACTGAACCAAATGTCGTATTAATTTGAATCTGAAAATGAATGAAAACGACAGAAATAGTTAAATTAATTTCTATTCAAATTCATACATATACAACTTATTTATATAAACAAATTTGATTTAACTTAATTTTCTTTAATTTTTTATACCCTTCAACACAGGTGGGAGGAAAGGGTATGTATAAGTTTCTCAGTCCACATGTAGTTTCTCTAATATTCATTTCCGAGCCTATAAAGTATATATATTCTGGATCCTTTTACAAAGAAAAGTTGATTAAGCGATATCCGTCTGTCTGTGTTCGAGAAGTAATGTCATTTGCCAAGACACTAGGCGAGATACAAAAGATTTAAGCCCACCAATCTGCCAGGCATAGTTTCCCAAATTTTGGGATTGCAATTCTGAAACATCAGATTATTCCTTTGGACTTTCAATCCAAAGCTCATTTTTTTTAATATTTTTAGGTTTTAATGATTTTCTTTTGCTTTTTTTATTAAATAAATATTAGACCGCGTCAAATCTCTGCAGATCAATAGTCGCCTGCGAGGGCCGATTTTGTGTTTATTTTTGAGTTGGTAAGGTTTTTCTGCTTTGATTTGTATTAAAGGCCTTCATAGAAAGCAATACATATAGAGGTAGCCAATAGACCCATAGGATACCTTTGGTTACCAGGAGGAATCAATAGGCCCATTAAGGGGTTCAATATGAGGGCATTTTTTAAAGGCTTTTTTGCTTTAGTCTGACCATTCTAACCTAATGTAAATTGAACAAAGTTCCTAAAAATTTAAGAAAAAAGTTTATACAAATTTTTTACAATAAATGTTACAAAAAATTTTCCAAAAAACATACCAAAAAATTAAAAAAAAAATTTTGAATATAATTTTTGAAAAATATTATTACCAAAAAGTTTAAAAAAATATTTATAAAAATTAAAAAAAAACACGAAAATATTCTCAAAAAAAATTTTACAAAAAAATTCTCAAAAAAACTTAAAGGAAACATAGGAGGGTAACACAATATCTAGCATTACTATGGGTATATAAGATTCAGAATGGCCGAATATAGCCTAATACTTCTTTATTAATATATAATAAATAAAGCTAATGAGGCATTAATGATATGCAATTTTGTTTTCAGATTACATTGAAGATTTTTATTTAATGCTGATAAAGATCTTATAAAGATAAAAATTTAATAAAAGAATTAACCATTAGATGTAGTTAATTCAACTAAATTTTTATTATATCGGGTGATTAAAGTTAAAGGGACGATGTTGAATGTAAACCACACCTAAACCTCAAATTTTTTTCTGCATTTAATTCGACATTTCTCAATTTCAAACCAACTCAATTTGAACCATGGTTATTCCAAACGTCGTCAGTGGTCAGAATGGTGGCACGAAATGGCAACGTTGGATGATCAATTTTCGAAGTAAATAATCTTCAGTGATGAGTCACATTTTCATCTCAGTGGCTTCTTCCATAAGCAGAATTGCCGCATTTGGAAGAATGATAATCCAATAGTGATTGTCGAAAAACCAATGCAGCCACAAAAAGAGTGCGTTTATGGGCTGGCGGTACCATCGGGCCGGATTTTTTTCATAAATGAGGCCGGTCAGGCAGTTACTGTGAGATGATAACGAACTTTTTATGGCCCGAATTGAAAGATATGGATGTGGACGATATGTGGTTTCAACAGGACGGTGCCACTTGCCACACAGCTAACGAAACAATGTCTTTTTTGTGCGAACAATTCAATGTCCGTGTTATCTAACGTGGTGGCGAAGTCAATTGGCCGCCAAGATCATGTGAGGTGACACTGTTGCACTTCTTTCTTTGTGGTTATTTGAAAGAAAAGGTGTACGACGATAAGTCAGCAACAATTCAAGAGCTAAAATATGAGATTCTGAACATTAACGGCATAGGACCTCAATTATGCCTCAGCGTCATCGAAAATTTTGAGCATCGGATGAAGGTGTGCCGACGAGGTCGCGGCGCCCATTTGGCCGATATTTTGTTCCATACATAATTCAACCATTTTGGAATAAAAAGAAATGACAATAATTTCCTAAATAATTTTTGTTTTATTCAAAATTAACATCGGACCTTAAAATTTAACAACCCTTTATTTACATCCTAATGAAAAAAGAAAAGAAATATTCATATTAAAGAAAATTCTTTAATAAAAGAAATTTAATAAATTATATGTTTTTCGAAAATCGTATGTTGATTTCACTAAAAAGTTTGTTAACTGTATAAAACTGTATAACTGTATAATAACCTACTTTTCTTCAAATCTACAACTCATTGGTTCAGTGTAGTCATTAAATTCTTTTCATTGACAGATTGTAATTGCAAAAGCAATGAAAGAGGTGTCTCTCATTACAACCATCCTGAAGAGTAACATAAATATTAAATAAAAAGAGCCAATTACTTTTGTTGAGAGTTAAAAAATAAATTTTACTTAAGGAATACTTCTGAAAAATAACTATAGGCAAAATTAAACAAAAAAGTTTTTTATTGAACCTTAAATACATCATTCTCCTGTACGTAAATTAATCTTTAAAATAATATTACATGTTATCTCTTAAATATGCCTGTATATCTGATCAACTATTTCAAAGTTTTCATGTTTTTTTTTATTTTTTTGTAAACTTAAGTAAAATTTTTCTTTTTGTTACGTATTTAAAGTTGGTTGGTTGTTTTGTAGCATTAAAGAATTGTTCTGCAACATTTAATGTTTATGCACATGTCTTAAGTTACATAAAAAGTTTTTCTTTCGAGTTTGAACTACAGCGCCAAAAGTATTTTAAAAGTTTGTTTTATTTAAGAAATATACTTTGGATACATAGTATTTTATACCCGTACATAGTTTTTTTGGCACAAGTGGAGAAAGTAGTAAAAAAGAGGTTTGCAATCTATTAGAACTTTTTAAAAATATCATAAATTTTAATACTTGTCTTAAAAATTTTTATTTTACCACCCTCTGCCATAATATTTTAAGCACTTAATATTTTTATTTTAAAGTTAAAATATTTTGCGTTGCCAACCAATAAAAATTTCCTACATATGCCATAGTTCACAAATTTCGTACAAAATACGGCCGGAAGTAGTGTACAACTTCGTGTAGTATGAAGAGAGCGATTAAAGAATAATCAATTATTTTAAGGTGGATGGTAGGTCCACTAATCGTCAAACAAGCAGTTATAAAATTAATACTTTAGAGCATTGGTATAGGAGCAGTGATGTGGAATTGTAAACAAAATTGCACATCTTTTTTATAAGCTCTCTAAAACAAACTTCAGTGCAGAGAAAAATTTTAAAAAGTGATCTTTAACTAGAGAATGCTAATGTTTTTCCTAAGTGATAAAACCTCTGAACGTGCCTCTTGTAGTTCCAATCTAGGCCTCAATTTCTAACTGGAACGCTCTTCTTTAAAAATAAGAATGAGCAACATGCAAAATAAATTGAAAGATAGCCAAAACAGGGATTAAACTAGCTGTGCCCGCCACATAGTGTGCGTCCTGACAAATCTTTGCTCGATTTCGCTTTAAAAGTATTCCACACCAATTATAAGACTCTTACTTGTATAGTGCTTCAGTTATGTATTTATTTTATATAAGAGTACCCATCCCTGGATAAAATTCTAAAATTTATAAGAAATTCTAAGATTCTAAAAATTATTGTTAAGCCCTGTAAAAGGTGTTTAAAATATTTTAATAACATTGTACTAATTCCACAAAATAAAAAATAAATCACATATAATTTTTATTCAATTGGCTGTTTGGCAATAAATTATTAACATTTTGTCATTATCTTAAAACAGCGCCATCTGTTGCGAAACCGTGTTCAAAATATCTCGCTTTCAAAAATAAAAGATGTCTTAGAGTTTGGTAACTTTAAATCGGTAAAAAAAAGTCGGAGTACTTTTACTGCTTATTCTTTTTATTACGAGTATCTCTTGGAAATAAGGTATTTTTGCGGAATATATTGGAATCAGGATGCTAGGGTACCTTCTCACAAAATTTTGTAAAAATCCATTCAGATACCTATTTTCTTCATATAAAGGTACCCAGTATTGGATAAGACTCTAAATATATATAAAATTTTATAAATTATTGTAAAGCTCTATAAAAGGTGTTTAAAATATTTTAATAACAAGGTAATTCTACAAAGTAATAATGCAAATCAAATAAAAATTTTCTTCAACTGGCGCCATCTGTTGCACAAGTGTTTAAAATACCCCACTATCAAAAATATCTAAGTTTTAAACCGAAAATTGCAATACCTTTAAACCGAAAATTGCTTGCTTTCACTGCTCTTTCTCCACTTTCTCTTGAAAATAAGATATTTTGCAAATAAAAGGATCCTATATTGGAATCAGGATGCTAAGGTACCTCATTACAAAATGTTGGTAAGATCCATCCAGTACTTTTTACGTGAGGGGAACACAAAGGAAAAACAGAGAGACAGACGGAAATGAGTTACTATTTTATTATATGTATAGATAATTTGTTATTTTAAGAGTTTAAATATGCAGATAAAGTTTCACCATTTCGTATAAAAATGTTCAAATCAAAATTTTTTATGAGATTTTTGATTTTTGAAAATATTGGTACTTTTTTACCATTTTTACTATGGCCTTGGAACGAAGTACGATAAAATCATGAATTAAATTGTAGTTTAAAGCCTGTGTGCTTGGCAAATTTTAAAAACTAAGTAAAAAATAAAAAACCGTTTAATTGTTTAAAAAACACAAAAAAGAAAATGGTAGAGAGTTTTTTATATTACCCGGTATTAAAATTTACCACAATATACCAATTTAAATGTTTTAATCCTCATTTTTGATACCGTTCAATCTTATGTGTGATTATCAAAATCGGCCCTCGATATCATGTTATTTGAAGGTCTAAGGTCTACGTTTAGAAGGATGCAGACCGAAATCCACTCATGGCTTAAAACAAGATATTCAATTTTAAATAATAAAACACGCAGGGCACTATTCACTTTGCTTACGGAACAAGGTTTGGTCTTATATACAAATATCAACTAAAAAAATAATAATAAGCTTGACTTAAAAATTAATCTTAAAGCAAGAAGGAATAAACAAAAGTTGTTTTCAATACTAACTGAAAGTTGTTTTAATCAACAACCATGAAAAATTAAGATCTAAAGGAGCATAAAAGAGGAACGCTTTAATAATGGAATACTAACTGACGATGTATTATTGGAATAAAATTTTTTAAATTTTATTATCTCAGTATCCTACACAAAAAATCGTTTCAATATCTAGTTATAGGTGCCACACTATTATACAAAAAGAAGGTTATGTAACTGACCGCATGCAGACAAATATTTTATGAATTAAAAAAAATTGTACAGGCCTGTCAGAAAGTCTTTCACACACATACACCTCTAACCGGCCCTATCATACTTTTTGGGTTCTCATGCCATTTTTTAGAGATCGAACGACTAAGTATGAGAGTGAAACATGACGTTCAATAGATACAAAAAATGTTGAAGAAATGTCAAATATTACATTTTTCCATTTTATCTTTGAAAATTAAAAAATAATCTTCCAACCCTACTGAGTAGTTAAAAAGAAAAAACCATGTTGAGTCTACCTAACAATTCCATTTGCATGAAACCATTTTATTATTAAAAAGTTAGAAATATCCACAAGAATATTTTTAGAATTCTGAATATCTTTAGAAAAATACCTGTTACATTTAAACTCTTTACTAAGAAAACAAGACCAGTATTCAACAATGTCATTTTAACTTTTCAGCCATAGAATACTTTGTAAATAAACTCCTGCACAACGATCTGTATAAACAGGAAATAACTTGCAAGCAAGCATTTGCTTTGAATTTTAAGGATGTACTTTAATTAAAAATTTTACAAATCCTTATACTTTCCATTAGAGTGATACATACATTATTATTATTTCCTATGGCTTCTTAAAAGAGTCCACTTTCTTTATTACTCTCATTTCGCTTTACTTTAATCTTTTTCTAAGTAATTCTTGAAATTATAATCATAAATTTTTTTGCCTACCCACATACTTACTCTATGATGTTTTCATTTTAGTTTTTAAGACTACTTAACAGATGTAAGAAGTAAATATGCATCTGCGGTTTTGCTACAGCATAAAAAAGAATGATTATACTTAGCGGAGTACAAAACAATACTAAGAAAAATTTACAGCCACCGGAAAAAAATATGCGGATATGAACATCATAACAGTTGTCTGGAATGGTTGAATTTCTGCATCGCATAGCAAGCTACCAACAATTTCCTTACGTTTTTTTATTCTTCTATTTCACCTCCTTTGTTGCAAATTTTAATTTTTGTAATATTTTGCATTTGTATTTGTTTTTTTTTCTTTTGTTTCTCTATTTAGTTTTTACTTTTTTTTTTTTGGTAAGAAACATAGATTTAATGATGCTAATGGTTCGGCTAGTACTTAAGTGAAGAATCAAAGAAAAAAGGGGTCATTATTTCTTAATGTAAAAGTGGCAATCAAGAGTATTGCACGGGATAAAACTCTACAAAAAATTCAGTTTTTTTCATAAGTCAATGGTTTTAAAAAATTTCTGTTATTGGCATATAAAATATATATAACTAGACGTTAAACAGTCGCAAAAAAAAATCGAGGAAAAGCATATTAAAAAAGCATAGAAAATGAAATTTTTTAACCTAATTCCATTAGATTTTTTTAAGTTGGTCTCTTTTAGGTCAACAAACGGCATAAGCTATACATCAAGTTTCTAATTCTTACACAGGGTATGATTTCAGAAGACCTTTTCGACTTGAATATTGGAAACAGAACAAAAGTCGCGGGAGTAGATTCTGAAGAAAAAAAATTGATGTGAAGCAAGTAAGAGTTCTATATTGGGCCGTGACGAATCTTATATACCCTTCCTCTTTACATAATTTAAAATAAATCATATGAGAAAAACTCATAATTCATGCATTAAAGAAATAGAAAACATCGGCTACGCAGCGAAAGAAAACAAATTAAGTTGGCTACAATTGTCGCCGTGTAGTCAGCTACTTAATGATATTGAAGACGACAGCTACATCGTAAACTCTGACATTGTTGTAAAAATACTTATTTTGCTTTTATAAAATTAAACAACTTTTTCACAAAGTTATAAATATTTCCTCCAAAGCTTTTTGTTTGTATATAAATTGGTAATTTACAATTTTGTGACATTTTCTTTTGTTGAATTAAAAAGAAATTAGCCTAAGTTGACTACAGACACAATGGTGGTTCGTGTAGCCATGTAGCTATACTAGCGTAAGTATTTTATTTTTGATAGTTTATAGTCGGTATCCTGATGTTGCCTATGTGTTTAATGCATCTAGGTTTTAAAGCAGAGATCATCTATTTATAAATCAAACGCATTTAAAAATTTGAATTTCGCAGTCTAATATTTATTTAACAAAAAAAAAAAAAAAAAAAAAAACAAAAGAGAATCATTAAATGCGAAAAAGATAAAAAAAAGTGAAAAACTATAGGTGGGCGTGGTTTTTGGCCAGCAGCCTCCAAAGGAATGATCCGATGTTGATGAGTTGCAATCCCAAAATGTTCGAAACTATGCCTGATAGATTGGTGCGCTTAAATTTTTTTATCTCTTCTTCTGCCTTGGTGTAAATGACATTACTACACGAACACGAACAGACGGACAGACGGACATCGCTTAATCATCTTTTCTATGTATAAGGATCCAGAATATATATACTTTATGGGGTCGGAAATGAAGATTGTAGAAATTACACACGGAATGACAAACTTATATATACCCTTTCCACCTCTGGTGGACGGTTTTTTTAAATAATTTTTTTTTAATTGTTGTGTTTGTTTTCATTATTGTTTCTAAATAAACAAATTTTGACAAAACCAGCCTCCAATCCCAGCAAGGGAACCTTGCAGTGGGATTGCAAAGTAACCGGCAGGAAGGGCATAAGATGCGGTCAGACGGGCCATAAAATGGCCCGTCTGTATATGCTCAAAGAGTGGGAGTAGATTAACAGACCATATGCCAGGTTCCCGTACCTGCAAACCTATATAAAACAGTACGCTTTGAGATTTCTACAAGACAACATGCACAGAGGAAAAGTAGCACACGGTCTACTACCACAAATAGTTAAAAAAAGAGGAGGTAGATATAATCCTTATCAGTGAACAGTATAGAAAGATGACCAACGGACTATGACTTGAAGATGAGGCTGGAACTGTCGCAATATAGGTCCCTTGCTGGAGATCTACTATAAAAAATATAGGAAGCGGAAATGGCTTTGTATGGATACAAACTGAAAAGCTGACGATTATAAGCTGTTATCTCACCCGAAGAGACAGCATCGACTCCTTTCAAGAGACACTTGATAGCATTGAAGACTTTGCAAGGTACCAAGGCGGCAATCTAATAGTAGCCGGTGATTTTAACTCCCGCGCAACCGAATGGGATAGCCACTGCAAACGTCGGCAACATCGCAACGTTCAGACGTCCCGGATGTGAGGGCACCATCCCAGATGTAACCTACATCTCAGAGAAAATAGCCAATAAAATAAAAGAATGGAGAGTTTTGGAAATATACACAGCAAGCGATTACCATTATATGTATATAGTTTCGTTTAAAATCCGGCGAAGACGCATATACAAAGAAGATTCGAGAAACCACTTGACACGCTCGTACTCCTCTCTGAATTTGATAGGCGAGTTGCAGAAGATCAAACCGGAACAGATGCCAGACAAACTGTAAAGCACATAATGTCGACAATCACGGACTGCTGCAACAGCGCAATACCCCAAGCAAAAGCAGACTCAAAACGCAAGAATGCCTCGATCATAGAATCCAGGCGAAAATGTATAAAGACGAGGAGAAAATACACCGGACTTCAAACCACGTTATTATTAAACATTATAATATAAACAAATTGTGGTTAAATTAAACGATTATAGTATGGTTAAAAATATGAAATGGCTGGATTATATTTTTTTTATCATTATATTTATCAACGATTTTATATAAAATACATGACGATTTCATTGATACATAAATTAGCAAAACTTAAGATTCACTTTATATTAAAAATAATAATTTAATGTGTAATACTTAAAAACAGAAACATTTTTAAACAATTTTTGTTACTTTTTTTTAAACACAAATCAGTAAATCAGATATTTAAAAATGAAAATAATTTCGTTACTTATCAATAAATTTAACATATTTTGTTTATAATTAATATATTATGTTTAAAAATTATATATGAATATTATTTTGGAATACTTATAAGACTTTGATTAAGGTCTACAGTTTAGCAAAAATTGTATAGCTAAAACCAACCATTACATACAATGAAATTTATAATCAAGCTTAAGTTCGTTTTTATTCTCTCTAAGAAAGAATTAATTAAATTACAAATTAGGTGATAATATTAAAGAAAAATTGGGAAAATTTATTTTTTAGACACCAGCACGAGTGGAATGCACATTTTCTAGACAGCCACGTCCGTCATCAGCACTCTTGTATCTAATCTACTTAGGGTATCTAATCTACTTAGGGAAGTTAGTAAAACAAATAAACAAAAAGCAACTTCATTGCTAACCGAAGGTTCGCTGAAGGAACAACAAAATATAGGTGGTAAATATTAAAAGTAAAAATATTCAACTAAAACACTACCCTAAGTAGATTAGATACAAGTAGTGCTGATGACGGACGTGGCTGTCTAGAAAATCTGCATTCCACTCGTGCTGGTGTCTAAAAATTAAATTTTCCCAATTTTTCTTTAATATTATCACCTAATTTGTAATTTAATTAATTCTTTCTTAGAGAGAATAAAAACGAACTTAAACTTGATTATAAATTTCATTGTATGTAATACATAAAACAGTTCGACTAATAATAATTAAAATTTTCAAAATTAACCAACCATGTTGAATTTTTTCGATACAATAACAATTTAATGATGAAATCATAATAAAATTTTGTTTATGGAGACAAAAGTATTGTTAAAAAATCTAAAATTTGTTCATCGCCACCATACCTTGTTAAAAAGAATATAATGTGGTGCTTGTGACTATAACCATAACTATTGATATTCTTTAAAATCGATTACATTATTATTGGTGAAGCTATTATTCGTCAAAAGTTATATATTGGCGAAATAGTTTATCAGGATCACCACTGATCCTGATGTGGACGACATGTATGCTTAAGAAAAAAGTCTGGCTTTCGAAATAAACAATTTATTTTATTTATATATATAATATATCGAGTATAGTATAAGAGCATAGTAAGTCGTTGTAGTAAAAGACCTAGAGTCTTTGGTGGGAATCAAACCTCAAGCCCCACACTGAAAGACTAGCACACTACCTACTAGCCTACCGGGGCACCCCGAAATATTTAAATTATAATTATAATTAGATTTTAATTATAAGAACTAACATACACTAGATCACTTTATATGGCATTACTACGCCATAGAGGCATACGAAATAAAATTCAATTATTTATCAGTTAGTTATCTTTAGTGGAATTTTTTATATTTTGTGTAACTGTTGTTTAAATTTTAGCAATAACGTTAGTTAACCGCTTAGTTAAGGTAGTTATAAAAAAGGCACAGATTTATTTGTTCAAATTACCTGCATGAGTAAATAAATGCTTTGATTATGCTCTTCAAACCGAATTTTCCAAACACATCAAAAAGGCAAATCCATTGCAATTCCAATTAAATTAAAAACTGTTTAGTTTTTTTTTTAAGCCAAATTTACTATAACCCGTTTTTGCACTTCCACAGATTTTGCAAATCGTTAATTTGAATGTTTTTTTTTTTAAACTGCATAAATACACTTTGAAATATAATTAAATGCAACTGCAAAAAACACATTGAATTGGAAAAAATCAATTTAATTTTATATCAGATCTTTTTAGCCATCAATCATTTAGTAGTGTCATGGGAGAAACATAAAAACAATTTTATCTCTATTTATAACATATGAAAGCTAAATCAAATAAATGTATTGAGATTCGTTGTACACTATGTGCAACAACCCGTATTGAAAATTGTATGCAGATTAAAAAAAGAGACATTGATAGTTGGTGTACAAACAAAATTTTTAGGTTGAAATTTAATTAAAACTGACAAATTTTATCAAACTCTAGTTTATTTGAGATTTAAGTGACTTTCAATTAAATAAAAAATTTGGTTTTATTATTTTTTAGAGCCTATTTTCACCCAGAATTTGATAAATGATTTAGTTTTTTTTTCGTTTTGATATCCAATTTTTTGATGTCATCATTTCAATGTAAAATATCGCACCCTAAATACAAAAGGGTCACAATTCAAATTTTCCAAAACTGACTTTTTTCCATAAATTATTTTAGAGTATCTGTATCTCTAACTCTTTCTCTTTAACTATTTTTATGTTAAGCGTTTTGCTTCTGCACATAAACAGTTTTTTGTCTCTCCTGAAAATTTTAGTATTTTGAGTTGTGACCCTTTTGTGTTTAGGGTGCGATATGTATGTTACATACATACATAAATGAATATGGTAAAAGTTTTAATTCTAGTTTGTGCAAAATATGCACACATCCAAAAAAAGGATAAAAAATTGACAGCTGAGAATTTGGCGTTAATAAATATGGCGTATCTGGTAGACGTACAATCTGTCAAGAAAAAGCTTTGTCATAATGTTTTGTTATTGGTTTTCATCATAAAGGCATATCATCTTTTTAATGTTTAAATAAATATTTTTATTAATTCCATTTTATCTGATTATTAAATAACAAAAGACAACAAAAAAGAAAAAGCCACAATTGTAATTAAAAAGGTAAGAAAAACAAAAGAAACACAAAATTAAAATGTAAAGAAAATATTTTTAAAATTTTCGCTCTTGTTGTTATTTTTATATTACTGTTAATATTTATGGGTCAACCTTAAATTTTTTCGAAAGTCGAGTGACCAATTTTATGATTTAATGACATTTTAGCTTAAAATTTCTTAAAAAGTGTTACAAACGGAAAATTAACGAGAAAATTAACAAGAATGGTCAAATAACATCGACTGATCTCATTCAATTAGTTAATTATAATCTCGCGATTGGAAAATCTGTTCAAGAATTGTCTAAAATATGTTCAATAACAAGACTAATTACTTACAATATTGTTCAAACCTTCGCATTAAATTTCTGTCACATGTATGTCTGTACATTTATATACATCGATATACATACATATGACTGCGCGAAATTAGTGCAACAACCTTAAATTGCTAGTTTCAGCTATTTGTTATTTTTAATTAAAAAACCTTCAACTTTTACTCAAATTACAATTTTTGTCATTACACTTTAAATTTAAATTAAATTTTTTGCTTATTTGTTTTGAAGTCATTACACTTTAAACTTAAATTACAATTTTTGTTTATTTGTTGAAGTCACTTTAAATTTTGATGAATTTGTATTTATGCTGTCTGTTAATATTTTTATTAGTCATCAATAAAATAGTATTTAAGAATTAATTTATATTAATAAAAAAAAAGAGAATTAATAAAATAATCAAACAAGGTGGTTGTTTGTAATTTGTTCTCGATTCAAACATATAACCAAGTTACAAGTGCTTGTGTTATTAGCTACCAACCAGGTTTAAGTGCTTGTGTTGGATAATTCACTCTTCTTGGAGCATCTCCTTGAAGAAAACAAACAAATTAAACATCGCCTTCTTGGTGCATTACCTAGAAGCGACCAACGGAGGTTAAGCAAACTAGGCTTAACCTAATTCAGCATTCAACTGAATTAAACATTTGGTGACCCCGACGTGATTTCGACACGCAACCTTCTGATCCTTGCAAATTTATCAAGGACATTACAATGGCTACCGGAAATACCAACTCGATGGATCTGCTAGTAACTTCTCAACGAACTACAGGACAGCTGATCGAATCCATCATTCGGAATTTCAAAAAGGATTCCGCATCCAGAAAAACCGTCTCTTATTACGAAGAGCGAATCAGAAGACTAGACGATGCTTGGAACGAATTCGAGCTCACGGACAACAAAATCCGATGTCTAGATAAACCCCCGTTAGAACACAATTATTTCACCGAAGGCTACTATCAACAAATTGAGGACCTCGTCACTAAATACAAAACAATATTTGAATCAGGCATGATTGAGGCATCAAAAACGTTTACATCGGGTGACTCTCAAGGTACTAAGGACGATCATGCAGCTCGAAAAGGGAGCGCCTTTCTGTCCACCCCAACAAATGCCGCAATAAGAAGACAAAAGGCCATGATTTCTTCACTGAGACGATTATTAGCTATGGACCCTACAGGAACCAATATGAAACTAAAAGAAAAACTGTGGGGCGAAATCCAAGAGCTACACTTCAAAATATGGGAATCCAATGACGATCCACTAAAGGAAGGCTACGATATGGACTCCTATGAAAATCTGGAGAAGCTGGTCATAGAAAACTTCCAGATATCTTCACCAACTCCAAATCAAGTTCCCGAACCTAATCAAAGTACTGTGCTACCGCTTCCAAAAGTAATAATTCCAAAATTCAATGGAGATTATCTAAAATGGAGCGCGTTTCATGATTTGTTCACGCAATTAGTGAACAATCAACCAATTCCTGCGGTACAAAAAATGTGGTACCTTAAGTCGAACTTGGGAGGCGAAGCTGAAAGACTAATCAGTCATCTTTCAGCGACAGCCGAAAACTACGCAACAGCGTGGAACCTACTGAAAGAACGGTACAATAATCAACGCGTTCTGGTATCCACAACAATACAACAGCTTTTGGATCAACCCAGTGCTGGATCATCGGCTGCTGCCATCAAACAACTGCATGACACAACTCAGGAATGTCTGCATGCACTTAATAATATGAGGATCGATACGACCTCATGGGACCCCATGCTACTTCATATACTGGTAAAAAAATTGGATCGAGGCACTCTCACTCTGTATGAGAGGACTATAAGTAATCCAAAGGAACTTCAAAGCCTCAAAGATTTCTTAACATTTCTCGAGAATCGCTTCCAATCCTTGGAAGCTACAAATCAAAAAGAGAAATCTACAAAGGCATACGTTTCCGCCACCTCAGCCAAACAGACACAAATCACATGCCCTTTTTGCAAAAATGGCGATCATCAGCTGCATCAGTGTCAAAACTTTCTAAAACTCTCACCAGCAAATCGACTGAATTTCGCTCAAAGAGAAAAACTGTGCGTAAACTGCTTAAGGTCAGGACATGCTGCAAGCACTTGCAAGTCAGGAGTGTGCAGGACATGCAAGCAAAAACACAACTCGCTGCTTCACCTAAAAATCAACCCTCAGCAACCAAAACAAGGATCATCAAGTGAAAGAAAATCTCAGACAAAATCAACATCTGCAATCACTTCACCTGAAAGAAATGAACACAATATCAATGAAGCAACAACAAGCTCTCCAGAAGCATCGTCAGTAGCAGCAGCAAGTGGTCAAATGTCCAATTCATACGTTCTTCTCAGTACAGCTTTAGTCAAACTCAAAACTGATGCAATTGAAATTGAATGTCGCGCCTTGCTTGATTCTGGATCACAAGTCAACTTGATCACCGAGCGGTTGGCAAATCGACTTAACATTGCTAAACAGGTGTCATCAGTTCATATCAATGGAATCGGCAATTCAAACACCAAAACGCAACATCGCGTCAATGTGGCACTGCATTCCCGAGTCAACAAGTTTTCAACTCGTCTGGAAGCACTTGTCCTTCCTCGAATCATAGCACCACAACCGTCACAATTCATAAACATTGACGAGTGGCCACTACCGAAAAATCTTGTTTTAGCTGACCCATCGTTTAATCAATCAAATAAAATTGATATACTTTTGGGTGCTGAACACTATCACCAATTACTCTCAATAGGACAAATAAAATTGTCTCCACAACTTCCTATCCTACAAAACACAGTTCTGGGCTGGGTTGTAGCAGGAAAAATAACAAAAGAACCCCTAGCAGACGCATATTGTGGCATATGTACTGAAGACGAAAGACTTGAAGCTTCCATCGCACGGCTTTGGGAGTTAGAGGAAGTTAAAACAACTAAAACCCTACTGTCAATAGCGGAGAGGCAATGTGAAGAGCACTTTGCACAAAATACAAGTAGAAACCATCAAGATCGTTTCATAGTAAGAATACCATTTCAACAAAACCCCGATACTTTAGGTGACTCACATGCCATTGCTCTTAATCGATTTCTCGCTCTCGAACGTCGGCTACAAAAGAATCCAGAATTAAAGAAAAGGTACACTGAATTCATGGATGAGTATGAATCAATGGGACATATGAAAAGGTTGGGAACAGAATCCATAAATTCCCCAAACTACTACATTCCACATCATTGCGTATTAAGGCCCGAAAGTTCAACCACTAAGCTCAGAGTAGTATTTGATGCATCGGCCAAAACCACATCAGGATATTCGCTAAATGATTTGATGTTCACGGGACCAACTGTGCAAGGAGAACTATTCTCCATACTCCTAAGGTTTCGAATGCCAAGATTTGTGTTCACTACTGACGTTGAAAAAATGTATAGACAGGTATTGATTGCCCCAGAGGATCGTAAATTTCAGCTAATAATTTGGAGAAAGGATACCACAAGGCCCATTGCATACTATCAACTCAATACAGTTACGTATGGCACAAGAGCAGCTCCATACTTAGCAACGAAATGTCTGGAGCAATTGGCTAAAGAAAATGAGATACATTATCCCCTTGCTTCTCAATTTCTCAAGGAAAATTTCTACGTAGATGATGGCTTGGGCGGCTCAAACAGCTTAGTAACCGCAATACATTTACAAAAACAACTCATGGAGATGATGAAGAAAGGTGGTTTTACTTTACGCAAATGGTGCGCAAATCATCCACAATTACTCTACAATATTCCACAAAGTGATTTGGAGGTGAACTTAGATTTTGAAAGCGTGGAAACTGATACCATCAAGACGCTAGGACTTGTTTGGCTGCCGAAGTCCGACAAACTGGGCATTAAAGTCAATCCTAGAGACATCAAGCGGATAACTAAACGAACCGTAACCTCAGACCTTGCAAGAATATTCGACCCATTGGGAATTCTTTCTCCCATTATAGTAACGGCAAAAATGTTTATTCAGGAACTGTGGGAGCTAAAATTAGACTGGGATCAATCCTTGCCGGAATCACTGCACACTAAATGGCTCACATTTCGCACAGACTTGAATGTATTGAAAACGCTTCAAATACCCAGACACATTTTCAAAGGAGGAGTTCCAGAATCCCAACAACTACACATCTTCACTGACGCATCCGAGAAGGCTTATGGAGCTGCAGCTTACATCCGATCAGTGTTTAAAGATGGCACCATTATGGTACATTTACTTTGTGCCAAATCTCGCATAGCTCCACTCAAACGACAAACAATACCACGACTGGAACTATGCGCAGCTACACTTGGAGCCCAACTAGCCACCAGAATCAGATCTGATCTTAAATTTACCAGTCCAGTATGGTTTTGGACTGATTCGGAAATTGTACTCTCATGGATAAACTCATCATCAGCATCATTTAACACATTTGTAGCAAATCGAATTTCCGCAATCCAAGAAGAAACCCAGGCAGAACAGTGGCGTCACGTAAGCTCTAAATGCAATCCTGCAGATATATTATCTCGTGGAATGTCTTCAACGGTCCTTAAAGAATGTACTCTTTGGTTCTATGGTCCAATGTTTCTTCATGGCGTGGAAAATGTTTGGCCACCCAAGTTCAATATAAGCTCCAAAATTTCAACAAACCTAGAAAGAAAGACAAGGTCAATCGAATCACGAGCAATGACAACAAACGAACCTGATTTTGTTTACAAAATTAACCACAAAAATTCATTCCATCGTCTGCAGCGGATTATTGGATATGTTCTGCGCTTCATTACCCACACAAGAAGCCAAAAACAGATGCGGCAACCATCAAAATTATTAACTACAACGGAACTCAGCCAAGCACTGGTTCCTATTATTTCACAAATGCAACTTTCCGAATTCAAGGAAGAAATGAAGCAACTGAAGGAACACAAACCGTTACTTGGAACGAGCACCATCAAGAATTTAGCACCCTTTTTGGATGAAAGCGGACTAATTAGGGTTGGCGGCCGGCTCGATGCCTCCTCATTAGCATATGACTCAAAACATCAACTTCTCATTCCGTACAATGATTCCATTTCCAAACTGATATTCCAAATGATTCATGAAGACCACAAACATTGTGGGGCGCTCACGTTGTTAGGAATTGTTCGACAGCGCTTCTGGCCAATAAAAGGAAAAATTATGGCAAGAGCCACAGTCCATCAATGCACTACATGCAGCAGAGCCAAGCCAGAGCTATTTCACCAAATAATGGGAAACCTACCATCAACACGTGTAACACCAGCCCGAGCATTTATTAATGCTGGAGTCGATTACTGCGGGCCAATTACTGTACATTACAAACTCAGGGGAAAACGACCGCACAAGGCCTACATTGCCGTATTTTGCTGCTTTGCCACAAAGGCAGTGCACTTGGAGCTGGTGAGCGATCTCACAACTGATGCATTTATAGGTGCACTCAAACGTTTCGTTTCCCGGCGGGGACATTGCCAGAATTTATATTGCGACAACGCTACAAATTTCGTCGGAGCGAAAAATAAATTGCCCGAACTTTCCACAATAATACATTCACCAGATGCTCAAGAAGCTATTACAAATGCCTGCAACAAAAAGGGTATTCAATTTAACTTCATTCCGCCAAGAGCTCCTCATTTTGGTGGCCTCTGGGAGGCAGCTGTTAAATCAGCAAAATACTACTTGGTAAGGACGATGGGGAACGCATCTTTAACTTATGAAGAACTCGAAACCATAGTTGTGGAAATTGAAGCAATATTGAATTCCAGACCCATTTCACCTATGTCGAATGACTCGAACGACATAGGCGCACTGACCCCTGGACATTTTCTAATTGGCGAACCCCTCATAGCTCAAATTGACGCCCAAGCGAAGCCCGCAAACCTTAAATTGGAAACGCGTTGGAAATTAGTTTCCCGTCTTAAGCATGAATTTTGGAAGAGATGGTCTCGAGATTATTTAAATGAACTTCAATGCCGTAACAAATGGCGAGAACAATCTAAAAATCTCAAACCAGGTACAATCGTCACTTTAAAAGAAGACAACGTTCCAGTCATGAAATGGCCATTGGGGCGCGTAATAAAAACGTATAAGGGACCTGACGATGTTGTACGAGTTGCAGACGTACAGACATCATCAGGCATTTTCAAACGGGCAGTTCAGTATCTAGCCCCACTTCCTAAGCTCAGTGACGAACCCGAAGAGGACGGGCAACAACCAGATCTAAAATTCAAAGAATCCAAGGCTAATCATGAAGGACTGGCTGAAAAACAATCACCTCAGTCAACATCGAATAGTATGCCACTCGCCAAAAAACAGCGGACTTTACCGGGCTCAATCATAACTACACTAATCACAATATTGCTTTCGATTCCATTAGTAGCCACAAATAAAATAGAAATAACGCAATTTGAACCCAACATCGGTCTCTACTTTGAAGGTATTGGCAACACCAGAATATCACGGTCAGAATGGAACATCATCTCCTACTACAATTTAAACCCATTTTGGCAAGAAATGGCTACATTCATACATGAAACAACAGCATTAACTCACCTATGCAATCTTCTTACCCAAAAGACTACTTGCTCAAACGTTCTCCAGGAAATTAATTTTAGCATAACAGACTTAAAGGATAAAAATCTCCTGCTCAAAAGAAGAGTCAAACGTGGCGCAATTAATGTTGTTGGTAATGTCGCTAATTCACTGTTCGGCATTCTAGACTCGGATTACGCCGAAAAAATGACAATTACTATCAACACAGTCAACGAAAATGAAAACCATCTGAAGCAACTCCTAATGAATCAGACATCAATTGTTGATGCAACTTTAAATGTACTAAAACAAAATGAGGAGAATGTAAAACAAAAGTTCAGGAACGTAGACGACCAATTAACTAAAATCACATCCAGATTACACGAAACTGAAAACGAACAGTATCAAGCAAAGCTGTTTCGAATGTTTATGTTACGATCTGTTCAACTTTCCGTAACCTCATCAAGGTTACATAGGATTCAATCCGAAATTATAGCAGCATTAACGGATTCACACCATGGAAAAATAAGTCCAATGCTGTTGTCACCATCTCAACTTCAATCTGAGATAGTGCAAATAAGAAATCACCTTCCAACATCCCTAGAATTACCAGTAAGTAACGACAACATGTTGCAGCTGTACAAACTCATGAACGTAAAGGGAGGCGTGACCAAAGACCACGTCATTTTTCACATATCTATTCCGTTATGTGATCCAGAAACATTCTAACTTCTTAAACCACACCAAATTCCGGTTCTAACAAATGGCACAATGCTTGCCATAATGCCATGCGGTGACCTTCTCGCCGTAAATGCTCACAGAGATCAATATTTCATCTTGACAGAAAGGCAGTGGACCACATGTGCAACCATTAAAGAGAACGAATTCCTATGCCAACATATGCAATCAAAATACAAGGCAAACGCGAACAAATGCTTATGTGAACTTTCGCTTCTTAACCATAACATTCAAAAGGGATGTGACATTGGTCCTATTGCTGGCAGCACATTGCTAACACAATTGGAGTACAGCAATCAATGGCTATATACAATGCAGCAGCCTTCGCGAATAAGTTCAGTATGCGGACAAGAAAAATCTCAGCTAACCTTAAAAGGATCCGGTCTCCTAAAATTAGCATCAGATTGCACACTCAAATTTAACTCTATCATCATCAAGGGTCATCAAATCGTCTCAACATCTCTTCAAGCATCCTACATAAGAATGAGCAATTTCAGTGACATTATTTATCCTGTTGAAGTCCAGTTTGAGAAAGTCCAAAATAAAGTGTATGCTGATCAAATCAAAAACATCTCCGAGATACAGAGCACACTACATCAAAAGGTATCTGATGAACTACCATCACAAATCAAACACATACAATATCACCACGGAACCGTTGCTTATATCGCTCTCACTCTCGCAATCATAATCATCATGGCAGTTGCTTGGAAAAAGACACGCTGTAAATCGTTTAATTCAAATCAACAAACTCCACAGCCTGCGGCACGTCAACATATTCCAGCCCAAGAATTTGCGGTAACAGTCACATAATTTCAACATAAATATAGTACTGATAACACACACAAAGAAAGGTAATTTAAGGTTGTTCTGATTTGTAGTCTGTTGAGCATGGCTCAACGGCGGGGTGTATGTTCAAACCTTCGCATTAAATTTCTGTCACATGTATGTCTGTACATTTATATACATCGATATACATACATATGACTGCGCGAAATTAGTGCAACAACCTTAAATTGCTAGTTTCAGCTATTTGTTATTTTTAATTAAAAAACCTTCAACTTTTACTCAAATTACAATTTTTGTCATTACACTTTAAATTTAAATTAAATTTTTTGCTTATTTGTTTTGAAGTCATTACACTTTAAACTTAAATTACAATTTTTGTTTATTTGTTGAAGTCACTTTAAATTTTGATGAATTTGTATTTATGCTGTCTGTTAATATTTTTATTAGTCATCAATAAAATAGTATTTAAGAATTAATTTATATTAATAAAAAAAAGAGAATTAATAAAATAATCAAACAAGGTGGTTGTTTGTAATTTGTTCTCGATTCAAACATATAACCAAGTTACAAGTGCTTGTGTTATTAGCTACCAACCAGGTTTAAGTGCTTGTGTTGGATAATTCACTCTTCTTGGAGCATCTCCTTGAAGAAAACAAACAAATTAAACATCGCCTTCTTGGTGCATTACCTAGAAGCGACCAACGGAGGTTAAGCAAACTAGGCTTAACCTAATTCAGCATTCAACTGAATTAAACAAATATTTTAAGTAATATTTAAAATCAAAATAAGCTCACATTATAGTTTTCAACTGGCCACTCTCGCAAGATTTTACAGAGCACAAAACGTGTTTTAAGGAAGAAGGTAGACGAAAACCCTTTGGTATTTACAAAAACACTTTCGGGTGAACTGAGAGAAGAATGTAGCGTGACAGTCCGCCACGAAATAGTAAGGCAAGTCTTAAAGTATAACGGAAAGTACCTCGAAAGAAACCATTGCATACATACAAAAAAGGGGCTTGTTCCTAGCTGCAACGCATATTTTTTAACTTGTTTATTAATGGGGAATATCGTTATATTTTACGAAAAGATCAAAATGTAGCATTTCTATAACGGTATGCTCAATAAAGTATGGGAAAAAACCCTAAAAGGGTTAGAAATTCGTAATATAATTTCAGTAGTATATTTTGAAAAAATTTATGTAATGGCTTGTAAGTCGATATCTAGTAAGGGAGTTGGAGTAATTTGTTTTATTGTGATAACAATGGTTGCGAATCAGTACCTGAATATATTATATGGTCATCTAATTTCTAGGTACAATTAATATAGAACTGATACCGATAGAAAGCCGAAATTCAAGTTTTAGCAGGATAATGATACCAACCATAAGGCTCTTCTGGTACGGACATGATTTTCCAAATCTATGGAAAAGTACTGAATACTCCTGCTCATAGTCCTCAAATGTATTTATGCCGTTGAAAATTTGTGAGCTTTTCTAAAAAAAAGCGTTGGTAAAAGGCGTTCCAGAAGCCAAGATGAGTTAAAAGCTGTAGTTTTGGAGAAATGGAAAAAAATGTAGGTATGTATGTACATTAGCGGAACGAAATAATATTTTTTTAAATTTTAATGTGTAATAGTGATAAAAAGTTGTCATTTGCTATTGTTAAGTCAATTGTAAAGTTTGAACAAGATTAGAGTAGCGTAAGAGTTGCCCGCAAATCAAATGCCATGGATCCAAATATTTTGAAATTTTACAAATTTCTCAAAATCATACTAAACAAACAAAAGGATCATACCATAATACATTATATAAGTTTTATTCAAGGAAAAATCATTACAATATTATATCTACCCCCATCTTACAAAAACAACGAAAAAAAATTAAATTAAAAAACAAAATATTTTTCTTGTATTTATACCCCATTTTCGTTAAAAAGGTGTTCCGATAGTGTCGTGCTTTGCTTGTATATGGGCTAAGTTTTGAACCTTAATAGGTAGACTCTTGAAATTTTCACAATAGGTGTATAACTGTGGCCGCTATAGCAATATATATATATAAATACTAGAACTTATAGGGTGTTCCGAAAGTGACGTGTTATTTACGTTTATGTCTTTATTTCTTGGGCTGTAGGAGGCAACCAATTAAAATTTGCAGACAGTAATTAAAACTAAGTTCGCTTTATAAACAGGTATAAAATGTTAAACCTTAAAATTAAAGGGTGTTCCGATAGTGACGTGATTTTCATGTGTCAAAAAAGGTTATAAAAAGACGATTGATAACAAATCACAAATTTTAACTGGTAATACAAAAAATTATTTTTTGTCATATACCAACGTTCCAGCCTAATGTACCTATGTATGTATATGTAGATAAAATGTGTATGTAGATAATTTTTGAGTTCAATATTTTTTCTTCAACCAAAAAGTTCTCAACATACCTACAGATGTTTTCACTTCAATAATAATCAATAATTCTGACGACGGTTTTTTGTGACGACGGTTTTTGGTGACGGTGTTTTTGGTGACGACGGTTTTTGAAATCAGTATTTTTCTTCAGCTAAAAAGTGCTCAACGTGCCTAAAGAAGTTTTCACTTCAAAAAAATAATAGAAATAAAAAAGGGGACAACATTTTCTGTTATAAATATCAAAACCAAAAAAATGTTCACTATGTCATAACATACTCTTGACAGACTTTATTGTTTGCTTTAATTGTTGGACAATACACACATGTATGTACATATGTGGTTCAAAAATTTCATACATAATATTGTCGTAATATTTAATGAACCTCGTCAAGTAAAAATGTTAAGGAAATAGCTGTTAAAATGTTTCCAAAAGTCTAAGAATATGGTTTCGACTTCGAAAAAGAAAAGTTAAGAATTATTATTAAATGCATACTCGCTAAAATATCCACGTCTTGAAGTTACTTAGTTCAATTGACGCGTATCTACTTTTAATTTTAATAGCTTAGTTAGTGGATTTAAAATTATGCTAGTCAAGTAGCGACTGTGTTTCTAGAGGTGATATTGATGTGGACGACATGTGAGGCGCTCAGCGCCAAAACGGCCTAAGCCAAAAAAAAAAAAAAAAATGGTTCTGATAAAAATGAAGTAAAAAGAAAATAATTTTTTAAAATATTTTTATTATTTTTTTATTAATCATAAATAAATATTAAATGTAATATTTATTTTGTGTTGATCAGTTAATTAACTTAGATAAAGACTGTTTTAAAAAGGTAATACAAAAATTAAAGTGGCTTAGGCCATTTTGGAATTCATTTAAAAAAAAGATATTGAAAGAAACTGAGGGTTAGGCCATTTTGGCTCCATTTATTAAAACATAAAAAATTTCTTCAGATAAATAATAAAAATAATTTTTAGCGTTTTAAATAATACAAATTAATAATAATATTTATTCGTCTTCTTCCTGAATATATTCTTCTTCGGCACTCGAATTTGTTTTTAAATTATTATAAAATGCATGCTTTATAGGAGGAATGAATTCTTTGAGTTCCTGTAAATCCTTATACATACATTGCAGCTTCAATGAATCGTCCTCCAGGATAAAGCGGTTCCAATTAAAAATTTACAAACTTGCTGGAGTTCCTCTTTAAAATATCAACTTGTCCTTATAATATTTTTTTTCTTTTTCAATGAGACAAAAATCTTGATCGCATGGTAGGAATGAGTGGCCAGATACTCAAAATTTGTGGTCTGTCTGTTCCACTGGAAACGTCGAATTATTGAGCATGTATGTGCAAATAGTGCTCAGTCTTATGTTCCGGTTTCGGCCACCACATTGATCGGTATACATTATTAAGTTCTTACATTTGACAGTGGCTTAGGTCATTATGGCATCCACATTTTTTTTAACTCTGCATAGAGGAAAAACAGTCTTAAGTAGGTAGTATAACCTAGTCTTATACTATGCAATAAGAAGTTTTTTTAGTATTTATTTTAAAAGGTCCCAGTTAGATCAGCATAGTGAATTTGATTTTTTTTTAAATGAGGGTTAGGCCGTTTTGGCGCTGAGAGCCTCATGTGTGCTTAAGAAAAAGGTCTGGTATGTCATATAGCTTTCGAAATATATAATTTTTTTATTAAATGTTGCAATACAATTATAAATTACATTCTAATTTAATAACTAGTAACTCATTGTAGTGAAATACCCAGAGTCTTTGGTGGGGAACCCACAAGCACTCTACTTACTAGCCTTCGGGACACTCCGAAATAATTAATTTATAATAAGGTTAGTTATTTTTAGATTTTAATTTTAAGAACTAACATACTAGATCATTTGATATGACATTACTGCTTATCCTATATATATTTCTGGCATGTATTCGGGGTATTTAAAACGTAATTCGCCCCCAACTAATTAGCTAGGTCTTCGCCTGCAGGGGATATTGTATTTGTTTTGCATTAGAAACAAATTTTTGAATCTAAGATTTATGTAGTTCTGGTAAAATATTCACAGTTTTCTAATCTCACCTATATAAATTCCATAGAAGAAATCGTAAAAGTAATTGTCGATATGCAACCATTCGTTTATATCGACTTTACCAATATTTTTCATCACAGTTAAACTAGATATCACGTATGTCATACAATATTTAACGATAAAGTTTATTTATTTAAATTTATTGCTTAATTTAGCATATATGAATATGTAAAATTCACGAAAAATCAATTGTTTAAATTGTATTTTGTTGCAAAATTATTGAACAATTATATTTAAAACGTCAGATTTAATAAACTTGACAAAATAAAACTTCATATTAAAATTATTGTATCAATTGCCAAAGGACACCCAAACATGTTGGTATTGCCTACAAATATGCAAGGCCGGAGGAACTGCAGGAAATTATCTGAATATTAGTGCTGGCAATTTCAACTACTTTTAATTACTCGATACTACTCAATTCTTTACAATATGGTACTCAATACTTCAGCATACATATATATTAGCAATGGAAATTTATCGCCGCAGTCGTTAAGTAATCTATTCAATATATTCCTAGATATCGATTAACTAATAATTAGCTAATGGATTAATAGAATATCGATTAACTATTTTTGTGTATTGATACCTAAAAAGGAAGATCAAATACTCGATACTCGTTACCCACTACTCAATACTTTGCCTGCACTACATACATAATATACACTTCTGTAATCCATAAAAAGTCGATTAAATTTTTTTGTTAATTATAAGTAGTTACATTTGTAAGTTAAAGTTTTGTTAAAGTTTTTTTTCGCAATTTTTATTTATTGTATCTTCAATATAATTGAACTATCAATAATTACTCATATCTTAAGTCTAAAAATAAAAATATACATGTTAAGTCCAACCAGTGCTGGACAAAAAAAAATGTATGTTTCACGGTTACTGTAATTTGCGGGTTATCCCTCTGATGTACGGATGAGAGAAGCAGTGTCCCTCCTTCTTAGTCCAATGTAACCAGGTTCATTTAGTATGTTACGGGCCAGTGGATTAGGATGAGTTTCAAGCTTCTTTAAATAACTTATGGCAAGTTTCGTTATTTCCGCTTTAACTGTTGGCACGTTTAGATCTTTATGGATGTTCGAGTTTTTTATATACCAAGGAGCAGATGTAATTATACGAAGAATCTTGTTTTGGCGCCTTTGAATTTTTTCTACGTTGGTAGCTGAGGCAGTGCCCCATAATTGAATTCCATAACACCATATTGGTTTTAGAATTGACTTGTATAATAAAAGTTTGCAATCTAAAGCTAGAGTAGAATTTCTGCCAATAAGCCAGTTTAGTTTGACTGCTTTTAACTTCATTTGTGTTAACTTTGTTTCTATGTGCCGTTTCCATGTAAGGCGCCGGTCAAGATGTATGCCGATATATTTGACGTCTGAAAGCTGGGGTATCGTGTGGTTCTTTATCCGAATAGGGGGGCAAGATTCTCTACGCAGTGTGAAAGTTATGTGAGTACATTTTTGTTCATTCACTTTTATTCTCCATTTCTTCAACCATTTTTCTATATTGGATATGTGGTCTTGTAAATATCGTGATGCTACTTCGGGTCTTTCGTGAATGCTCAAAAAAGCTGCGTCGTCAGCAAATGTCGATGTGTGAACTCGGTTACTAGTTGGCATGTCTGAAGTATACAATAAGTATAAAAAGGGCCCCAATATACTACCTTGGGGAACTCCGGCTTCGATTGGCTGGGGTGAGCTCAAAAAATCTCCTTCTTTCACAATAAATTTTCGTTCAGTTAAATAACTATCTAGCAGCTTATATAGGTTTACGGGCAAAATCAGTTTTAGCTTGTATATTAGGCCTTCATGCCATACCTTATCGAATGCTTAAGAAACGTCGATAAAAAGCGCAGAGCAGTATTTTCTCTCTTCAAATGTCTTCTTAACAACATTGACTAACCTGTGAGTTTGTTCGATCGTACTATGTTTTTTCCTGAAGCCGAATTGATGGTTTGGAATACATCCTTTGTCGCTTAGAATAGGGTTAAGCTTAGTTATTAACATCCTCTCAAAGTTAAAGTTTTTGATTTACAAAAACAAATAAGCAGACTATTATTGCAGTAACAGCTTTATGAGAGCAACAAATTGAACACTTATAAAACAAATTAACAAAAAATAAAACTGTTTAAGTATAATGTAAACTGTAATAAAATTCAACAAATTTTATCCACAAAAAAAAAAATACGTTGAAAGAATTGAACAAATATTGTTTTCTAATGATATACTTTTAATAATTTAATATCTTGAAATAATTTTACAAAATATTTTCATAGAAATTGTCTGTAAATTTTGTATGCAACATGTTGTCAAAAAAATACTTAAAACAAAATTCCTTTAATATTGGCAATAACAAACACTTGTCTTTGGTAATAGCAATGAAGATAAAAAATATTATCATATTCCAGCACGTTTGCAGTAACACTGATGTATGAAAATTTTCAACCAGGGTGGTTGGTGCTCACTTTAAATAATCATTTAATATCAATTATAAAACATTATTTATAAATATTAAGGACTAGGATTTGGTGAGTTAAAATTTATTATATATAAAATTTTATATTTATTGTTTAAATTTACTATTTTCTATTCAGGTTAAATAATTATTGAATTTATGTCGGGTGACTAAAGTGGTAAAATATAAGGAATTTTTTTGAAAGGTTTTTTACGCTTAAACAACTTAATTATAAACTAGGCAACACGATTAGCAATGGAAATGTGAGATGCTTTCCTTTTATGACTAAAGACATTTGTTTCGACATTTGTTTGTCGTTTATTTTTGTGTAATATGAGTTTCTTTTTTCAAAAGTAAAGCCTTCTGACTTTTTAAATATCATTCATCACAATATGATTTTTATCACTTAAAAACTGTAGTAGAAAAAAATTAAATTTATTGCAATTAAAAGCACAAGTTCCAAATAAATAATAAATCATAATAATAAATCAAAAGTATAATTTTTTTCTTTGTCTAAAGTCAGGCCTTTCAACATTAAGTGAACTAGCCTTCTAGGTTATTCAGAAAACATTACATTGATCCATGAAATAATAAATCTCTTTAAAAAAAAAAACTAAAAATACAAAACTTTTATTTTTATTCAAAGGGAAAGTTGGCTTAAATCTGAAAGCAAGTTTTCTGTTTTTAGGATTATGTATTTGATATACAAAGGGTCTTTGTTTTAATTTCATTTAGGGAAGAAGCGACAAAAAACTTTGGCCTAGAAATATTAAGGAAGTTTTGCTCAAAACTAAAAAAGTATACATATTTTAAAAAATTAATAAAATAAATAAATTTAAAATTTATTATGTTTTCAAAATTAGTTCAATAAAGTTGTTTATTTTATTTTTATTAAAACTGTCAATTAAAAAACTTTTTAAATTAATAACTTATCCTTGTTGTTTATATGAAAAGATTGTAGAAAAGGAATTTTAGGATAACTGTTTATATATATTTATGCATTTGGCGTTATTCGGTTATTATTCGGTTATTATATTTTTTGGAATAAATATTTCATGATTCTTTAATAAAATATTTATTTAATAATTTTTAGGTATAGGAATTACTTATAGAATAGATAAACACCGTTAAGTATATAATTCCAAATAAGATTTTGAAAGTACGGTAAATAAATAAGACTTTTGTATTTTTAATTTGTATTGTTATTTTCAAACACACTTTTTGATATATTATAATTGGTTAACGTAGAAAATTGAAGAAAAGGAAAGTTTTTAAAATCGGAATTATTACTATTTTTTTTTTTTGGAAATTTATCTGTTACTTACTTTCTATACTACTAAATTCCTATACTACATATATACTTACTATATATACTATATATACTATATATACTATATATACTATATATACTATATATACTATATATACTATATATACTATATGTATTGCTCGTTTGGTCTATTAAGTTTTAAGCATAAGATTCTGAGTTTGTATTTATACAATTTGGAAAAAATCCACTGATAAGCTAACGTTGGCGAAATATCATTAATCATTTCGATAATCATATTTTTATAAAATAAATATTTCATAATTCATGAACAGATATTACGCATAAATAATGATAAATAGTATTAAAGCCAGGAACACGATAATAATTTTTAACTTTGTATGGGCGGTACCACGCCATCTATTACGGCTATAACTCATGAACCGAAGCATACAGAGACCGTTTATACATAAAAACCTTGGTATTGACGTCACCATTTATATAAACTTTGCAGAAACAAAATCGGTTCACGCATTCCAGAGAACATCAATTACTAAAACAATGCAACTTATTTTTATATATGTATATAGAAGATAGATTTGCTTAAAAAATAAAATAATTAAAAAAAAACTAAGCGAAGATAGTCTCAAATCAACGGATAAATTAGTCAAATTAACTTCTTTTAGGATGTAAATTTAACTAACTTTTGGGTTGTTTTTCTCAGCATATTTTACTACTGTTTTAACTAAATTTTAGTTAATTTAACGAAATTTTACTTAAATTTTTTTCAAGTTTTATTAAAATATATTTTTAACCAAAAAAAAAAAATCTGTTAATTTGAATAAAATTAGTATCTATGAATAGGTCGTATATTGATTTTAAAGTTGATGTAACTATTTTTGTCGTTAAGGTTCTACTAATTTTTATACCCTTCACCACAGGTGGAAAGGGTATATATAAGTTTGTCATTCCGTGTGTAATTTCTACAATATTCATTTCCGACCCCATAAAGTATATATATTCTGGATCCTTATATATAGAGAAGTTGATTGAGCGATGTCCGTCTGTCCGTCTGTCCGTCTGTCCGTGTTAGTGTGGTAATGTCATTTGCCAAGGCACCAGAAGAGATACAAAAAATTTAAGCACACCAATCTGTCAGGCATAGTTTCGAAAATTTTGGTATTGCAATTCAGCAACATCGGATCATTCCTTTGGAGGCTACGGGCCAAAAACCACGCCCACCTATATTTTTTTACGTTTTTTTTACGTTTTTTTTTAATTTTTTTCGGCTTTAATGATTCTGTTTTGCCTTTTTTTGTCAAATAAATATTAGAATGTGACAGGTAGATCGCAAGGAGTGCATACAGATCTCAGGGGATCAATAACCCCCTGCGAGGGGCGATTTTTGTTTGTTTTTAGATTGGTAGGGTTTTTCTGCTTTGATTTGTATTAGAGACCTTAATAGAAAGCAATACGCATAGAGGTAGCCAATGGACCCACAGGGTACCTACTGACAAATAGGAGCAGTTAAAATAGGCCCCCCATGTGTCAATATGATGAAATTTTTTTTTTTTTGTAAGATTTCTTTTTGCTTTAGTCTGACCATTCTAACTCAATAGATTGGAGAAAGGTCCAAAATTTAACAAAAAAAATTTCAATCAAATTTTTAAAAAAAAAATTTTAAATTTTCAAAAATATTTACAAAAAAATTTACAAAGCATTTTCAAAAAGATATTTTACAGAAAAATATTAGAAAAAAAATTTTTTTAAAAAATTTTCCAAAAAATTTTCGAATAAAATTTTACAAAAAATTTTTAAAAAAATATTTTTACAAAAAATTTTTACACACAATTTTCGAAAAATTAAAACAAAAATTTCAATATTTCTTTGAAAATGAAAATCATCACTGTAACATAACATATATTTAATATTAAGAATATACATATGTATGTATGTGTGTATATAGAGTAACATATTTTTATACCCTTCACCACAGGTGGAAAGGGTATATATAAGTTTGTCATTCCGTGTGTAATTTCTACAATATTCATTTCCGACCCCATAAAGTATATATATTCTGGATCCTTATACATAGAGAAGTTGATTAAGCGATGTCCGTCTGTCCGTCTGTCCGTCTGTCCGTGTTAGTGTGGTAATGTCATTTGCCAAGGCATCAGAAGAGATACAAAAAATTTAAGCACACCAATCTGTCAGGCATAGTTTCGAAAATTTTGGTATTGCAATTCAGCAACATCGGATCATTCCTTTGGAGGCTACGGGCCAAAAACCACGCCCACCTATATTTTTTTTACGTTTTTTTTACGTTTTTTTTTAATTTTTTTCGGCTTTAATGATTCTGTTTTGCCTTTTTTTGTCAAATAAATATTAGAGTGTGACAGGTAGATCGCAAGGAGTGCATACAGATCTCGGGGGATCAATAACCCCCTGCGAGGGGCGATTTTTGTTTGTTTTTAGATTGGTAGGGTTTTTCTGCTTTGATTTGTATTAGAGACCTTAATAGAAAGCAATACGCATAGAGGTTGCCAATGGACCCACAGGGTACCTACTGACAAATAGGAGCAGTTAAAAGGGCCCCCATGTGTCAATATGATGAATTTTTTTTTTTTTTGTAAGGATTTCTTTTTGCTTTAGTCTGACCATTCTAACTCAATATATTGGAGAAAGGTCCAAAATTTAACAAAAAAATTTCAATCAATTTTTAAAAAAAAAATTTTAAAAAAATTTTTAAAAAAAAATTTTTTAAAAAAATTTTTTTCAAAAATATTTACAAAAAAATTTACAAAGCATTTTCAAAAAGATATTTTACAGAAAAATATTAGAAAAAAAATTTTTTTAAAAAATTTTCCAAAAAATTTTCGAATAAAATTTTACAAAAAATTTTTAAAAAAATATTTTTACAAAAAATTTTTACACACAATTTTCGAAAAATTAAAACAAAAATTTCAATATTTCTTTGAAAATGAAAATCATGACTGTAACATAACATATATTTAATATTAAGAATATACACATGTATGTATGTGTGTATATAGAGTAACATATTTTTATACCCTTCACCACAGGTGGAAAGGGTATATATAAGTTTGTCATTCCGTGTGTAATTTCTACAATATTCATTTCCGACCCCATAAAGTATATATATTCTGGATCCTTATACATAGAGAAGTTGATTAAGCGATGTCCGTCTGTCCGTCTGTCCGTCTGTCCGTGTTAGTGTGGTAATGTCATTTGCCAAGGCATCAGAAGAGATACAAAAAATTTAAGCACACCAATCTGTCAGGCATAGTTTCGAAAATTTTGGTATTGCAATTCAGCAACATCGGATCATTCCTTTGGAGGCTACGGGCCAAAAACCACGCCCACCTATATTTTTTTTACGTTTTTTTTTAATTTTTTCGGCTTTAATGATTCTGTTTTGCCTTTTTTTGTCAAATAAATATTAGAGTGTGACAGGTAGATCGCAAGGAGTGCATACAGATCTCGGGGGATCAATAACCCCCTGCGAGGGGCGATTTTTGTTTGTTTTTAGATTGGTAGGGTTTTTCTGCTTTGATTTGTATTAGAGACCTTAATAGAAAGCAATACGCATAGAGGTAGCCAATGGACCCACAGGGTACCTACTGACAAATAGGAGCAGTTAAAAGGGCCCCCCATGTGTCAATATGATGAAATTTTTTTTTTTTTGTAAGGATTTCTTTTTGCTTTAGTCTGACCATTCTAACTCAATATATTGGAGAAAGGTCCAAAATTTAACAAAAAAATTTCAATCAATTTTTAAAAAAAAAAATTTTAAAAAAATTTTTAAAAAAAAATTTTTTAAAAAAATTTTTTTCAAAAATATTTACAAAAAATTTACAAAGCATTTTCAAAAAGATATTTTACAGAAAAATATTAGAAAAAAAATTTTTTTAAAAAATTTTCCAAAAAATTTTCGAATAAAATTTTACAAAAAATTTTTAAAAAAATATTTTTACAAAAAATTTTTACACACAATTTTCGAAAAATTAAAACAAAAATTTCAATATTTCTTTGAAAATGAAAATCATGACTGTAACATAACATATATTTAATATTAAGAATATACATATGTATGTATGTGTGTATATAGAGTAACATATTTTTATACCCTTCACCACAGGTGGAAAGGGTATATATAAGTTTGTCATTCCGTGTGTAATTTCTACAATATTTATTTCCGACCCCATAAAGTATATATATTCTGGATCCTTATATATAGAGAAGTTGATTGAGCGATGTCCGTCTGTCCGTCTGTCCGTCTGTCCGTGTTAGTGTGGTAATGTCATTTGCCAAGGCACCAGAAGAGATACAAAAAATTTAAGCACACCAATCTGTCAGGCATAGTTTCGAAAATTTTGGTATTGCAATTCAGCAACATCGGATCATTCCTTTGGAGGCTACGGGCCAAAAACCACGCCCACCTATATTTTTTTTACGTTTTTTTACGTTTTTTTTTAATTTTTTTCGGCTTTAATGATTCTGTTTTGCCTTTTTTTGTCAAATAAATATTAGAATGTGACAGGTAGATCGCAAGGAGTGCATACAGATCTCGGGGGACCAATAACCCCCTGCGAGGGGCGATTTTTGTTTGTTTTTAGATTGGTAGGGTTTTTCTGCTTTGATTTGTATTAGAGACCTTAATAGAAAGCAATACGCATAGAGGTAGCCAATGGACCCACAGGGTACCTACTGACAAATAGGAGCAGTTAAAAGGGCCCCCCATGTGTCAATATGATGAAATTTTTTTTTTTTGTAAGATTTCTTTTTGCTTTAGTCTGACCATTCTAACTCAATATATTGGAGAAAGGTCCAAAATTTAACAAAAAAATTTCAATCAATTTTTTAAAAAAAAATTTTTTAAAAAATTTTTAAAAAAAAATTTTTTAAAAAAATTTTTTTCAAAAATATTTACAAAAAAATTTACAAAGCATTTTCAAAAAGATATTTTACAGAAAAATATTAAAAAAAAAATTTTTTTTAAAAAATTTTCCAAAAAATTTTCGAATAAAATTTTACAAAAAATTTTTAAAAAAATATTTTTACAAAAAAGTTTTACACACAATTTTCGAAAAATTAAAACAAAAATTTCAATATTTCTTTGAAAATGAAAATCATGACTGTAACATAACATATATTTAATATTAAGAATATACATATGTATGTATGTGTGTATATAGAGTAACATATTTTTTTAAATGCGTTTGATTTTTTATTTTTTTTAAATGTGATTGATTTAAAATAGATGAGATCTTTGTTTAAAACCTAGGTGCATTAAACACATAGACATCATCAGGATACCGGGTAAAAACTGCCAAAAATAAAATACACACGTTTATAGGTAAACGTTTTTTTTTTTTTTGAAGCCAGTATAGCTACATGGCTACACGACCACCGTTGTGGATGTCGTCAACTTAGGCTAATTTCTATTTTATTCAACAAAAGAAAATGTCACAAATTACATTATTATTGTAAATTACAAATTCATATACAAACAAAAAGTTTTGGAGGAGATATTTAAAAGTTTTTGAAAAAGTTATTTAATTTTATAAAAGCAAAATAAGTAATTATTTCTACAACAATGTCAGAGTTTACGATGTAGCGTCGGCTTCAATATCATTAAGTAGCTGACAACACGGCGACAATTGTAGCAAACGGAATTTGTTTTCATTTGTCTTCTATTTCTTTAACTCATGAATAATGATTTTTTCTTATACGACTTTATTTAAATAAAGAGTCAACAATATGGATAATGCTGTACATGTCTGTATAAATAAAATCACCGTGGTGAAGGGTATAGAAGATTCGGCACGGCCCAATATAGCACTTTTACTTGTTTTCATTAATATTACTACAAAATTTGGTTCAGTGTAAACACAATTCTTTGGACGAAGTGTTCTATGAACTTCGCGAACTAATTTGTTTTTTTTTCAAAGTAAATTTCCACAATATGGATGCGTTGTTCTGGCGTTAAATGATTCATGTCGATTTGGCAAACCTTACTGAACACAAGTGTCAACACAGTTTATCATTCTCAGCCATTGTTGTCGATATCGGTAGTTCTCATGCACTCGATATATTAAGACGAATTAGAGGATTAAGAAAGAAAAGAAAATCAATAATTAAGTATCAAATTATACTTAAATATACAGCATGCAATTAAAAACAAGAAAAATACAATAAATATTTTTCAAGGCTTTCCAAAAAAATATTCTTAAAAATTATCAGAAAAGATAGGAACAGAATAAAAAAATCACAATAAACACACAACTAGCAGTGACCAGATTTGGTAAAAAAAAGTGCGCCTATGCCATGTTTTTGTTTTTACATTTGTTACTACAACTAACAACTTTGATTAAAAATTTCTAGCCTAGCGACTATTAAGAAATTTCTTTTTTAATCCCTATTTGTGAATAATAGTGCAGAGTAGAACTATTACACATTGCTTAGTAAAATCATATGTAGTGTGAAGTGAATCCTTATTACTTATTCATGAACTTTTTTGCTGTGATAATACATATAGTATAATTAGTATTATGTATATCAAACTATTTTTATATACACACATAACAAGATTGTATGACTTGACCAGAGTAGTTGTAGTAATATGCTTGATTTTACTTTAGATATGCATATATTAAATGTTATAAACAATATATTCAAATTTCATATGCATACAAATTTATTATTTGCTAAATTGCCACTTTTGTTATACTTATAAGTAGTTTTATTTGCTTTTATAGAAGATTTTTTTCTTCTGGGGTCTTATTGCCCTTGTTGGATATCTAAGTAGTTATTAAACATTAAATAAAATTTTATTTTACTTATTCGTTTGATTTTATTAATAAATATTTGTTGTTAGGACTATGAAAGATTTGTGATCTTTGTTTAATATTGCACCCATACATACGTATTTATAAAGGACACACTATAGAGCATACTAGCAAATTGAAATTGATATTATGCACGTATGTAGATTATACTCAATTACATATGTTAATATGACAATGCTGACATGGTAGTCCTTGCGATAAATATTTTTTTTATTAATTCCCATAAATATTTAAATTTTAATAATATCTAACTAGTTGATTATTTAAGTTTATTTTGCATAAATATTTAAATTAAATATTAAACGAAATTTAACATTAAATATTTAATAAGTACTGATATTTAGTTATAGTTTTATATAAATATTAAATATAATGAAATTTGTAAAAGTTAAATTGTATGTACCAAAAATGTTCAATAATTAATTCTTTGGTAATTTTATTAAATTTTAGTAGGAATATATTAGAACTGTACATGCTTAAATAAAAACAAGATACTAAATTGTGTAAAAACATTGATTATATTGCCAGTTGATTAAATAATCAATTATTAATAGCTTCCAAAAGTGTAGTTAAGTAAAAGGATATAAACAAGCAAAGGATGATACAAAAACAGGACTTGTTTTTTATGCAAATTTTAAAATGGGTTTTTATGTGATTTGGAATGGAACTCCTACCTTTTGAGCTACATATCGACAGAAAAATGCCCCATGTTTATTTTGAAGGTGGTATAAGTCCACTTTTTAAAAAACCTAAGTTAAAGGTAATTTTAATTTTAAACCAATTTCAATAAAGTTATATATATTTTGATATAAAACAAGTAAAAGTGCTATATTCGGCCGTGCCGAATCTTCTATACCCTTCACCACGGTGATTTTATTTATACAGACATGTACAGCATTATCCATATTAATGACTCTTTACTTAAATAAAGTCGTATGAGAACAAATCATTATTAATGAGTTAAAGAAATAGAAGACAAATGAAAACAAATTCCGTTTGCTGCAATTGTCGCCGTGTTGTCAGCTACTTAATGATATTGAAGCCGACAGCTACATCGTAAACTCTGACATTGTTGTAGAAATACTTATTTTGCTTCTATAAAATTAAAAAACTTTTTCAAAAAATTATAAATATTTCCTCCAAACCATTTTTTTTGCATATGAATTTTTAATTTGCAATTTTGTGACATTTTCTTTTGTTGAATAAAATAGAAATTAGCCTAAGTTGACGACAGCCACAACGTTTCATTTTTGACAGTTTGTAGTCGGTATTCTGATGTATTGTAAACTTTAACTTTAAAGTTGTGGATAAAAAAACAAAAAATAAGACCATGAGTTGCTAATAAGATCAAGTTGAAAATCAATATTGTGGGAGAGAAAATTGGCTTTATTTTCACATTTAGGTTTTTGTGCGGATTTTATTTATCAAAATTGATACACATGGCATAAGGGCTAAGTCATCAATTTATCAGCATTGACTCAAATATTTTAATGTTTGGAATTTGCAAGTTGTCGGCTATTTTGGGAGACGCTAAGGTTTCATTAAGGCTGATAAACGTTTACTAGGAAGATGTTTATCCTCTTTAAAGATAGGACAAAATATATGCATAATTTTATGTCAAATCAACAAGGCACTCAAAATTACTACTTCAGATTTGACTCCCTGAATGCAAATATAATTTAAAAAAGAATTTATCTCTTTTAGTTTTTTAGCTATACACTTATCAAAATAGAAAAATATCGTTTTTTTATATGCGCCCGAGGATGAAATGTATTCTAATTCCAATTTCATAAGCCCTAGAAAGTTGAGTAATAGCTCATTTTAAGAATGCGATTTTTCTCGTATTCCTTTATCTGAGTTTGGTTGGTTAAATAGATGATGTTTACAACTTAACACTAGCCAAAGTTGATAAATACGAAAAGTGCTGATGACGGACGTAGTTGTCTACAAAATATACATTCCGCTCGGCTGGTCTCTAAAAAAAATTTTTTCCAATTTGTCTTTAATATTTCCATTAATTTGTAATTTAAATCTTTTAATCTTTCTTAGAAAGAACAAAACGAACTTAAGCTTGACTATAAATTTCATATGTATGTGATACAAATTGTTCCACTAATAAAAATTTCAAATTTTCAAAATTAATTGTATTTATTTTGTTTAATTTGTAGGTTTTAGCTTTAAAGATTTTTTCTTTTAAAGACATCATAAGACCACCAATAATTTAAATGTATTAAGCTTAATTAGCCTAATTTGTATGCTAATAAATGCATACATACATATGCACATAATGTCATTAACATTTACCACAATATTTTACTTATGATAACCACTATTTTTGGAAATTCAAAGTATATACATACATAGATAATTATTATAATATACATAATTAATATGATGTTTGTTTATAATGACACATTCACAACGTAACTAATAAGATAATTTAATTTTGTTAAGCCGCACATCTACTTCAATTATTGTTGGCAAATAGGCGTAGTTCTAGAAATTACATTTATTTACTACTAATTGACAAAAACAAAACGATACAAAGAAAAAGTCGAACAAAAAGCAAAGATAAAACTTTGCTCATTAAGCTTTATGTTGATAGGCATCTATTTAGAATAAATACTTTCCCTTAAGACTATATATATTTTTTTTTTACTTTTCTTGTTTGTAGTGGCTTGCTATGTAAACTGGCAAATTTAAAAAGATAAGAAAAAAGTTAAATATAAGCCCAAAAATTAAAAACATTTTCAATTCTTTCGTAAGATATCTACAGCTTTTGTACGATATAAGTTTGTATGTAATGTGGGAAAACTGTGAAAGAAAACTAAAGAAGGCAGAGGGATTCTAAGTTATTCTATAGTTGGCAAACACAGCAGGATATTAGCTTAGTTATATTAAATTCACTTCAATTGTCTTTTTCTTTTTCTTTTACTATTGTGCTGATGCTGTTTGCTTGTAAATTAGTAGTTTTTTTTTTTTCTTCTTATAATTATCAACGCCCTTTTAAATAAATAAAGCTATTTTAGAGTTTCTTCTTGAGTATTACTATCAAAAAAATATATAGATTAAATATATACTTCATGGCTTGCATTTTATTACGTTTAAATTGAAAAAATCTTTGTGTTATTTCTTTATCTTTTTAAATTTCTTTAATATGTGTTTGGTTTAATTTTTTTTTACTTGCATTTTTATTTATTTTTTATTAATTTTCTTGTGTTTTTTTTCAGTTTAAATAATGATTAACATACTATTTTCTTAATTGCAATTAGTTTTTCTTCCTTTTACTCAATGGCATTCGCCTTAATTGTGTTAACAACTTATGTTTGCTTGTGACTGTTTTTTGCTTCCAGCTATTGTAAATTCTGCACTGGTAAAACAAATTGTATGGCAGTATTGTTTATTGCTTCTCCGTTTTATTATTATTTCTTTTCTGGGAGGCTTTTAAGTTCTTTATAAGGACTTTCACTTTATATTGAATATGCAAAAATAAAAGAATTAAAAAGACAGCTTAATCAGAAGTACGACTATGGCTAGGGTATTCAAAATTCTACTACGTTCTAAATAAAAGCTAATTTATCTTCTCTGATTTTGATCATCTAAGAAATTTAATCTTCTGTTCTACCTTTTGGTGAAGACCGTCGTCACTGGTTATTTATTTGGTACGGCTGTCGAGCATCTTCGATGTGACAACATCATTATCAAGTCTCGTCTTAGAGCAGTAAATGAGCATAGTACCTGTCACATTATAATACAAATTAATAAAGTTGTATGATTCTTATTTCATCATAGATATAGAGACTAAATTTTCCAATTAAGCTTCTATTGTAACATTATTATATGGCCAGAAGAAAGTTTTTATTATAAAAAGTTGTATAGTAATAAAAAAAAAATTGTTATCGTGTATCCAAGGAATTATAATAAGTACATCCTTGAAGTTTTGCACAAGTAAGCCCCAAATTAAATTGCATAGTCGAACAAAATATTGGCAGGATTTCAGCAGTGTGAGCACGAAGTGAAAAATGATATTAGGTAGAGTCTTAAAATTTTTATTCTGAGAATTTCGAGTGATTTTGTGATAAAATTTTGTCGTGTTTTTACTAACATATGTTTCTTCTTTACGATGGATGTAGCGAAGCACATCGAGTATAGCTATAAAGTTATATTTCAACCGTTAAAAGTATGATTAGATGAATTAAATAACAATTAAAATTGAGTAAAAGAGGTTGTAATAAGTTTTAATTTGATACCATTTATAAAAAGAATTTTTGAAAAAAATTTTTTAAATTAAAGAAAATTTATATTTCAGATATGTTTTTAATGTGGTTTAGTGAACACACTATAAAAATTTTAGAGTAGGAGCATGGTAAAATTGGAGCTTATATTTTTAAAATTGATAGATAAAAAACTGTTAGAGATAGATTTTTTTAAATTATATTTTGACTTAAGAAGTCAAAGAATATAAATAAAAAATTTGCAATAAAATCTGGAACGCTAAATGTGAATGGAATGAAAATTGCTATAGGATATTTAAATATTAATTAACCAAATTTAACCAAAAGATTTCATCTATAAAGCAGAGTACAAAAAAATTAAACAAAACAAAACGTATGGTTTCGTTTGTCTTCGTCTTCTTTCGTCTTCGAGGAAAGGTTTGCTAAATGATTTGATCATTACGGTTGAGAATATATATTAAAGATTTAGATATATTAAGAGACAGCTGGTAGGATATAAAAAACGAAATTTAAGAAAATAAACAAAATCAGCATTCGAAACTCGAACGAACTAAATTAATCACTCAAAAAATATGTTTATGCTTTTAACCTGTTCACAATTGTGAGTTTGTAATAATATACATATTTAATCACGCAGATTAAAGTGAAGCCAATTGATATTTTTGCGCTTTTTGTCATTCAAAAAGTATTTGTTTTTTTAAATATAAAATGATTAAAAAATTACAAAATTTTTATCTTTGAATAAAACGTTTGCCAAAAGTTTTATTATTCGTTTGTTTTCATATGCAGCTTTAATGTCATCATCTGGTGCTAAGTGACCGATCTCACAGAAATGTCTTTATTTTAATATTTATTACAAGGGTACCCGGTAGACTAGTTGGTAGTGTCCTATCCTATCAGTGTGTGGGTTGTGGGTTCGTGATGGTCTTCGTTGCTATGCTCGATAATTTAAGTCAGAATATATTTTGTAATGGTATTGTAACATTTAAAGAATAAATAAAAATAAATATTGAAAGCATAATAAACAAAAAAAAAAAAACGTCGCTCGGGTATTTACATATTATATTGAAAGATTTGAAAATAACTAAATTTTAGCATAAATATATTTTAAAATATATTTTTTTTTTTTGAAAAACAACTTCAATATGATAACAATTTTTTTGGTCCAACCTCTATTTTTTTCTTTTTTTTTTTTGTTTTAATTATTTTTCTTTTCGTAGTAACGTAGTAACGATACTTGTTTAAAATGCACTATCCGGAAGGAATTAAACAGAGAGAATAAAAAATTACTTAAGTATGCTAAGAGTAAAATTGAAAGTTGCAAGCGAAAAAAATATTATTTAATTATTAAAGTTGCACAATGGGCCGCTAATGCTGTTTTTTGACTGTTATTGTTGCGTGATCGTTGATCAGATTTATGTCCTGATATTCGAGTTTTTAATTTATTTTTGGTTGTTCCAACATATACCATTTTACATTTCTCTATTCCATTTCCATTGCACGGTATTTTATACACAACATTAGATTTATCAAATTTGTCAATTTTATCTTTGGTTTTGCTGAAGATTTTTCCAATGTTATTAAACGTTTTATAAGCTATTTTATAGTTTTTAGAATCAAAGAGTTTTGAATTGACAACTCTTTCTGAAATATCCGGAGAGATGTTAAACATCATAAATATTCCATCGAAGGAGAGAATTAACTTTAAAGCTGACACAGAGAATTGTGCCCAAATATACCGTCATCTAATAAATAAACAACAAAATATAAAAACACAGTGCAATAATTAGTATAAGTAAACAAAGCAATATTACCTTACTCTCAGTGCAATAATAGACGACGATCGAGAAAATTGTATTTAATGTTTTTGCGTTTGTGTGTTTGTTTGTAAACACTGAGTGTAAGCTTAATTGTTGTTTTTGATTTTGTAATATGTGTTTTGTATTTTTATAAATTTCTGTTTTGTGCTTTATTCTCATATTAAGATTACTAATGTTTTTGATTTGTATTTATCTTATTTTGTATTATTAGTCATAGCCCTGATGATGCTACTCGATGTTGTAGCGAAATATTGGCAATAAAGAACTAGTTTTACACTACAATTTGACCTCGAGCTCGAAGAATATTTTTCTTTTACTTATAATTTTAAATTAATTATAATAATATGTTACTTTCATAACAAAAAATATAAATTGTTTAATTTACCTTGTTTTATTGATGGACAATTTAGTTGTAATTCTAAAATAAAAAAGAATAATAAATTAATTTTTTGGTTTATGAATAATGATATAATAAATTAATTTTTTGGCTTATGAATAATTATATAATAAAAACTCACATATATGAAAAAATTTAAAAATTATTTAAAAGAATTATATAATAGAAAATGCAAGTTTAAATAAACAAATTTAACTTAATAAAATGGAATTTTATATTCATTTATTTGTTATTTTTTTTTTTATAAAACTACATATATTTAAAACTGGCTGTGCCTACACTTGTTGTATGACTTCTGATAATATTTTGCTAGATTTTGCTTTCAAAGTAATCCACACCAAATTTTAAGACTCTTCCTGAATAAAATTCTAACATTTATATAAAATTCTCAAAATTATTGTAAGGCTCTGTAAAAGACAGACAGGAAAAAAGATACTAATTTTTTTTAAATACCGCCATTTGTTATGAAACATTGATAAAAATATACGGCTTTTAAAAATAAAAGATAACTTAAAATATGCAGTGCCTTTAAATGGTTTATAAAATCGGCTTTTCTCCACTTTTTCTTGGAAATAAGAAGTGTCCTATATTGGGATCATATTTGAATTAAATTAACCAATATCGATAAAAATATATATTTTTTTGTTGCTTTTACCTATTCCTCGAAAAGATGTTTACAAAGTTATTTTAATAGCTTGTGGATAAATCACTTGTGTGTATTGAATACGGCAGGCAAAAGTAAATATTGCTCTCCAAAAAGTTTATTGCACGCCATTATATTGAGAAAATTGTAAAAGAAAGGTCCAATATTTATTGCTTAGAAATTTAATTGGATAATGTCATTTATTCCATAAAAATAGTTATGTCCAAAAAAAACTGAAAAAATTACGAATGTGCACCAGTGCGTTCACCATATAAAAAGTTTACATCGACTAATAAAAAAAATAGTAACTCATTTCCGTCTATCTGTCTGCTTTTTATTTATGTTCGTATCACGTAAAAACTAGTAATTGGATTTTAACAAAATTTTGTGAGGAGGTACCCTAGCATCCTGATTCCAATATTGGATACTTTTTCCGCAAAATTATCTTATTTCCAAGTGCAGAAAAAGCAGTGAAAAAATGCAATTTCCGATTTAAAAGTACTGAAATTTAGGTTTAAAACTAAGATATTTTAACAACTATTGCGAACATTAGGTGCCAATTGAATAAATTTTGTATTTGATTTATATTTTTATTTTGTGGAATTACATTCGGGCAAAAAATTGTCAGGACGTCTACGACGCCGGCTACAGCTAGTCTATGTATAAATAAATAAACTTTTGAATTCATTACTTAAAAGCCGCCTATTTGAAAATGATCTCAAGCACTTGGTCTAAGCATTTAAATAATATCTCAAAGTGATTATATTCTCTGATGGATTTTTTTTTAAATAAAATATTTTTAAAAAACTGTTCGCCAATTGAAGTCAATACAAGTAGTAGCCAAAATATAAAGTGATTGCTGAACTGTATATGGAATTTGACCACAGTTTGGGGGTAGCGTGAAATTCTGTCGTTTATCCAACTATTACACTTTAAATTTCGAGTCAGAGTGTATAGAGTCCTAAGTGTGCTCGAATTTAAAAATTATATAAAGCTTGACAATCAGAAATATCACAGTCCCATTCTGTGGTATTGATTCCGTATTTAGTTTCTATAGAAAATGTAAAATAAAAAAACTTTCCGAAATGAAACCACTTTTAATTTTCTATGAGGAATTGATATCTTATTAATTTGCAGTCGATTAAACTATTCAGAATATCTTTTTACTAGCAAAGGATATTGATATTGAAGTATCCGTTAAAACTCAACGAATTAGTTTATAAACTTGTTATTTATTTTGTTCTGTTGCTGTAATTAATATATTCCGGGCATTATATTAAACAAATACTGAATTACACTTAATTCTGTTTTTACATTGGTTCCAGAAAAAATTGTGTAAAAGAAACATTGATCATATGAAAAAAATTAGAAGAAACAAGGATTTTATTAATTTTATTAAATAACATATAGTTACAATGTATATTTCCACAAGCGTAATTATTAAAAAAAGATATGCCCTCAAAGCTTAAAAGTAATGTAAATGAGATGTATGACAAGTTCTGGAAACAGCTAACAAAATAGCTAAAAACAGCTATTTTGTTAACAAAAATAATAGGCTATTAAATTTTAAAGGTACATAAAAAATTAAAAAAAATAAAATGATAACTGTATTTATATACAGGAAAATATTTAATTACTGTTATCATCAGGTACTCGCATTCGGTGCTTCGGATGCTTATAAAATCACTATCATCGCTGGAATAATTTTGAACTGGACTTTCTCTTGCTCGTTCGGCATTTACATTTTTAACAGTGAACTCTGTTATGAGCCGTTGTTCGCCAATGTTGCTACTACTTTGTTTAATTCATTGTAACGAGCCATACAAGAATTAGGCTCACGTTGGAATTGTGTAGCTCTTTCGGCATTGAGATCGTTTGTGATGAAATGGTTTTCTAATTTATTTGCTAGTTAAAGTCCTTCTTGAATTAAATTTGCAGTAAGTTTAATAGGTCCTTCTCTATTACTTTCTATAGATTCAAAATTCTCTGACGCAAAATGTAATATTTCGGCTTCACTAATATTTTTATAAATAAATTTGCTTGTATGCATAAAAACATGAATTCTTCTACATTTGTGATAGAAAATAATTCGCAAAGTTTAAATTTTGCAAAAAAATTAAGCTTAAAAAATTAAGCTTAAAAAATTTAGAATCAAGCTAAATCAGATAAAATCGTGTAAAAAAATATTTTTTTTTTATTCTTAAACCGTGTTAGGTGTATTTAATTTTTGGTGCTACAACACAAATATTTCTTGAAAGTTTATTATTATACCTATATTTTGCTACATGCATTGCTACGTTGTTTTTTTTTTTGGTTTTTTGTTTTGTGACATGCCTGAATATTGGAATTCAAAGAAATATCGTTTAAAGCTATTCTTAAAAGAACTATTTGTATAATGATTTTAACTTTAGCTTATTTACTTCACATTTTTTTAACATTTATTCTACCATTGTTAAAGTGTGCAAGGGTGATTTTTTTAAAATTGTGTTCATAAAAGCGACGAAAATACTATCAATTTTGATAACCTGTTCTGATCCTTTTTAACTCCTAAACCAACACAATGTGAGACTGGATATTTTGTAGTTCTATGCTTTATATAATATTCCTGAAAACAAATTTATTTTGTTAAGTAAACATACATTTTGAATTTCTTTCTTCAAATTAGCTGTTATCAGTACCGGGTTGTAATTGAATTTCATCGATTTAACGACCTCTGCATTTTTGTAATAAGCAATATATTATTTATATTAAGAATATTATTTATATTAAAAGAAAATATTTTTTAAATCATACTTTATATTACCTTAAACGTCTGTTGGGTTTTTAGTTTAATTATAATATGACCAATATCAATTACATATTTATATATTTATATATGTATGTGTGTATATATATGATTTATATATTTATATAAATATTTATAGTTAAAATAATAATTTCATTTCTAGAAATACATTTATTTTTAATTAAAAATTTTTCTAGCACTCAAATTGTATTATTTAATTGCATTTAAAATCCAAAATGTAAAAGTATTAACAAACAAATAAACTTTGGAAATAATATATTTTTATGTAAAAACACACAAAGTAGAAAATACTAACAATGTAAAGCAACATCTCTAGAACGCATTCAAATAAAAACTAAATTTAATTTGCCATAAACTTAAGAGCATAACCGCACAATCTGAAAGTATTTAAAATTCACATTTACAGCAATGCACTCAAATATAGAGTTTAGAATGCAGCATATTTTGTTGACATCAGACTATTGAAGTTAAGGAGAGTAAAGAAAAAAACTGAAAAATGTTGTAACAAAAATTTACAGTTGAGATTGTGTCGACTTCAAGAAGGCTGTATTACAAAATGAAAATACTAAGAGTGCATATAAATTATTGGACAAGTTAACTTCAAGTCTTCTTAATAAAATGTTATATTCGTACTAACTGTACACACACACATTGTGTGCGTCAAAATTTTGTTCGATTTTGCTTTGCAAGTAATCCACACCAACATTTAAGACTCTTACGTAATTACTTTATATAAAGGTATCCAGTCCTAAATAAAATTCTGAAATTTATATACAATTCTGAAAATGATTGCTCTGTAAAAGGTGTTTAAAATATTTTAATAACAATGTAATTCCACAAAGTAAAAATACAGATCAAATAAAAATTTTATTCAATTGGCTATTTGACATATTTTGTCATTACTGTAAAACTGCGCCATCTATTGCACAACCGTGTTTAAAATATCCCACTTTAAATTCATATTTTGTCATTATTTTAAAACAGCGCTATCTGCTGCGCAACCGTGTTTAAAATATCCCGTTTTCAATTCATATTATTTTCGAAAATAACAGATTCCTTAAAGTATGCAGTACCTTTAAATCGGTAAACAAAATCGGCGTATTTTCACTGCGTTTTCTCCACTTTCTGTTGGAAAAAAGTAGCATATATTGGAATCAGGATACTAAGGTACATCCGTATTTAAAATATCCCGCTTTCAAAAATAAAATCTGCCTTAAAGTATGCAGTACCTTTGAATCGGTAAACAAAATCGGCGTACTTTAACTGCTTTTACGCAACTTTCTCTGGGAAATAAGATATTTTATTATTATATATTTAAGTATCCTATATTGAAATCAGTATACTAAGTTACCTCCTCACAAAATTTTGTTAAAATCCATCCAGTAGTTTTTACGTGATGCGAACACAGACAGACAGACAGGAAATGAGTTACCAATACATCTTTTGTTGCATTTGCTGCCTTTCAGACAATGGCTCAAATCCGAAATCTTTCCATTTTTTAATATTTATAATTTTTGGAGTAACAACATTTTTTATTATTTTAACCCTAGAAAGATAATCTGCGTAAAATTTACGCATACCTTTTCAAAAAACTGTTATTTCTCTTTATTTACAATGAATGCACTCTTGTACTCTTTAGACATCTCAGACGTTGACCAGAGCTTTAGTAAGACAAACACCACGCTGTGGTAAGTATTTGCAATTTTGAAATAAAACGGGCATGTGAATCAAAATTACGCATGAAACGGGTAATAAGTTTTCAAAGAAATGTGATCTTTAAGTTTTGTTAAGTACTGAAGTTGTTCTTTTGTTTTTGTTTTTTTAGATAATAAATATATGTAAACACATTTATAACTCGGCTATTTTTACTTTAATTAATTCAAACAAAGTATTCCACATTATTTTATTTTAAATTAATCAAAAAAGTGCCGCAATTTAGCCCTCCAAAGGGAATGCGTAAATTTTACGCATGATTATCTTTAACGTATGTCAGAATATGATTATCTTTCCAGGGTTAAAGAAGAATCTGTCAAGAGGTTTTTCGAAAAAAAGTATTTTTTTTTTCTTTAATAAAAAAATAATTTTAACCAAAAATATGACGTGTTTGTATTTTTCTTAAAGAAATTTATATATTTAAAAAAATATATTTTTGCAATATTTTATATAATTGCAAATTTGCTTGGTTTGATTTAATATGATTTGGGTTATCAAGAAAGGGAACAAGTCATTTTTTTACATATGGCAATTTCGACGGTTTTCGATTCTTTAAAAAATTTAGCTTCAAATAAAAAACGGAACATTTCAGTGACTTGTTTCGTTTTTTCCTAACTATCGTTGTGTTCGAACCTTAAGGAGGATTTTAGAGAAAAGAAAGAAATTATGACCCGATGTTAATTTGTCAGTTTATATTCACGACTGAATTCTTTAAAGGTTGATGAGGAAAATATTAAAAAACGGATCTTATTTCTGTCGAAAGACAATCACGGCGTTAGGATCCCACTTCTTAGATTTCGAATATTCGGCAGATCAGATGCGTAGGAATTCGTCCATTCATTGAAAACCATATCCGCTGTACCAGTCCAAAAAGCATACAATGGTCCTGTAACCATTATTAATAACAAAATAAAGATCTAAGAAATAATTTGCAATACATCTCATGGCATGGTGACATGTTCCCTTTCTTATTTTTAAGCAATTCCACGTCAAATCAACAACGCACTCCATATGATTGCTTCAGATTTTATTGAAACTTTTTCATGTTTATATTTCTTGACTCTCTAAATTCAAATATAATTTAAAAAAAAATTATCTCTTATAGTTTTTTAGCTATACAATTATAAAAGTGGGAAAATAACGCTTTTTTGCCTATGAGCTCGAGGATTAAATACGTTCTAGCTCCAGTTCTATAAACCCTAAGAAGTTGAGTGATATCTCAATTTAAAGGGGATTTAATACGCTTTAATCTGATGTCAATCGTGAAACAAAAAAGTTGTTTAATATAACTTCTGATCCCACCTTGGTCCCACTCTGGAATTTTTAAGGTGTACTCAACAAGCCACATTAAAAAACATATGTTAATTTAAAAAAAAAATAAAAAATACAATATCTCAAAGATTTTTATAAAACTTTTTTATAAATATAAGAAAAAAATTTGTTAAAAATTTGTTTTTTTCATGATTGATATCAAATTAAAGCGTATGAATTCCCTTTTAAAATGAGCTATTACTCAACTTCATAGGGAAAGAATATATTCCTGGAATAAGAATATAAAAAAAGCGATATTTTCTTATTTTGATAACTGTAAAGTTAAAAATTGTAAGATATGGATTTTTTTTAAATTATATTTGTCTTCAGAAAGTCAAAGAATATAAATAATAAAAGTTTGAATAAAATCGGTAGTGGTAAATTTGAAAACAATTTTTATTGGTTTATCTGACTTACAACTACCCATTTGTATGTAGAATAGTCAAATTTGTAAAAAAAATATATAAAGATTATATTTGTTAAATTGATGGAATTTTTAAAATGTTTTTTATTTTTATTTTTTATAAAAATTATAATATTGTCTGAAAAATGCAGAAATCATACCGGTTTAATTTTTTTAAATATACCCAATTCTATACTTTTAGTCAATTTGGCGATATTTAAAACTCCTTTGCGAAGCGTCGTGAAAGACGAGCAATTGATTAAACTTTATTATAAAAATATGTTTTCTTTTACCATATTACATCTATGCTTAGTCCATCTAATCACGGATCGACAGATTCAGCGTACAATAAGCCAGCACCCACATATCAATGAAATGCCACGAAAATCACTTGTGAGTGTGTATCAAACAAGAATTCAGCCCCTCGTAGACGTAACAATAAAAATATGTGAAGCACATCTGTTTCTAACAGACTAACATTGGTTGTTAATTCAACATAAGTTGTTAATTAAACCAATAAAAAAATTCACTATGTTGCTTTTGCTCTAGCATTATCTTTCAGTTGAAAAATATTGAAGAAGTATGTAGTAATCTAAAACATTCATATTCTGCTTGTGTCTGAAATTAAATGTTCCTACTTTTATTTAAATACTAAGCACCTAATTTTCAAGAAGTTATTCTCTCAAATATATGGAGTAGTTAGAAAAATATACAAACTTTAGTCTACTTATTATGCATATAATTTAATTTAATTTAACCACTTACAAATGCCTATATTTCTTATGTTGTATTGTAGCGTACACTATTTCATTTGTAAAGGATAAAGGAGTAAACACCACTCCATATACTACAAATTAAACGCTTTGATATGGTACGTGTGCAATCATTACAGTCCCTCTACTTTTAGTTGCAGTCATGTGTGCAAAAGATTTTATTTATATTTATACTCGTATATATTTTTTATTTATTCTCGTTAAATATTAATCGTTGTTTATAAAATGAAATTAGTTACATATGCATTTTTTGCTTTGCAACTAATTAGAGTACAAATGTAAAAACTTTAACTTTACTTCTAGTTAAATCGCTTTTAATTAAAAATAAAATTAAAATTGTACATTTCTTCAAAATACAACAAAGCAAAACTCAAATATCTGGTGAAATAATATGTGACGCATTGTCGTAGAGACAATTAAAACAATCTAAAGATCAAACACAAGCGATATGTTTACAGAAAAATAAATTGGGGAGATTTGCTTATACATTTTCGATTTCATTAAATAAAATATCAAAGTTATTTTAACTTTGTGTTCCCTATAATTGTCTTTAACTTTGTAGTTAATTAAAAACATAAAAAACTTATTAAAAGAAAATGTTTAGTTTGACAAATGAAAAAATATATCTATGTATGGATATAAAATTTATATGTGAAGAGAATTAATGCCTTGCTTAAAGTTAGATTAAGAAAAATATTTCTTAATTGTTTCAAACATAAATTAAATAATATAATAAATGTATTTTGGTTCATAAAATATAAAAAGCAGATATAAATGTTTTTTATTACTCATATTTTTTTTAAACAATTTTTTTTTTGGTTGTGTGTGTAATAATCCCTTTTTTCCGTTAAAATTCTTTTAGTGTTGAAGCGACCCCTATTGCAAGTGTTTAAAACATAAATCAATTGTCGCGCGAAGCTTAATCCCACACCCTCCCAATAAAATTTACAAAATTTAAATAAAAAACAAAAAAACAAACACACAAAATAAATAACCGAAGAAGTCTCACACATGTCATAAATTTCTTTTTACGTTCCGAGTAAAACTCATTTTTTTTATTAATAATAAAAAGTATGTTTGATATGTTTAACATAAAACTCATTTTGCTGAATGTCACCAAAGTTGTGTAGACATATTCATATAATAAAATGACAAAAATACTTAAGTAAAGAAGATTATGTCCTGGATTTATGGTCTTTATATTTTATAAGTATATAAGCATTTTAGCACATAGTTTGAAATATATAAAAATTAAATAAATTTATACAAAATGAAAATTTATGTGAAGTAAAATCTTTTATAGAAAAATAAATTTTTTTTTATATCTTTCTTTCACGCATATGCATTCGAAAATTTGTTTAACAAAATTAACACCTACACTGAACCAAAAATTTTACTAACTACTGTAAAATAGGGTGTAGCATTGAAGAAAAGTGGGTTATTATACAGCTAGCTAGACTCTTTAGTGAAATAGACAGACGATTTTCGTAAAAAAAAATTATTTTATTAAATTTTTTATATTGAATAAATTTCTTTAAAATTATTATTTCTTTTCAACTATTAAAAATAAGTTAAATTAACTAAAATTATTAGTTAATTTTTTTTAATAAATTTTTATTAGATAAAATCTGCTACATAATCTGAACACTTTTTTCGTCTTTTAAGAAGAATAAACGAGTAAAGCTTTCAGCATTCGAATTGAAATGTTGAAAATAAAAGGTCATATTCATAAAAAAATATTTTTGTTGGATTCATAAAAAATATTCAATAAACCCTTTATTATTGAATAAATTTTGTATGAAAATTTGATTTATAAACCTTTTTTAAAACAATTTTTTTATGAATTGAAGTGTATATGTTAAGAGAATAATATTACAGATTAAAGCTTCAAAAAAGCACCAACAAACAAACTATTTTTTTGGGTTCTACTAATTTTTTCGTCAATATTACCTATGTAATTTGGTTCAGTTTAACTAAATTTCTTGTCAGTATTACCTACTGAGCCTTTCGAAAATAAAGTTTTTGTCATTTTATGGCAAAACATACGTCTGATTCAAACTCTACGTTTTACGTTAGAGAGGTTTAGGTTGATTAAAACAATAAAAAAATTATATATCTATACAATATTTACGCGGCATATTGATAAGGGTATACTCATTCAATAGAGAGCTGGTAGAGCTGGTAAACTCTCAAGATTCCTCACATTTCAAGTTTTCGACAGTTTGTAAAAATACTAAGAATAAAATATGCAACTACATATAGTAAAACATTTAAAATAAAACATTTTTGAGACATTATCACAAAAAAGAAATTAAGTTCAATTCGTCTTGGTAGGTGCAGAGTCACCGATGTCTTGCGAACAAATATCTAAACCGATTTGCTAGCAACCACAGCTAAGACGTCGTTAGCAGATAGAAACCATCATTTCTTTATTTTATTATTGAAATACACACTGTGTAATTTTTTAAGTCATAGCAAAATAACCATATACTGACACCACTTTGTCATAAAAGACCACAAAAAAAAGACCCCTGTCTCCCAGTTTTGCCCAAAGTCCTCCAGGTTTTTTTTATGGGCCCTCAAAGATGTCATTTTTGAAAAAAAATGATCCTTTACTCAAGCTCATATTTTGCAAACCGTTTGGAATTTTGATATACTCTCTGAGGCAAAGTTGTAGCTCTTGTTATAAAGAACAAAAATTGTAAAAAACTTTAAAAAATTCAATTTGTTTACCTTTTTTCCCCTGTTCAGGTCCATAGGTAGCAAACCGTTCAAAACTCAAGGAAACAATCAACCACAAAAATGAACCTAAGATCTCAATAAACAACTTTCTATACCATATGAACTTCCTAGGAATGATTTTTAACACCGTTTAGGTAGCGCTTAGGTAGCCGCAAAAGTGAAAAATTTCCGGAGAATTTTTTAATTTCATTGTTTTTTCTTTACTTCAACATTGAGATACTATAAAGCCTTCTCCCGTAAGTGAGTTGTTTACTGAGATCTTAGGTTCATTTTTGTAGTTGATTGTTTCCATGAATTTTGAACGGTTTGCTACCTATGGACCTGAATAGGGGAAAAAAGATAAAAAAAATTTAATTTTTTAAAGTTTTTTTGCGATTTTGACCTTGAAGATGAAGGTTTTTTGATTTTATATGTTCACAATTTTTGTTCTTTATGACAAGAGCTACAACTTTGCCTCAGAGAGTATATCAAAATTTCAAACGGTTTGCAAAATATGAGCTTGAGTAAATAACCATTTTTTTTCAAAAATGACATCGAGGCCCCACATCTTTTAGGGCCCATAAAAAAAAACCTGGAGGACTTTGGGCAAAACTGGGAGACAGGGGTCTTTTTATTGGTCTTTTATCACGTAGTGGTGTCCATATATGGTTATTTTTTCCGTGTTGCACTGTGATATGGTACAAAAAAAAATATGTTTAAATTTAACATCGTTTTCGAAAAAAAAACACAAATTGTCCAAATAAAACATTGCTACTGATAGTATCCATATTACTATTGATTGTTTACCAGTTGTACTCACTAGCCAGTTGGTTGTTTAATTATGAAAGGCGTTTAACCCCTAATTGCTCAATAGATGCTTTCGTATTATAACACGCCATAGCTAGCAATTTTCAAAGCGTACATTGTATATTTATTTATTAATATTAAGCCTATTAATAACAATTTTTAACAGGCTAGTATAAAAAGTAAAATATTACTATATCTAAAACAAAAGTTTAAAAATGAAAAGATTACACATAAATTCTGCGGCAATAGGAATTTTTAAGTTTTGCAGGAGAGCAATTTTAAATTTTAAAATGATTTAAATAAAAATAGTTTATCTTTAAACCTTACACATGGGAATCAAATGTATGTTTAGAAAAACAGCTTGTAGTTTCTTAAACTTTTTTCCAAATGCGATTAGACATTGAAAAAAGATAATCAGAAAGTTATTTTGCTATAACTTCCTGAAAGATTTTGCTTATGGTTTGGAGATTACAAAGGTGCCATTAACTTAAATTTAGCTTAAGTCGATTTAAGCACTTATTCCTTATTTTCAGAGAATTAAGAACTTACACAATTGGAATACAATATATTGAGGGACGGCTTGGAACAATAAATTCTAATATCTGGAGCAGGAACTGAGAATCAATAATTCTGTTTAACGGAAATGTTCATATATGTATATTAGACTACTTTTTAGAAGAGGAAGACTGATGAGCTCTAAGTGACTTTTATAAGGGCAAAATAAAAGGAATTGTTTCTGAACAGATTCTATTTTTTTAATTAATAAATAATAATAATAATAATTTAATATCACATTGTGGATCCCAGAACATGAAGGCATATTCTTAAATCGGTCTTACAATTGACGGTCATGGTCAAACTATTTTCCCCAACGTTTAATTAAACCATTATAGAAGCTATCAATGCACAGAAGTTGAAAGATGAAATGTTTTCTATATTAAGCAGTGAAACCATTTAGATATATGCGTAAATATATAAAGCTGCAAAGATGAGGACACTGTAGAGAGTTTGACGATACAGCAAAGGAGGAAGGGAATTAAAAAGAAGACAGTGACCTCATGAGATAATAGAGTTGCAATTCAATTAAATACACTGTGATATTTATTTAAGTTGTTTCTAAATTAATATTCTTTGTAATTGGTGTTATTATTTAACATGTTATTGTTGTTTTTAGAATAATGTTTTGAAGATATTAAATAGAAATTCCATAGGATATAGGAACTCTTATCCCAAGATATTGACTATTGCTCTTTTAACAAAATCCAAAAAAGAAATTTTTCTTAAAAATGTAGTATACATCGAAAATTAACGCAATGGCAATTAATTTCTATGCACAGAAAAACTGACCTAAGGGTAGGTTGACCAATTTCTTCTTTTAATTGGGATAAAGAAATCGAATAAAGAATCGAATGGGAATAGTCCCGAACTCCACCGAAGCTGATTTCCTGTCGAAAATTTGGTATTTCATCATGTAATTCGAGTACAATAAAAATTTTATTTTTTTAATTTTTTTAAACATTGAAAACTTTCAGTGAACCATTAGAAATCGAAGGGAAGTACTTTCAGACCACGGAAATGTTTCTAATGTCATAATTAGTAATATCGGAGTCATAACATGAAAAATTTACGTCATAGAAAACGCAAAATGCCCTATCTAACATAACTTTTCTTTGTAGAGATGGCGTTTTGCATTTTCTCTGTCAATATACAGAATTATTTATCTTCTTTTACAATGATTTTATTATTAACAGTTGTATTGGGAAGTTGTGTTAGCATTTTATGATTAAAAAAATGCTCTTCGAGTTGTCTCTTTATGATAGGAGACAAGATGAATATTATTTTAATAATTGAATTGATAATAACATTTTTAATCAACTAGGGATTTTTTGCTACTAATTTATATATAGAAAATAATTTACTCACTTTTGCATTAAATTTTAAAAAGAAAATATTAAAATCTCAGGACAATATACACCCAGCTGAATAAATAAATAATTACATTTAGTAATGCATATATACTTCTAACACGTATCTGCGTTTGTTTTACACACGTACTTGATTAATGATGAAAATTCAACAGTAATTTTTAATTATATTTACAAGTACATGCACGTGTATACTCTGATTATACGTACACAATTGCACAGGTGCAGACAATGAATTACAAATATTGTATACGCATAGCATTTAATAATACTTGTAATTCTTTCACGCAAGATACGACCGAACGAACGGTGGAGGAGATACGACCGACGGTGATTCTAAAATCGAAAGATTGTTAGAATTGAACAAAATGTGGTGGTTTAATTCTTTTGAAAAATGATTCCTTAAAAAGTTAAAGAAATATTTAAAGTTGATGTTAAGTATTTTGGATATAACATTGAATATTACATATATTGTAGTAGGTGATTTTTATTGTAGAATTAAATTAAATGATCCTATCAATGCAAGGAAACATTTCTTTGTGAAGTGCATTCAGTCTTACGGGTAGCGTAATGTTATACACATGATTCTCAAATAAGCAGACAAAATTATGAAGAAAAAGATTTATCTGCACTTTATTCTATAGAACTACTCCAGTGGCCCAGTAGTGTATTGCTGTTTAATATTTGTCATTTTTTAATTTTCTTTACTTATAATGACTCTAAATAAGTTATACATATGTATGTAGATCATAAAAAAATATAAAACACTTTCTTCTTACGTTCAACGAATTTGAATAATTGTAAAATTAATGATTTGTCAGCATTTTGTCAATGCCATAAAAATTTTACAATTTTTTATTTTGAAAATGAATTCACAAAAACATTTATCGATTGCTGATTTACTTCTTCTTCATTTATGTATGTATAAATTTATTCATCTGAAAACTTAATTTATTATACACTGTGATTTTTTAAGCGTTGGGGTTTAATTGAAAACAAGTTTATGGGTTTTTTTAAATTATTAAATTGTATTAAACAACATTACAATGTTGAACTCTAAAATGAACACCGCTCAAAAATAAATTTTTTTTCTGGTTTATAAAAGAACCATATATGTATGAAATATTTTTTTTTAAATTTTGCTACATACAATAATCGAAGCAAAACACCAAAATTTTGGAATTTTTGCTGTCTGTCTGAGTTTGAATCACCTATTAACTGCTAGATGCCTTTTATTAAAATTTTGTGGAAAACTACTTTAGTACCAACCCAGCAAAAAATACTGCTTGGTCGGATGCAGGTTTGTAAAGGAGTTGTTATCGCTTACGAACCTGCTTACGTATGACATGATATTTGTTCGCGATGTCCCACTTATTAGCATGCAGTGTAGTATAGATGTTCTAAAATCATACGTTATTAAGTTCGTAACTCCTCGTAAATTCGAAATCTATTTATCTCTGCCTTACAGTTGTGCTTTTTAGTATGCACTACTGTAAGGCGAAGTGTAAAAAATTCGTTGTTTTTTTGAAAACTTAACATTTTATGTCATACAAAATTGCATTTATTTAGGCAAAATATATGTGCTTACTATTAAGAGATTTTGTATGGCAGGTAAAGATTTTACTGCTTCCAAAAACCCAATTTTTTTTTGCTGGAACCTTTCCCGTAAAAAGTTTCATTTCCAACAGAAAATAGTGATAAATCATTAATGTACAAAATTTTACCAATTTAAACGTTTCAATTTTATAATTGGGAAATTTAGGTCACTATTTACAGCACTGTACAGTAGTATTAAACCTATATTGTATAATCCCGCAGACGAAAACCTCTACAAATTGAAAGCCTATTGTGGAAGGGCAGTTGTGTTTTTAGAATTTTATTTCTAGTAGAGTATTTTTAGCTTTTCGAATATTAGGAGCAAAAAGTTTCGTGAAGATCTGGCCGAAGCAACAAGCAAAATATATATAGGAACTAGCTTTTCCCTTAACAAATAAATTGGTAATAGGTAATGGGTAATTAGCACAATATTATATAATTGAAAGTGTTTAAATTTTGTGTGGGTTACTGTTAGAATAAACAAACTCGAAACAAATTATAATCTGGATACTGACGTCGTCGGGGGCAATTCTAGTTTATAATAATTATTATATTGTGTGCCTTCTGACAACATATTGTTCGATTTTGCTTTGAAAGTAATCCTTACCAAATTCTAATACTCTTACGTATTTATTTTATATAAAAGTACCCATCCCTGGCTAAAATTTTTAAATTTATATAAAATTCTAAAATTCAAAAAAATATTGCAAAGCTCTATAAAAGGTGTTTAAAATATTTTAAAAAAGTTGTAATTCCACAAAGCAAAAGTACAAATCAAATACAAATTTTATTCAATTGGCTATTTGGCAGTAAGTAGATCATATTTTGTCATTATTTTAAAACAGCGCCACCTGTTGTGCTACCGTGTTTAAAATATCTCCTACTAAGCGGTACTTTTATACCGGAAAGAGTGTTTTCACTGTTTTTCCCCACTTTCTCTTTGAAATAAGATATTTTTGCGGAAAAAAGTATCCTATATTGGAATCAAGATACTTAGGTACCTTCTTACAAAATTTTGTTAAAATCCATCCAGTAGTTTTAACGTCATGCGAACACAGACAGACAGACAAACAGGAAATGAGTTACTGTTGTATTATATGTATAGATTTATTTTTAATATTATTTGATGAGTTCTTAAATATAACAGAAAAATGTTGTTTAGAAAATAGTGATCTTTTTTTGGAAAGTCTTTATATTTCCATATATGTGACCCGGCTTATGAAAAGGTGGCTTATGACTCAAAAAAAAAAATTTCCACTGTTTGTTGTTGGTGCATTGTTTATCTTTAACAGCTAATTTTTCGAAATTTTGTTTTTGAGCCATAATATTCCCTTTTCATAGACCGGGTCACAAATAATGAAACTTAGAACACTAAGATACTCCGGGTTACCCTATAGGTGAAGTTTAAGAGTTCTACAGTGAAGACTTCCGGAGATATGTGCACTATAGTGAGTATAAATTTTTCACTGATCGACTCACTCATCAATATTATCTAAGTTAGAGCACCAGTTTAAGGGTGAACTTTAAGTTAAAAGATGTGAATAAAAAAACGTAGAAAAAGGAGTTAGATCTGCACAAAAACATATTTGATAAGGCCAAGTTCCAATACAAAAATTTCCGCCATTAAAAGTACTGAGATCAAAATGAGCACCAAGTTCATGATTGATACCTATAACTATAGTTGTGTTATAATAGTAAAGAGCCTGCTTCTGACTTAAAACTTAGTATCGGGTGGTTCAGTTGTAAGGACCGATGTTGAATGTGAACCACAGCTAAAAGTAAATTTTTTTCTGCATTTAATTTGACATTTCTTAATTTCAGACTAACTCAATTTGAACCATGGAAAGATGCACAATCGAGCAATGGTCAGAATGGTAACAAGAAATGGCAACGTTGGATGATCAATTTTCGAAGAAAATTCTCTTCAGTGATGAAGCAGATTTTCATCTCAGTGGATTCGTCGTAAGCGGAATTGCCACACTTGGGCGAATGATAATTCAAGAGTGATTGTCGAAAAACCAATGCACCCACAAAGAGTGACTGTTTGGTTCAGGTTATGGGCTGGCGGCATCATCAGGCAGTTACTGTGAATGTTGTTTGCTATCGTGAGATGATAACGAATTTTTTATGGGCCGAATTGGAAGATATGAATGTGGACGATATGTGGTATCCACAGCTAACGAAACAATGGCTCTTTTGCACGACAAATTTACTAGCTGCGTTATCTCACGTGGTGGCGATTTCAATTGGCCGCAAAGATCATGCGATTTGGCAATGTTGGACTTTTTTCTTTGGGTTATTTGAAAGAAAAGATGTACGTCGATAAGCCAGCAACAATTCAATAGTTAAAGGATTATCTCATCCTTTAGCTCGGCAACGGCATGGAACCTCAATTATGCTTCAGCGTCATCGAAAATTTGGAGCATCGAATGGAGGTGTGCCGCCGAGGTCGCTACGGCCATTTGGCCGATATTTTGTTCCATACATAGTTGAACCATAGCAATATTATCAAAATAAAAAGAAATGACAATTTCCTAAATAATTTGTGTTTTATTCAAAGTCAACATCGGCCCTTACAAATTTAACCATCTATTACTTTAATGGCCGTAATTTTTGGAAAGGAATTTGTCCCTATTTTTGCATTTAAGTTTTTGTGCGGATGTCTATATAGTTGGTAGTGTTAAGTCGTCAATCACGAAGTTTGACACTACAGTTAAGTAATATCTAAACGTGGTTCAAGGGAAAAGTATTGCATGGAAAACATCAAAATTTAACTGAGCATGTTTTACCATTACACGTGCATCGAATCCACAAGTAAACTAACAAAAATCCTACAATTAGAAGCCAAAAAAAAGTAACCTTATGGAAAAAATTTTATGAGTTCTGTTTGGTTTATCGCATCTGTGGTATGTTCTAAAATGATTAATGAGACATTTTTTATGTTTTTTTTTCTTCTTTTTTCACCCCAGTGGTTTGGTTTGGTTTTTATTTTATTAATAAAATTTATTTCTTTTTCATTTCCATCATACATATTGATGTTTGCTTTAAAGCAGTCAGCGTTTAGCTCATAATAATTTTGATTGTGTTCTTATGGTTTTTTTTTCTGTTTTTTCTTGTTTTTGCTAGATGAGTGACAATAACAGCCAACGCCTTTAAAATCTGAAAAAGTAGGTATTTATAAATGAGTCTGTAAATGTTTATTCCTCAGAATATGCATTTAAAGTGTGAAAAACGATTTAATATCTCTTGGCAGTCAAAGTCAAATCAACAAAACACTTACATCAAAACCCCACGTTACGGCTCCAGCATATGAACGAGTAGCTGTGTTTGCTTTGTTGTTGGCACATCATGCATCATAGTTTTTTTTTCTTCATCATAATGATTTGGCATCTTTACAACATGTATGTTACCAACATGTATGATGAAAAATTACCCACAAATGTTATTGCTTCATATGAGTACAAAGGGGAGAGAAATGAAATATTCACGTAGTAATGAAAAATGAAGGTGCCATCGTGCATATAGATTTTGTGTTTATGAAAAATTTCGTATTTCTATGGAAGAGTAGAGACAGTGGTTAAAAGAGTAAATTCTTTTATAACAAACTGAAATTATTTAGTTTTGTTATAAAATGTCATATGATAAACAAGAACATATATTTCCAGTTACAAAATTAATTTTTTTAAATTTTATCATTTAAAAGACACTTAAATATAAATTCCTTTTTTATTTCTAAAAAAATTGGTTTAACGAAAAATTTTCAGTTTTAGCAATTACCTTAGAAAAATGAAAAAAAAAAATAAATTTCATTACAAAATATCATTCTAGAAATCATATACTTTTCACCGATATTATATTCTTATATAATAAATCCGTCAAGTGCGAGGCAGACTACCCTACGAGTGTTTTGTACTTGTTATTGGGGACAAATTTATAAATACTCTGTATAGATTTAAAGGATGTAGATATTCCAGTTTCAAAAAAATAATGATAAATACTTTCGTAACACCCTTTAATATTTTTTTGAAGGGAATATAATTTTACACAGTATGTATAAGTTTACTGTTTAAAAAATCCATATTAAAAAAAATCTCGTTACTATCGGAACACCCTTTAAATTTTAGTTATTATTGTTATATCAATAGTCTTCCTATTACGGTTCAAAAAATAGGGCAATATACGTTAAAAACATGTCACTGTCGGAACATCCTATAATTTATATGTTTAGTTTTTTATAATTCTTTATATAGCGAAAATAGTTTTAATTAATGAATGTAAATTTTGTCTGCCTTTTGCGGTTTAGGAAATAAACATACTCGTATATATGGAAATAACACGTTGACCCTAGGCCTTTAAGTATTTGTTCTTATAGCGGCCATAATAATACAAGTTGAATGAAAATTTTAAAAGTCTACACTTTACGATTGTAGACAGATGGACAGATTGTAGCGAATACAATAGGGTTACGTTTTTACCGTCTGGACACGGAACTCTAAAAAGTATATCTTTAAGCTGTAGGAGATTCGCCTGTTATTAAATATTTTTGCAATTTTGTTTGTAAAAACTAAAAATATGTATAAATACATTTGGATAAGTTCTGTAATTTACATCCGCTCGAAAGTGAATAATTTTCGCATTTTTGGTGTTCGGTATTCAGTGTTATATTCAGATAATTTTCCATAAAACAATAACATGGATATAAAAGTGAGAACTCCAAAGGTGTAAAAGTATTTCACGTTTGTGTGGATATGATATTACATGAAATATTCGAAAATGTGTTTATATCATAGTACCGAAATGCTCACTCACTTCTCACTCAAGTTTTTTCTTTTGCACATTTTCGTTGTTTTCTACTTCTTTTCATTCATGTGTAAGAGACTAGAAAATATTTTGTATTAGTTTATTTATAAATAAGATGATTTATTTTTTTCCTTTATACTCAAAAGTGAATAAATGAGAAAACATTTTGCTATTCGCGCAAGTGTTCATATACTAGAATTTACAATTTTAATAATTTTTCACTAATAAGAAGATCGTAGAAAACGTAGAAAATGCATAATTTTATACAACCAACTGCCGGCGTAAAAAGAATTGAACAATTTCATAAATGAACACTAACAAATTAAAAATCTTATAAATGAAAAAAAATATATACAAAATGTATGTAAAACAACATTAATGAGAACAAGCTAATTTATCACCATTCACACATGAATAATATGGATATTTCTTGTTTTTCAATGTTCTTGTATGAATGCTAAAAAAAAAAATTGTTACACACATAGACATAAAATCTTGTGTCGTTCCTTTATGAGCGTAAAAACTAAATATGTACATATAAAATTTTATATATCTCATTTGTGAGAAATATCATAAATGTTAATAATTCAATGTTCATAAATGAAAATTTCTGAACCCTGGTTTATACACATTTTTGTGCATTTTTCACGAGAAAATTATAATCCGTAAAATAGCCACTATATCTGTGAAGGCTTTGATACCATTTGGCATATAAAAATGAAATTCAGTTTATGGTAATGAAGAGCTGTATAGTTCTTGAGTATTATAGGGAAGTGGGAAGGGGTAGTTTACTTGACACTCCAAATCGTGTATACCACTATTTTTGTCAACGCTCTTCAGCTCATACCGTTTTACATATCAAAATAAAATCCAGTATGTGCCTTTGGTATATGCAGATGAAGAGCTCTATAGTTTTTGGACATAATCGGAAAGGGGCAAGGGTAGTTTACTAGACACCTAAAACGAAAATAATTATTTTTTGATTCGAATATACTTTGAATTTTTATTCTTTATGTAATATATCCATAAACATGCCTGCTTCCACGATATTTATATGATGAAGTTATGTTATTAATATATTTTTAATGATTCACGAGTTACCGACTTATTTCCAAAAATAAAAGCGTTGAGACTACTTAAAGATATTCCCTAAAACTGAGCATTATAATTTATATGGTACAAACAAATTAAACTTTCCTTAAAATAATTCAGTTGCTAACATATCTGCACACTTTTACAAATGAAAATTCACATTTAATCAGAAGTTTGTAAATATTTCATATAAATACGTAAATATATTATTTCTTTGCTGAATATTTTATTAATTTCTTTCGTTTTTTTTTTCTACATCATTTTCATTCACACATATGACATTGTTTTATGTTTTGTGTTCTGTTGTTTGACATTTCATCAGCAGCGTCATCGGTAACGTCATTATTACTACCATTAACATTATTATTGTCAACGTCATAATTCCCTTCAACACGCTTTGTATATTTATGTATATTGTGGTAAATGCAATATGATGTTGCTTTTACCACTCATTCATTTATTGTTGGGAAGTATATGAGATTCTCGTACTTTTTAAATTTTATTTCAAAATTGTTGATGTTATTTTTGGTTTTGCTGGTTCGTTTGTTTAAGTTTATGACATACTAGAAAGTGATTAATTGAAATAATTTCTCAGGTTGTTAATATACTTTGTTAATTTATAAGAAGGATTTTAATTAATTTTTTTTTTTTTTGCTTAAATTCTTTGTGTACAAACAAATTATATGGAGTTCCAAGAAAGTGATTGTCTTTAATATTTACAGTAAAAAATTAAATTTTTGTTTTACCACTAGCAATGAATACCACGGCAATGAATGTACGATTACGCCAGCTGAAAAAAATACAAACAATGCATAAAAAAAAAATAAAATTTGTATTTGCATATTTAATATTTGCGTGAGAATTAAAAAAAAAAATATTAAACTCCTAAACTTATAATATTAATGAACAATAAATATATTATCTTATTCAGCCACGCAAGCAGCGCTTTTTTAATTCTCTTTAATGAAGAAAGTGCTTCAAATTATATTTTAGCCACGAGTCAGTGCTTTTTATTTTTTTAATAATGAATATGTTTCAATTTAGCCCAATTTACAATGTTGTGCATTTGAGATTGCAAATTTATGCAATTGTAAGAATTTTCAATGAATTGTGAACGGTTTTTTATTTCAGTGTTGCAAACACTTCTTGCAAAACAATAAAAATTTCGTTGAAGGAAAGTACAAATATTAATTTTTAATAGATAACACTGCTAAAGAAGTTGTTTCCAACAAAGGTACATACATATGTATTTCACACACTCAAATAAAATTTTATTATGTCCATCGGGATCCATTTTAAATTCTTATCTTCTATTTTATGTTTTTTCATTTTTCGATTTTAATTTTTTCATATTTTTTGTTGATTTTGATTTTCATATTTTTTATTTACTTTATATTGTCAGCTGTCAGTTTGCAAATGCCTAGCCAATAAAAACTATAGTTTTAGGTGTTGTTTATTTCCCAATGTGTTGCGTATGTATTTCTATATATTTTGTTAGTGTGTTGTAAAATTATCCAATACAATTTTGCAAATGCTGCGATGCAAGACCATTTGCACAAGATTGTGAATTGAGCTATTATATTTTTGAAGTGAAAAAAATGCTTTGATATAAGTGTTTTTGGAATTCATAAATTTGTTGCTAAATTTTTCTTTTTTTATTAAAAACTATTAATTTTTAATCAATATTCATTTTTAGGGTTCCGTACCTGTAGTGTCTGTCCCTTTGCCAGCGCCTTTTAGCTCTGGAAAAATTTTAGGTAGACTCTTGAAATTTTCACAGAAGGTGTATGCTGTGGTCGTAATGATAACAATTACCAAAAGGTAAAGCGTTTTCCGACGCTATAACAAGACTTACTAAAAATTAAAGGGCGTGACTTGAGTCTTTATATATATGGGCTTAATTTTAAATATATATGGACCTAATTTTTGATATATAGACACTTTGAATTTATAGGGAAAATGTAACATTGTGTCCGCTATAACAACAAATATAATAAAACTAAAAATAAAAATAAAACGGCATTTGAGTAGCAACGCTATTCTACGTATACCATCTCGGTTTTGAACCGTATAGCCATTTAAAATTTCTAGAAGAAAGTATATACAACAAAGGATTAAAGGGGCTCCAAAAAAGACATACAAAATAATATGTATCTTGTACTTTTAAAGTAGTTTTGAACATAGTACGGAACCCTGCTATCATAGAAATAGCATGAGCACATGTGCCAGTTACGAACTCAAAACCATAAAAATTCATAATTTATGCAAATACTTCAAGAGGAAATATATATTATATGAATATTATTTGAACTATTTTTGAATTAATAAATTAATTATTTAGGCTTAAGTTCTTAATTATAAAGAGATAAAGAAAAATTAGATACCAGCAAAGCAGAATGCATTTTCTAGACAGCTACGTCCGTCATCAGTACTCTTTGTATCAATCTACCCGGATGACGGACGTAGCTGTCTAGAAAATGCATTCTGCTTTGCTGGTATCTAATTTTTCTTTATCTCTTTATAATTAAGAACTTAAGCCTAAATAATTAATTTATTAATTCAAAAATAGTTCAAATAATATTCATATAATTTCACAGAGCGGGCACTGCTTTGACATTGTTAACTTCAACACTATTGTGTTAATAATCAAAAATATACATTTGTAAAATAAAAAATATCTAATTGTTGTTAATTGCTAACCAAAGGATAGCTAATAGCAAGACAGATATATACCATTTTCAAATAAAAGAAAATATATAAAGAGAATAAAAATAAAGAAAAATGTTTGCTTGGTAGTATAATATAAAACGAAATAGTGTTTAAAAGTGTAAAACAATTTCAAAAAGCTCTATCTTCTATGAAATATAATGTAAAATTAAAATTTCTCAGATTCTATTTCTTTGATAAGTTTGTTTAAATAGAAAATTAGGACATAAACACGCTTTACCCACTAAAAAAGAAGAATTTCCGATTTTAAAGATGATTACAGACGGAGAAGATTTTATACAGACACTTCAAAGAAAGGAAGATCAAGAAATAGCCCGAACAAAATTAACCACAATTATAGATAATCATTTAAACAAAATGAAATTAACAAATAGAGATAGGTTTGTTTTGGAGAAAGTTAAAGAAACAGAAAAATTTTTAAAAAAGAATAATGAGATTCTCATTTTAAAGGCAGATAAAGGTAACACTACTGTAGCATTAAATAAGAAGGATTATGAAACACGAATTAATAATATTGTAGAAGATATTACAAAATATAACTTAGTAAATAAGGATCCAACTAACAAATTACAGAAGACCAATAATGATTTAGTGGAAGAACTTTTTAAACTTAAAATTATTACCACTACTGAGAAGAATAAACTTAAAACAAATATAGCTACTGCACCTAGGTTATATGGACTACCAAAAATTCACAAAGAAGATTTTCCCTTACGACCAATTTGTTCTTTCGTTAATTCTCCATCTTATGATTTATGTAAATATTTGACGAATATATTAAAAAGGATTACTGAACATTCGAGTTATAATATTAGAGACTCACTTGAATTTAAAAATAAAATAGGTAATATACATATAAAAGATGACGAAAAATTAATTTCTTTTGATGTAGTATCACTATTTCCAAGTATACCTGTGGACTTAGCTATTAATACAATAGAAGAAAAATGGGATATTATAGAAAATTTTACAAAAATAGAAAAATCCTTATTTTTAAGAATTCTTAAGTTTTGTATAGAAGATAATAGATATTTTCAATATAATGAGAAAATATACATACAGCAAAAGGGACTTCCAATGGGATCACCTGCTTCTCCAATTGTAGCAGATATAGTTATGGAGAAATTACTAGACACTTGTATTGAAAAATTAAATATAAAACCAAGTATAATAACCAAATATGTAGATGATTTGTTCTGTGTTATTTCCGATTCAGCAGTTAACGATATGTTAAAAACATTAAATGAATTTGATAATTCCATCAAATTTACAATAGAGAAAGAATACGATTCAAAACTTCCTTATTTAGATACTTTAGTAATTAGAAAAGGTAACAAATTGTTAATGGATTGGTACCAAAAACCCACAGCTTCGGGTAGAATTATTAATTATTTTTCTAAACAAAATAAACATATAATTATAAATACAGCCAGAAATTTAATAGAAAAAGTACTAACCATTAGTGACAAGGAGATTCACAAAAAGAATATAGATAAGATAAAAAATATATTAAGAGAAAATAATTTTCCAATTCAACTGATTAATAAATTAATAAATCAACATAAAAATAATAGAAAACCAAATAGAAAAAATGATACGGAACCAAAAATTTATAAATCAATTACTTATGTACCAGATTTATCAGAACGGTTAGAAAAATCAAAAATATTTGATACAGATAAATATAGGATGGCTTACAAAACATATAATACATTAAATAGATTATTTAGCAAACCTAAAGATAAAATTAAAAAGTTAGATATGTCTAATTTAGTTTACAAAATACCTTGTAAGGGTAATGACAAAGAGAATTGTAATAAAGTTTATGTAGGTACTACAAAGAATAAATTGAAAGTCAGGATAGCTGGACATAAATCAGATCAGAGATACAGAGACAATATCAGTTTGCAAAAAACAGCATTATCTTCACACTGTTCGAAAAGTAATCATTATTCTAACTTTGAAAATATATCAATTTTAAATTTGGAAAATAATTATAAACGTCGTTATATGTTAGAAATGCTACAAATTATTAAAGTTCCAATTGAAAAAAGAATAAATTTTAAAGCAGATACAGAAAATGTTGCACAAAATTATAGGCATTTAGTGCATAAAAAATAACATGAATTTGAATCAAATGTTTATAATAGAAACATTAATTTTTTGTAACATTTCCGGTTAAATTTTTGTATATGAATTTAAAAATTTATTGTGTTTTCTCTTAAAATGTTTGTATGTTTTTGAATATCAAAATTTTCTGTATATGTATATGTAAGAAATTTTTTATATTTTAATTTTTATTTGTTTTTGAAATGTTGTTACTTGAATGTATTGAAATGTTAGAATTTTTTAAATTGATTGACAACAAATTTTTTCATTCATTTGAATTTTTTATCAATCATTTAAATTTTTTAAAAAACTTTTATTTTTATTTCCTGAAGATGCTACCCAATGGTGTAGCGAAATATTGTAAATAAAAATTGTTTAAAGATTTTTTTTTTTTTTTTTATATAAAAAAGACCTTGTGCTTGATTAAAAATAGAATTGAAATATAAAAAAAGGTCAAAAACTACAATAACTATTTGAAAATTAATAACAATTGAAACTACCGGGTAGATTGATACAAAGAGTACTGATGACGGACGTAGCTGTCTAGAAAATGCATTCTGCTTTGCTGGTATCTAATTTTTCTTTATCTCTTTATAATTAAGAACTTAAGCCTAAATAATTAATTTATTAATGGAAATATATATTATTTTTATCATCTTATTTATATGCATTTCACGAAATCGTTAAAACTAATTAAATAAATTTTCTAGTAAACCTAAAAATAAAGAAGTAAAACGTTTAAGAAAATAAATTTATTCAAATTTTCCAACAATCTCTGTTTACGGTTTATACGAGTATATGGAGTATACATAAATATAACATTTTATGGCTTTTAAAAATAGAAAAAGAACACAGGAATAAATTATTAAAAGTCATCTTTAAAACAGAGTGTCGTGTAAGAAAAAATTTTACTGATTTTTCACGAGGGATTAAAACAAATGGAACCAACCGAACAAACACCAACTGGAAACAATCAAGCAAATAAAATTCAAACTGACACGCAAAATTTATATGTACATATACGAACGAGTACATATAAAAAAGTATAAGAAAATCTATGCATGACTGTAAGCTCTTGCATTTGGATAATATATTTACTGTCTGAGCAATCTCTCTGGTGTGTCTTATTATGTTTATAGTCTTTGGTGCAAAGGCGTGCAAAACATGTTAATGTTTCATTGGCTTTTCAAACCAAGCGTAACGAATTAAAAATATTTTTGCTGTTTATACTACAAGCATTTAGCAATACACTATTTACTCCAAATACATAAATTATGACACCAATAAGTGGGAAGTTGTTGTAGAAGCAAGTGCAGCAATAAATACATATAATCAAATGTATAAATTAGTACAAAAGAGCTGTAGGATGTCGGATTATTTGGTGGTAAGTAGGAGTATGTGTGAAAAATAAAACACACATTTGCTTTAATTTTAGCCCTAAAGGTAAAATTTTGTTATTTAACAATATTTATATACTTACTAGGGACTACCGGAAAATTGAATTATCAACTAGAAAAAATAAATTGTCTGTATTTTATAATTCAGTATCTTCTAACATGTTTTGGTATCAATAAAATAGTATATTTAAAGTGTTTAAAGAACAAAAAAGAGAAATTGCATAGTTTTTCTTTTAATATCGAAAGGTTTCCATATTTTTTTATTCATTTCAATTTTATTTAATATTTCACTTTTCTGTTTAAACTTAAGCAATTTGTTGTTTTTTCTTAAATATCTTAATTAACAAAATATCCATATTTTAATACTTTGAGTAACAAATTTCATTTCTATTTTATATCTTCTCAAAAACTTTCTTCAAAGCAAATCAACCTTTTTCTAATATTCCTTTACGAATTCTAACCATACACAAGTTGAAATTTCCTTTAAACCTTTCAGATTAAAAGCTTTCAAATAATAAACTATATTCGCATAGAGAAAAACAAAGAATTAAAGACAAAATTACTTTGCACCGAAGCAAAAAACAAACCAAATAAAATTAAATACAAGAGAAAATGCTAAACAACATGAAATTACTTAATTAAATTCCCTTCTATATTGTACAAAGCCAGCACGCGCTTTTGCTCCTTTAAGTTATTGGCATTTCTTGCTAGTTAAATTGTTTAATTTCTTTAGATGGATGGCAACATCTTGGATGTATTAGTATTCAAAGATAGCGTTCTATATTGTTTTATTTGCTTGTGTATTGGTTCATATCGTTTATGCTAGAGATATTGTAAAGAAAGCTTTGTGTAGATTGTAAAACTGATAAAAGTGTTTTATCGTCTGCATGGATGAACAATTTTCGAATTCCTTTTCTTTTGTACTTTTCGCTCAATCCGGCTGTTTTTTCTTTTTTTTTTTGTTTATGTTTTTAGGGATACAGTGGAAAAAAGTTGTTATTTTTAACGCATATAGGTTAGGACAACTCAAGGCCCTTTTTATGCAAATTAATACAATCTATTAATAGTTCTTAAAGATTTAAAAAGAAAAACAATGAACAACAAATGAATATTTGAAACTTACAAGGCAATAGGAGGGGCCAGCTATTATAAAAGATACCAAAAAAACAAAGAAGGATAAAACTATATTTACGATTTAGTTACAATAAAAATAAATTAATTATGTAAAAGGTTTGCTCAAAAAATGTTCAGTTTGAGAAATTTTACAAGTTAGGTAGAAAAATTGTCTCAAAATAATAACAATTTTCAAAATTATTTAAACTGTATTTAAAAACGATAGAAAAACAATAATAGTTATAATAATATCTATTTTCATTTAAAGTTAATCTTGCAAACAAACAATGAAATTTCAATTGGTTTCCAAAAGCCGAAGCTGGACTGTTATTAAGAAAATAAAATAAAGTAACGATAAAAAAAACAGTAAAGCAGACCACTGGAAAGGGTCCCTTTAGAAAGGGACCCTTTGGAAAGGGACCCTTTCCAACTCCCTTCTATTCTCAATGGTTTCTGGTATTCAATTGCTACTTTCATTGAATCTCTCAATGTCACTAGCTTTTGTTCTGGACTATAGTCCTCGTCGTCTCCGAGTTTCTGGTAATTGTTATCCACATCTGCCCATAGCCTTAAACCTCATACTAGTAAGTTTGCTGGCACAACCTACAAGACTTCGTCTGTTTCGATTTTTCACGGCCAGGTGACTTGAAATTTTTATGACCTGTCACTAACGCAGTAATCCTGCATAAGGTTCTTAGATTATATCCGAGTATTTTTATCACCCTTCACGCCGATGTGCTAGATTAATAGACTAGAGTCTATGGTAGCTATCGAACTCATATCCCCAAAATGATAAGCTGGCATACCGGGTAATCCTAAAAACAGTAAATAATAATTCTACTGTCGAGCAATATTATTAAAAAGTCCATTAGTGTAGATTAAAGATTTAGTTTAAAAGTAGGGTCAATTTATTTTGTGGTCCGGCTGAGCTAACGTTTAAATTTAATTCATATTTTTTTGGAAAAAATAATTTTGAGTTGAAAATGTTGTTACACAGAAAATATTTTTGGTTCAATTAAAGGTTTTAATTAAATTAAGATATATATTTGATTTTTTTTGATTGATCCAGTTATATAATTAATTAGGAAAAATTAAAATAATATTATAAATAAATAAATAATTGTATTAATTAAAAATTTAATTAATGTCGTATCCGAAACTAATTAAAACCTTAAATTGGTGCAAATAATTTTTTCTATGAAGTTTTAACATTTTTTTAGTTGTAAAATTTTTTCATATAAATTATTCCGATCTACAATAAAATATTATATATTTGTTTTGTATAGTATATAAAATTAAACAAATTTAAGGAAATATATCACAACAACTGGGAAAAGGTAAGTTGATTTGTTGTTTAAATAATTTTAAGAGCGGATCTCTGTTTCTTGTGAAAGGCACTTCGTGGTATAATTATCCTTGAAGTGACGTGAATTCGCCACTTATAACTTGCATTTCGACGCTAGAATTTTTCTTGAAGTAGCCGCGGGTTTTACGTCTTGCTTTGGCTAATAGTTTGCTTCCATTAACTGTATCGTACTTCGTTTTTTTTCCATTAACTACATGTATTCGTTTATTGTTCTCAACTGTATATGTCTAATAGTAGTTTATGTTAAATTTGATGTGGAACTTAATGTAATGCATGTATGTTATATATATTGAAGAGAAAAAGTTTTAACAATTGGATGAAAGAAACTTTATAACAAATAAAAATTCACAATTGGATAGATGTTTGTATAAAACCTGCATAATAGATATTATCTAAGAACCACAATTTTACAAGAAAATAAACAGAAAAAAGACAATACATTTTTAACAATTGAATGAATAAACATGGTGGAGACCAAATAAAAACTAACAAACTACTTGATATATTAAAAAGTAACATAAGAAATAACTACACAATTTGATAATAGAACCTGATGGAGAATCAAATTAAAACTCAAAAGTAAAGGATTTCATACCCGCTGTGCCCGCCTTGTTCAATTTCGCTTTGAAAGTAATCTACACCAAATTTTAAGACCTTTACTTTTGTATTGCTTCAGTTATGGTTTATGTATTTACTTTATATAGATGTACCCATCCATTCATACAATTCTAAAATGTATATAAGGTTCTAATATTATTGTAGAGTTATATAAATAGTGTTTAAAATATCAAGCTTTCAACACTAAAAGGAAATATTAAGTTTGCAGTACATTTCAGTCGATAAAATTGCGTACTTTCACTATCTCTTCTCTATTTTCTCTTGGAAATAAGATATTTTTGTATCCTATATTTAAACCATGATACTGAGGTACCACCTTACCAAATTTTACTACAATCTATCCAGTCATTTTAGTTATTTTTTTTAAGACATCACTACCTGCGAAAATATTTGCTTGTTAGCAGAAAACACCTAGAGTCTTTGGCGGGAATCGAACCCGAAACCTCTAGACTGACAGCCTAACTCTCTACCAAACGGTCTATCGAGCCACTCTATAGATTCTAAGAGTAGATTATAATCTCTAATATTTTAGGGACAGATTTTGGGTGTGTCACCGTCCTGTACAAAAGTACTGGTCGGCTGGATCATCGTTGAAGAAATTTCTAGTCCACTAGTCCTACTAGGACATTTTTACAATAAAGACGAAAATCAAAAGAATCAGTAATATTTTAAATGCATTTTTCTTAATTTTTTTCTCACATAAAGTACCATCATAAATTTATAAAAATATAAAGTAGTGAATTTGTTTTGGAGTAATCTTTCATAAACAAAAATTTTCTAATTCAACCGCTTTAAAATTGCGAATGGCAAATATTACCGAATTTAGTTTTATTGATACCTCTTTCTACATATAGATATATACAGTAATCACCCTTATAACACGGTGGATTGGTTCCGCGTTAAAGGAAAGCGCGTTATATGAGTATTCTCGTATAACTAGTTTTTTTTACTATACAAAAACTGGGAACACAAATTTAATAAAATAATTTAATTTTATAGCAACACAATTAACACAATGTGTAAATTACTTATCATTCTAGATTTATAGTACAGAAATATAATGTGAAAATCCCTGTGTTATATGGGGGAATACCCGTGTTGTAAGAGGGACTGAAATCGCGTAATATGAAAATGCGTTGCAAGAGTACCGTGTTATAAGTGGCTATACTGAATATGTTTTTGAACCACTGTTTCTGTAGAGTGACCAACAAATGATAAAATTTATTAAATATGCTTCACTTACTGTATTGTTGATTTTCGAATCCGTTCTAGTCTCTTGTTTGGTTTTTTTCTTCTTTAATTTCTCTTCAAAAATACTATAATTTTATATCTTTATTTGTGTGCGTACACCAAAATACAGATACTCAAATATACAAGTCAAGAGTAAAAACTATTCAAAAAAATATTTTTCATCAGCAAGAAGGAATGTTCATGAAATGTAAAGTTTTTCTGTTTCTGTTTTATTTTGCCACTCCTGTTGTTTAGTTCTGCTTTTCATTTATCCTTACGATTCAGTAGACCGCTACTATTTGTAACTTTATCTTTTAATTCGTTTACTTATTTAGTTAGTCTTTCGTTTATTTATAAATTTGCTTGTATTTTATTTCAACTAAATCAATGTTAGTTAAATAACAACAAATTAAAAAACTAGAAAAAAAAACTAAATGTAAAAGCAAAACCTATTTCAAGAATGTTAAAAATTTAATCTACTGTTACAAATGACTGTGTAAAAATTATTTCGCAAAATGGAAATACAGTTTCATGAGAAGGATGTTTAGGGTCAAAGGAGTTCTTACAAAATTGATAGTTTCAAATGTTAGATATTAAGAATACGTTGAAGGTTGACTTCTCAATCGTTTGTTTTTTGTTTTGTAAGAGAATGGTATATGGAAAGCATTTGAATGGGTGTATTTCAGTTAGAAGGGTTTGCGTTATGCGTTACTTTAAGTAGTGGTTGTGCAGGGTGAAGGAGATGGATTAGATACTATAATTAAAAAGTTAAGTTTGGTAAACAAATTAATTAACTAGCAATATATATGTGATGATGGGAATATATTTATTTGTTATTCTTTGAAATCTACTTGTGTAAAATCCGGACACATTATTATTAAAAAAATTTTCTTTTGTAAAATTTAGCTAAATAAAATATAACAAATATTTATTTACGTAATGAAGTATTTTGAAATTCTATTTTATTCAGGTTTTTCAAATCTAAGGCTGAAATCAGAGTACGCGCTACAAGTGAATCTATAACACTACGCTACATCATGCTATAAACCACTGCATGTGTTTTTCTTATCCTGTCCTGTGAGATCAAACCACAGGACAGGAACTCGCTATTTTCCGATCATCTTCTATTTATTGTATTTCTATTTAAATTAAAATTAAAAATGTATTGAAAGTATTTATTGTTATGTAAAATTCATCGTCTGAATACATCGCAAGACGCTGAAAATTATTATAATAAAAAAAACTCGCTTTGCTCAATATAGCATTCACTCTGACATCACAAACATAATTTTTTGCTCCAATGAAAGATTTTAATTAGTTTTAAACACAAATTTAATTCAATTCTTTATTGATTCAATCATTTATTTTATTAGAAATTTATTTTGTTCTTTCTTAATTAAAAATATAATTGAATCAATAAAAAAAAATAATTAAACCTGTTTCTGAAAATAATTAAAACCTTTCATTGGAGCAAAAAATTTTTTTCTGTGATCTTGTAGCATTTATACATTACGAACTATTATCGCTTCTAGCTTCGCTTCGCTTGTAGCGCGCACTCTGACATCAGTCTAAAGACGATTTTCTTAATTTTTTTTCTTTAAATTCCCTATATTTAAGAAATTTCCATAATATGATTATTTCTTCTTTTTGTTATTAAATAGGGTGTAAATATTATAAAAAATAAGGTAAATTAACTAAAATCATTAGTTAATTTTTTTATTAAATCTTTATAAGATCTAATGATGATAAATTATATAAAAATCTACAACACAATCTAACAACTAAATAGCATAACCTTAATGCCATATTAGTTTAATTCCTCAAATCCCATTGCGATCATTTCGCTTTGAAGTAAAAATTATAAATTGAAAAAAAAAAATCAATTTTTCATGTCAAATCAAATAACTTTACGGAAGTAAAATTTTACGAAATTTTGAAATTCTATTTTATTCAGGTTTTTCAAATCTAAGGCTGAAATCAGAGTAAGCGCTACAAGCGAAGCTATAACACTACGCTACATCATGCTCTAAACCACTGCATGTGTTTTTCTTATTCTGTCCTGTGAGATCAAAGTACAGGACAGGAACTCGCTATTTTCCGATCATCTTCTATTTATTGTATTTCTTTTTTCTTAAAAAAATGTATTAAAAGTATTAATTGTCATGTAAAATTCATCGTCTGAATCTATCGCAAAACACTGAAAATTATTATAAACAAAAAAAAAATCGCTTTGGTCAATATAGCCTTCACTCTGACATCACAGAAATAATTTTTTGCTCCAATGAAAGATTTTAATTAGTTTTAAACACAAATTTAATTCAATTTTTTATTGATTCAATCATTTATTTAATTAGAAATTTATTTTGTTCTTTCTTAATTAAAAATATAATTGAATCAATTAAAAAATAATTAAAACTGTTTCTGAAAATAATTAAAACCTTTCATTGGAGCAAAAAATTTTTTTCTGTGATCTTGTAGCATTGATATATTACGAACTATTATCGCTTCTAGCTTCGCTTGTAGCTTGTAGGTGTTAAGAATCATTCCTAGGAAGTTTATATGTTCTAGAAAGTTGTTTATTGAGATCTTAGGTTCATTTTTGTGGTTGATTGTTTCCTTGAATTTTGAACGGTTTGCTACCTATGGACCTGTACAGGGGAAAAAAAGGTAAAAAAATTGAATTTTTTTAAGTTTTTTGCGATTTTGATCTTGAAGATGAAGTTTATTCGATTTTATATGTTCACAATTTTTGTTCTTTATGACAAGAGCTACAACGGTTTGCAAAATATGAGCTTGAGTAAATGATCATTTTTATGCAAAAATGACATCGAGGCCCCACATCTTTGAGGGCCCATAAAAAAAAAACCTGGAGGACTTTCGGCAAAACTGGGAGACAGGGGTCTTTTTTTGGTCTTTTATCACGCAGTGGTGTCCGTATATGGTTATTTTGCCATGACTTAAAAAATTACACAGTGTTTTATTTGTTCAGTTATAAGCAAGAATACATATTATGTATCCACTCGATTAATTGTATAATTTTAAGGCCCATTATTATAACTTGCCTTTAGCTAAAGTTAGGATTTTGTTGGAGAGATAAATAGTTTTTCGTTATTAAAAGTAAGCTAAAAACTACTTTTAACTATCATGTACTATAAGGACAAGTTATAGCAATGAGCAGTATCCTCATTATTATAACGAAAAACTACTTATGGCTCCAACAAAATCCTAACTTTAGCTAAAGGCAAGCTAAAGCTAATGGGCCTAAGTCGATTAATTTTTCGAGTAAGAAAAACGAATTTCGTTTAAAAATAACTCGAGCAAATTATTTCGGTTAATTGACTAAAATTTATTTCTATTAAGATCTCCAATTTTTTACTGATGTTATATTTATTTGTTCGTTTAAGAATAATTTCGAACTACACGTGTTCATTAAGCATACAAAGCAGAAATAGTACATATAACCCATGAATTTTTCATAAATTGATATATGATCTGACTTTTTTCCCAAAATAAAAAATATGAATATACTTAATGTGTGTTTTGAAAATTTTTACTATAATTTATCTTAATAGATAAACTGTAAACTACCCTTTGTGTAAGTATCAGTTAAATAATGTTTCAGAATTCCTCTTACTACTAGAATTCTATGTATATAATATATTTACGCAAGTGTGTTTGGAGTGCAAAACTAAACTATTAAAATTTGCAACTTATAATAAAAGTTGTGTTCAAAACACTTTCCTTATTTTTTCCATATAATGACGAAATCATACTACTTATGACATAATTCATATTTTTGTGTTAATGTCACAATACAATTATAAATTAAATTTTAATTTAATTCTCGAGCATACTAAGTAAGACATTCACTCGTGGCAATGAAACACTTTTTGGGAATCGAACCCACAATCCCTATTTCATATTTTATTTTAATGAAAAGCTATGAAATCAGCTCGTATTATTTATGCCCAAATTTTTTTCTGTAAGTTGGAGGAAGAAATGAAAATAATTTTCTAACTGATATAAACAAATCAATAAAACACTTTTAAAAATCATCTACAAGTTCTCATGAATATATATATTTTTAAAGCCCGTTTCACACTATAGTACTGAGTATTAAGATTTTCATTGGATTTTGTAAGATAGACATCAGATGAGAATTGTGTGATTGTCAAACAACTAACGTAACATAACATTTCGTTTTCACACTATCACACTTCAAATAAAATAAAAAATATCAGCAAAGAAACAAGCCGAAACGAGACATTGAACGGCGTCGGCTGAGCAATTTTATGTGGAGGGTAGAGATACTGGATCTTAAGTTTGTTTGGCCGTTCAACTTTTCGGTCAATAAAAAAAATAAAAAACAAACAAAAATAATACGTACATTCAACCATTTCTAGGCATGTCAGAAACAAAGTACATACGTAGGCCATAAGACTGATGGCAATTTAAGGCAGGTGCAGAACAAAGAAAAAATATCATCGGCGGCGGCGAGCCATCGGCTGCGACTCACTCAGCTTGGTTCTTTGCTTTAAAAGAAACACAACCCTGATCAAATGAAAAATGTTATCGTTTAGAAAATTTTCTAAAAATGGTTTGGTATTATGAGATGTCAAATTTCTTTCCGTATTATTTCACATTTTGATAACTTTTGCTTTCACACTATCACACTTTCTCATTGGATTTAAGTATTTGACAAGTCTTAATTTTCAGTACAATAGTGTGAAAATGGCTTAATCAATTTTCTCATTGGAAAAACATTTTTAAAATATGTGAGATTAATTCGAGTTATTCGAGTAATTTAAAAGCTTAAATGATTAATCGACGAAAATTTAAATTGCAAAATCGATTAACTGTGAGCTCGAAGAAAATCAAAATCCGGTTAAATGTTTACTTTATAATGTATTCGCCTAGTAGCATTTGTTAAATATAACGTTTCAATTAAAATAAAAAGTTCCATAAACATTTAGAAGCTGCTCACATTATTACTTATTAAGCTTTACTTTAACAATTCATTTGTATGTTAGTAAATAGTTCTACTAAAAATAGTTAAATAAATCTGTAATTTGGGAATAAACTACTTTAGACGATCTGTTGTGTATGTGTACACCAATATATTTTGGGGCATAAAATTTATTACACTATTATTAATGTAAATTTAATACCAATTTACCAAATTCAAAAAATAAAAACTAAAAATTATACAAACATTCGTTCTATTTATATATTTAAAACTTAAAAAGACTACTAGAATTTTAGCAAAAGAATGGCTAAAATTTATTTAACATAATAGCTTACCAATGCCTAATGTGAACACCTAAACACCGTTCAAAGCTGGAACTTCGAATTATGATTTATGTAGTTACAATTAATAATAAAAAAAAACAGGAGAACTCATCTGTTAAACCTACAAAAAACATCTAGTACCCTCTAGAAAAATTTGAATAGTGCAATTAGGAAATCGAACGAAAGCTAGTACCCGCATAAAAAATAGTTAGTAGCCTCACAAATAAGGCATAATTGTCGGAAAAATAAGAGAAGAGAAAGCCGCCTGAATTCAAAACAACATAAGCAAATAGATACGTTAAAACAAGACATTTTAAATTTTAGTTTGTAGAAATTTCCTATTAAGGAATGTTAACCTACAACTGAATCTTTACATAAACACATGTTTATTATTATCCATTGGATTTGTTCCGCTAGTAAATGCAATACTGTTGTCATACCTTTCGGTGCATACCGTCGTGATTGGCCTTTGGTTGGGTACATTTGATTAGCGCTTTCGATGTAAAGACATCAGTATCAAGACGTGTTTAAAATAGTAGAAAACAATTTGGATACACATATATTATATTTTTCACATACGTGAATTCAAACTGATATTTTTTAAATTCAAATATCTACAAAAGGCACAAAATTTTTAGCAAAAGTGAATAAACAACATAAATGCTTCATAATAACTCAGTAAACCTAGAGATATAAATATCTCGTATGTACATGATGATGGCTTAAGGTTCTTTATGGTTTTCACTATAAATGAAAATTAAGGTTTTCAATATTTTTGGATGATATGTATCGCGGATAAAAGAAACTTTCGCCAAATTTTTAATTAATTTTATAATGTACAGCTTTCAACATAAACCTGAAGGGTACACAGTATTTTTTTTTGTTACTGTTGTATTGTTTATAATTGTTGTGTAATATTATAAATAACTAAATGCTTAAAACTAAATTTAAAATTTGCTATAACTTTATAAATATTTGTTTTAACGTTGTTGGCAAAATTTTGTGAATTTCAAATGGTACATTAAAATTTTTTTTATTAATTTGTGAAATAGAACAGATGGAACATTTTATAAAAAATAAAAATACGCATACTTCTCTGTCACTATTACACTCTAACGATTTTATTTGGTAGCATACCAATCCACATTACAATTCATTTGCAAAATGTAAAATATATTTATTTTATTTTATTTTATTTTATATTTTTTTTTATTATTTTTGCAAAAAAAATGTAAGTATTCATTATACTGCTTGTCTAAATATATCAGAGTATTTGTTATCTATATAATTTTTCATACAATTTAATATAAAATGGCGTGTTACTAATGGGAAAAAAATTGCCGATTCAAATTCTCTTGACGTTTGTGTTGATTATGATTGGTAGCAATTGTAATAGTGACAGCCCCGGCAGTGTGTAGTTTTTAGTAAAATTTTCTGGTACTACAATTTGTACAATTTATGAATGTTAACGTAATCAAATATTAATATATATTTGTGGTTTTTTTGTTTTAATTAATGAAATTATAAAAAAAATAAATAAATAAAAAAATAATTAATTAATTTTATGAATTTTTTCCATTTTTAACTACTTGCTGGCAGATTTATATGAAAAACAGAGTAAAAATGCCTTTAGAAATGTTTTAACTAATTTTTATATTAATAATTAAATGAAAAAATGGATTAATTTTTTTTTTTTAAATAAAAAAAAAAATGTTAAGCAAATTCAATATGTGGCCATAGCGAAAGGAGAAAACTTATTTTTTTTTTTCAAATTTAAAATATATGTCTAAAATGCTGGCACGATCTAATCAAAATCCTTTTGAACTTTCTTGTTTTTTTGTACCACTACTTATCTTGATAAATATGACTTAAAATTATAAATAGGGTGATCATTATTTTCATAAGAAATAGTGTAGACATGGAATGGATGATATTATCAATTAAAATTCAAGAATAAAAACAATATTTTACAAAAAGGTATTAATACACAGCATCTAATATTCACTTTATACACTTCTTAGACCAGATTTTTCTCCACTAGATACATTTTTTTCTTTTAAACGTTACGCTTGTTCTTTGAAAATGTTGTAAATTGGGAACACTCCATTGCAAAATTACATTTTATAAGTTTCCACTCCCATTTGATATTTTTCGGAAGATCAAATATTGTTGGGTAGTGAAAATAATTTTTCTGTTGCCGCATTAGTTACAAGCAGAGTAATTGTAAAATCTACTAATTTCAAAAGCACAGTGTAAGAAATATTTTATTTTTTTTTTTTACATATTTCCCATTTATCGGAATCTCCACCTTTGAATGAATTATGGCTTCTATTTTAGATCATTGTTAAATCTACATTTTATTTCTTCTTGGGAACATTTCTAAATTGGATATTATAAAAAGCATTTTCAAAAAATGTTGAATTATTTATTATTTATTATTTATTAATCACTGTTATATTCTTAGAATTTTTATTTTAACGGCTTAAAAGTTTAAACAGTACTTCCATATCATAAATCACTTTAATCAGTTATGATTTACATATAAACATTTTATTAAACATGTAAGTATTTAAAATACTTAATAATTAAGGCCAAAATAGTGTACTATCAATAATAAAAGTGTACGGTTGGTCATCGTCGTTATAAAGTGACTTAGGTTATAAGAAAGCCCTTTGTCATAAATTGACAAGTTTTGCCTGTGTTTTGATTTTTCAATCTTACAGCTTTAATAATGCTAATATTTCTTACCTAAATTTACAATTTTTTTAGAAATTTTTTTGAGTAAAAAAAGCTTTAAGGAACTATTTTTAAATATATAATATAATCCAAATAATAATCTAAATAATCTGAAAATAACTATTAAAATGGTAGTAAAGTTTTAAATTTGTACTTTATAGTTTTAAATTTTTATTTTATAATTTTTTTTTGTTTTGTTTTGCATATAACAAATTTAAATTCGTGTGCGATTTTATCTATAAAATAGCTGTGCCCACACACTTTGTTTGCATCCTGAATATATTTTGTTCGATTATGCTTAGAAAGTAATACACAACAAATTTTAAGATTCTTACTTTTATAGTGCTTCAAGTATACGTATTTACTTTTTATAAATGTACCCATCATTGGATAAAATTCTAAAATTTATATAAAATTCTAAAATTCTAAAAATAATTGCAAAGCTCTGTAAAAAGTGTTTAAAATATTTTAATAACAATGTAATTACACAAAGTAAAAGTATATATCAAATACAAATTTTATTCAGTTGGCTATTTGGCAGTAATTAATTCATATCCTTATTTTAAAACAGCGCCAGCGGTTGTGCAACCGTGTTTAAAATATCCCGCTTTCAAAAATAACAGATGCTCTAAAGTATGCAGTTCCTTTAAATTGATAAAAAATGAGAAATTTCAGTGCTTTTTTCCACTTTCTCTTGGAAATAAGATATTTTTCCGGAAAAAAGGTATTTTATATTGGAATCAGGATTCTTAGGTATCTTCTCACAGTATTTTATTATAATCCATCCAGTAGTTTTTACGTTATGCGAACACAAAAAGACAGACAGGAAAATATTTACTATTTTATTATATGTATAAATTTATTTGCCCATTAGGCACTTATAAAATATATTGTTGTTAAATATAAGGACGCACAATAAATTCCTGTACTTTAAATATAAAAGTAATCTTATTGGGCAGGAAATGGAAATAAATAAATAAAAATAAAATAAAATAAAAACAAAAAAAAATGTTAAATATTGTGAAATGAACACATATAAAATGATAAAAATAAATTGATAAAATTGGAAACTACACAAAAAACAAGTACCGAAGCTATATTCGTTCATGCGGAATCTTTTATACCCTTCACAACACTTAATAATTTTGAACATTAAAATTTATATGAATGTTTGTCACATATTGATTTTTACCTTCTCTTTTGTGAAATGTGGATTTTTTGGGGAAAATTTAAAATTGTTATTGACTTTTTTTGTTATATTTTAGCATTTAGTTACATTTTACTAAAACGTGATTTCAATTTTTTTGTGGCGGTTTGTTTTTTGTAATTAATTTTTTCGTAGATAATTTTAGGTTTATGGCATATTTTTAGGGTAAAATTGAGATTTATTAATACAGGAGTCCGAACGACATCGCTTTATATACCTATTTGAAGCTGGAATAAATAAAATTTATGGATTTAGAAATAAATATTGTCAAATTTTCAAACAGAATGAACTGTGGTGAAGGCTATAAAAATTCTGGTAATTTTGTGTAAAATAATATATTTTTACACAGAACATAATATGAGTCTTAAAACCATAACATAACCAAGTTCCTTCTCTGTATGCAACGATGTAATACATAAAATATAGCTGTCTGTAAATATATACAAACGGCAAATATTTAGTAATTAAAGTCTAAGGCCCATTATTATAACTTACCAATAGCTAAAGTTATGATTAGCTAGGTGTGATAACTAGTTTTTCGTTATAATAAGTACGTAATAGTTAAATGTTATTTTTAGCTTACTTATAATAACAATAATTCTTGCAAAAAAAACCGACTTCAAAACAGATAGAAGGGCACCAAGTCTGAACTAAAAATGTAAGAAGTAATCTGTAAGAATTAGATTTAAAACAAATAAAAGATGCGCCAAAATTAGAGGAAATAAAGACTATTTGAATGTCAAGCCTCTACCTATTACTGTTTAAAAGTTAAGCTATTTGAATGTCAAGCCTCTACCTATTACTGTTCAAAAGTTAAGCTATTTTCTCCAGCAACCGTCTTTTATAAGGACACCATTCAAGCCTCTGTCTATAATGGTTTCAAAGATAGGGTCACATTGTAGTGGATATTCTGCCTAATTTTCTAGTGTTTGTGTTAACGGTTCAAGAGATAGGGCCATATAGATCAAATTACATAACTTATGGGGACACCCTTTAGTTTCTAAATTAATTGAATACTTCCTATAGTGGAATTTTCAATACAGGTTCCTTGTAAATTTCAGCTGTCTGTCTATAACAGTTCAAAAGTTTGGACACACACATAGAATTACATTAACTATTGGGACACCCTTTTATTTCCAAATTAAAATTTTATACTTTTCGTTATAGCTGACTAGCAATACAGGTTCTTTGCAAATTTCAGCGGTCTGTGTACAAATGTTCAAAAGAATGGCCATATACACAAATTAAATGAACTATTGGAGCACCCTTTAAAATTTTGAATTTTTATACATTTTATTATAACGGTCATAGAAATCGACATTCTGTCAAATTTTCATGGTGTTGTCTATAACGGTTCAAAAGATAGGCCCAAATAGGTCAAATTACGCCAGCTATGGGGACACCCTTTAAATTGTAAATTTATATTTTTTATTAATTTCTGGTGTTGGGAGCTACAGCGACACGCAATTTTTTAAAATTTTATTTAGGTGCCCTTTAAGGTTCTTAATACACTTAAAAAACAGGTATGTTGTATGGGGACACCCTTTAATTTTTAATATAATGACCTTTTTTTAAAATGGGACCAACCTGAAAGCATAACCTTTCAAATAAAGAAAAATTTATTTAATTTATTTAAAATCGGTTCAGAAATGGCTGATTTCTGCGGTTACATATATAAAAAAAATCAACATTCAGACGATTTGATAACCTCCTTCTTTTTTTGAAGTCGGTTAAAAAACTAATTATCGCTCCTACAAAATCCTAACTTTCGTTATTGGCAAGTTATTATAAAGGGCCTAAGAGTTATAAAAAGCAGCAAGTCTAAATAACATAGCCTTGTTATCAAACGTATCTAGAAAAAAATCTGCGAAAGGTAACTTTTTGGTACATAAGTTGTAACGGTGATATCATTGACGCGTATTTTTTTTTAACGAAATTGCCAACGGACAGTAGTACATGTTGATGATAAGCAATTTCTTTTGGCCCAAATCGAGCGATATGCATGTGGACAATGTATGGTCCATTTAGCGGCGCTAAATGCAACTCATTTAATGCCATATTGGACATTGTAAATGAATAATTTAAGCGTTAGTATACCACACATAGGCCCACTATTATAAGTTGCCAATAACTAAAGTTTGGATTTTATCCCACTTAGGCCCACTATTTTAACTTGCCAATAACTAAAGTTAGGATTTTATCGGAGGGATAAGTGGTTTTTCATGATAGCTAAAAGTAACCTGTAACTATCACGTACTTTAAAGGTAAGTTAAAGTAACGAAAGACTACTTATCGGTCCAATAAAATCTTAACTTTAGCTATTGGTAAGTTATTATAATGGGCCTTATAGAGATAATAATACTTCAAAATGATATTATTAAAAATAAAAATAAAAATAAATAATTATTTTTTGTACCAATTTGTTCTATAATTCGGTTTATAAAAAATTATTTGTTGCGGCTAGTATCAATGTTTCGTGTACTTATGAAGCCATAACTTGTTTAGCCCACAGTGGTTTTTGTTCAGCTACCAAATAACCTCTTAATTATTATTTGCTTTGCTTTACTATTTGCATATTCAAAAATTTATTGGTTTGGGTACGCAGGAATAAAAGGCATTATACAATTAAAAGTAATTATAATTGTAGCATAAAACTAAACAGAGGAATATTTAAGCTGCTTAAGTTGTCTGATCTGCATTTATATATATATTTTTTTTTTATTTCATTTATAATGAAAGTACACAATTTGTTTGGACGTTTCTGTTTATGTTGTATTATTAACAACAACTACAACACAAACAACCTCAAAAACCACAAAATTTTTAACACAATTTAAACTAATGACTAAAAATTTGTCAGCATAAAATAAAACCACAATTTATGTTTTCTGCGAATAAATACTTTTGCTTGTATCTGAATGTGTTTATCATGTATAAATTTAATTTTACATCCACTTGTTTTAAATTATTTTTTTTTCTTTTATGTACATACGAGTATATGTGTAAAGTTGTGCGTATACATTCTTTACATGTAACTTTTGTGTTGCAAATGCTTGTAATTTGCAAGCTATTGTTTAAAAAATATTCGCTGAATTTATATAATTCTTTTGTTTTTTTTTATAACCTTAACAAAAGTTAACAAAAACGACAAACAAATATACGACCTTTATAAAATTATTGTGCACATATTAGTGTGTGTGTGTGTTTTTTTTTTTTTTTTTGTTAATATACATACGTATGTGTGAAATGATTACTTGTTCTCTGACTGTATTCAACGCAAGTAGTATGTATGTATTTGTTCTTGTTTTCTGATGTTATTATTTATACGAATATGTATTTGTACTTAGCATTAAATGCTACATGTGTTATGGCATTAAAAAATACCAATGTTTTTTCTCTCGTTTTGCCATAATTTTATCCCTGGCAAATCACTAAAGCAGTTATTTTTATGACTTTTATATTTTTTACACTTTTTGCGGTAAAAATTATTTATGTGACATTTTAACATGTTACATTAATATTATTACTACTACATATTATTAGTTTTTTGTTTGCTGACTAAATTTTGTCATACGAAATTTTACATACTTATAATTATAATTATGAAGGATTAAATAAAAAAAATTGACAAAAATCATTTGTTATTATTAAAGTTGAATATATAAAATTACTGAATTTTAAAAATCAAAATCAGACTTTTTTAAGTTATATTCATCATTTCTATATAATCATGCACATGTGTTATTATGTTACTGTATGTGCTTCGGTCCTTTTGAATATTTAAAGTGTATGTAGTATCGCAATAAAACAATATTTAAACAAAAATTTAAACGAAGACTCAACGAACTTTTTTTATATAAAAACTTAATTTTAACTAAAATCGAACAATAAAAAAAAGCAAATATACGCAGCTTATTCCGCCGTCAAGATTAATTGTTTTTTTTTTATAATTTTCAAACTTAGTACGAACTCATGTTTGACTGATTACTGCTGGTCCTGTTAAGATTATTCAGCCGGAAGCAGCAAGTGGAGGCCATTTTAACACGACTCCTGATTTATATTTCGAATCGTTGTCATATTAACAAAAAGCTTCAAACATTCTGTACCATCTCTTGACATATAAGCCCAAATCTTCACGATGCCACTGCCATATATGGCTGTTACCTTAGAATTTTTTATTTGCTAGCAATGCAGTTGCATCATGTCATATACATCCTAAAATATTCGGACATACAAACAAATCATACACTTATGTCTATGAAATGATGTTATTTGGCAAATTTAAGCTGCATTTTCTTACTCTTCTCGTTAATAAAGGTTTTCCTCATAGCTAGTCTGCCATTTAAATCGTGTGTCGTAACATACCTCGCATACGTTTTACACTACACTTTTTATTTAATTCTTTTTTAAGCAGATATTATTTGGTTTTCTTAAATTTTCTTTACTGTGTACCGCTTGATAGTCTAATAAGTATTTTGTTGGACGCTGTGCTTCCTCTATCATGAATTCCATTTTAATGAGCCTAAACCTATATGTTATGATTTGCATTTTTGAATTACTTAAGAAAAATTTGTATTAAATTTTCTTTCCTCAGTGCATCGCATTTTTCTTATTGCCAAAAGTATTTTTATTTATTAATACAAATAGTATAAACTCATTAATGTTATAACCAAAGATTACATAGAGGGCCAACTCTCCGTATGACAAAAAAGCAGGGGCCTAATCACCGCATTCGATATCGAGTAAACTATCGTATCGAATAAAAATTCGATACGAGTCGAGTAAGCAAATCATGGCATTCGACATGTATCGAATCGTAATTTATATCAAATCGTCAGAGATTAATAATATGTCAACAAGTAAACAAGAAAACACGGTTTAAAAACATTTCCTTTCGAATGAAATTACGATACTTTTTATTGGATATCGATTGCCATGATACCAATATGAAATATTACGAGAGATTTTATTCGATATCGAATGCGGTGATTAGACCCCAGATATAAATATCTTCACACAAATGGATACGGTGTGAATTCAATACAGTGACAGTTAGCGTGGTACCCCCCATAAAAAGTAAAAAATTATCATCCTGTATCTCGAGAACTGCAATAGGCAGGGCCTTGGAATTTTGCATCTGCCACCCCATATTCAGAGATATAGATGACAGCGGGCGTGGTATCCCCAATAAAGAGTGAAAAATTATTATCGTGTACCTAGAGTGCTACAATATGTAGATCGTTGAAGAAGTAACCCTCATACTAATGTACATAATCCAGCAAATACAAATACAGACTGGATGAGGATTGGGAGTGGTACGTCCCATATAAAGTAAAATACTATTATCGTGTTAAGACGCATAGCCTAGCCAACACAGATTGGATGGTACCGGTGGGCGTGGTACTTTTGATATAAACTGAAACAATTTTTTCTTCAGAATAGTGTGCGTTTTCGAGATAGAGGTTTGTCATACATTTCTTCCAAGTGTTTATTGCAAAATAAAAATATAAACATCAAAGTGACTGGGAAAAATTTAAAAAAAATTTAATTTTCCACGCAGGATAAAAGTTATACATAATTTAAAAATTAATAAATTTTTAAATATAAACATTTTTTTTATGAAGTGAAAACATTAATTGATTTATTTTGCATCCGAACTAATTTATGTAGTAACCATGTAGGGAAACAGGTTTGGAAACATAGCTCGAACTCGCAATTAGACACAAAGTAGTTTGTAATTTATATTGATTTATTAAAATAAACTGTAAACTACAAAGAATAGTTGCACTAAAAAAATAATTATGTATGTATATTATGTATGTATATGTGCATATATAGATTATGAACGTTTTCCTAAATTAAGTTCATAATTTATTATATTTAAATATTTAAAAATTTAAATATTTAAAAAGTGCTGTATAGTTCGTACTATTTATTACGATGCTCATAAACTGAATAAAAAAAGGAAAAAATCATATTCGATTTATATTATTTATGAACAATTTCATTGGTATTATTTTTTTCAGTATAATAAAAAAAATCCTACTATGTATGCCGTAATTCATATTTTGTATAAAATTAAAAAATCGGTTTACGGTATTTATGTTTAAAATATTTTCTGTGTAATAAGTGTCATATATTTCTAATACAAATTAGTTTCTACAAATGATGAAAACATGTTTAACACGTAAAACAATTCAACGAAAAATTATTATCGTGTAATAATACATACATAAGTACACAGAAAAAAAAATTGAACATAAATAATATGAACTGTGTTTGTGTATGCAATGTTTTTTGCAGGCAATGGCGATTTAAAAGAAAACAATATTTGTATCCGAAAATGTGAATTGTTTTATTTAAAAATCTAAAGTGGAATAACAAAATAAAGATTATAAATTTAACAAGAACCACAAAAGTAAACGAAATGCGCAGAAAATTTCAATTTTATTTTCGGGATATCGTAACCTTGCCTTCTATCATCCTTGGGTATAACTACTTGTATAAGAGATAGAAAAACGACTGTGTAGAGAATAAGTATGTATACAAGTTCTTATGTACCCATGCGTGTACGATTCACAGTAAATTAATTTAAAGCAAAATAATGTAAAGAATTTTAAGTTAAAGGTTAAACAAATTAATTAATACACAAAATATTTAATAAGGAATACAGGGACGAATCTACTGTTAAAGCTCAGTATGTAGCGCTACGGAATTTCTGGTTTGATTTTTTTTCCTTTATTTCTACAAAACTAAAATTCACCATGTGGTCGTTTGTAGAAATAAAAATCATGTAATCGTGATTATTATATTTTGAATATTGTTTTTATTTAAATATTATTTTATTTCAAAATCACGATTACAATATCATTATATCAACAGAGAAATATTTAACCAAACAATTGCCTGAACATTAATTTTTGTTTCAGTTGAAGTTAAAAAGTCTACACTTTTTGTTTTAACATCCCTGTAATAGTCAAAAATTTAGTTTAGTTTTCTTTTTAGCTGCGTACTACTAAAATTAAATATGTATATTTGAGAAAGACAAAAAAAATTAAAATATTTATTTAGTTTTGTACAAATGCACAGGTCCATTATTATAAATTGCCAATAGCTAAAATTATGAATTGTGTCATTAATAGAATAATTTTTATTTTTATTTGAAAATAAAATAAAAAATCAAAGTTGCTGGAAGAAAATTGTAAAACAAAATTATTTATATACATACATATGTATGTATTTTGAGAAAGGCAAATAAAAATAAAATATTTAAAAATTTTCTTGAAATGGGATTTTGTCGTTACGCAGAAGTGCAAAATGAAGTGCAAACATTTATTGTATAGTTTTTTACAAATACACAGGTCCATTATTATAAATTGCCAATAGCTAAAATTAAGATTTTATCGGAGCAAAAAATAACCTCTAGCGTACCATAAATGACCTCGTTGTTATTACGAAAATCTACTTATAACGCCGATAACATTGTAACTTCAGCTGTTTGCTCTTGGTTATAATTATGGGCCTGACATACATACATAAATATGTATTTACATAGTATGTATGTACATAGATACATATGTATTTACATACGTAAGTATGTACATACATAGGTATGTATGTACATACATAGGTATGTACCCTGAAGGAAATTTGTGGCACCACTTTTGTCAACTTTTATGGTGACTCTGTGACTCGGTGACAATGTCGCCAATGTCAACAAATCGTCTACATTTTTATATTTGAAAAAATATGTTTATTTTAAATATTCAAAAAATCAACATAAATTGTTTTTCAAATCATCAAAACGGCATAACACCTTACTGGCGGAGTATAAAGTTTTGCTAGACAGAATTGTTAAGTAAAATATGGTTGCTACAAACTTTATTTTTCCCAAGTAGGAGTGAGTAAAAATTAAAAGAACTGGACGCTATTGTAGCCATTTGAAAAAAAAAGAGATTGCGTGATTATCCATATGTGTTTAAAGTTTTAATATGTAAACAGTTTGTTGTTTGTTTTAAGTTTTGTAATATTTTTACAATTTTTTTTTCATAATATTTAGATGTTAATTCAACTTTTAGTGAATTTTTGGATAGAACGCTTCGAGCAGCATTTCAGCGGCAAAAAAGGAAACAAATAGGTCGAGACAAAGCAAAATCAAACGGAACACAAATGGATGAAGACACTTCAAACCAAGATTAATTTTTAACATTTGTTTAACTGAAATTATTTATAATCATACACTTAACAATCTTATTGAATTGTTCATAATAATTAATTTTAACTTTTTTAACTTAAATTTTTTATAATCATAGTCTTGAATTGTTCATATTAACATACGAAAAATTTAAATTTTAGATTTTATGTTAGAAAACTGTTATAAATTAGTACTTTTTAGTCATTTATTTATTATTTAATAAACCCACAAAAGTTAAGAAAATATGCATTTTCATTGTCTAATCTGTTTCAGAAAAGTACCAAAAGTGTAGACTAGAATAACTAAAATGTACTAGAGAATCACTAGTTCCAATGTCTACAGGTGGTCCCAAAAGAACTACCTAGTCAATAGTACCAATGTCAGTAGTGGATTTTCAATGACATCCACATGTTAAATGTCTATAGCAAATAGCATTGTCTGGGGTATAATGACACTAGTACTGCTGACTGTGTCAATAGTAAGTCAGTACAGATTCACTATTGACATTTCCTGCAGGGTATGTACATATTTTTAATGCTTTGAAATGATTTTCAACACTAAGGCGTATGATTTACATTAATTTTCAATGCTTGTACTTGGAAGCGTATGAGTATTTTTTTCGAATGAAAGCAAATTGTATATTCGTACGTGAGACAATGTGTTTAAAGCAGGGGATAAAGATATTATGAAATAAACTTAATTAAATTATACTTCCTTGGTATGCTTAATTTGATTATTAAATATTTAATCTAAAGCAAAAGAATTTTATTATTCTCCATTTTTCTCTTATGATGTTATTTTCTTGTGTTTAATTACCTACAGCTGTGCAATAAAAATAGAAAAAAACGACAATAGTACAAATTGTAGCTTGTTGAAAAAAATTTTCGTACCTATTGAAGGGTATCGTAGGTAGAGTAAATAAAGTGGTTCTTCTTTTTCTGTCTATATAAGACAATTTGTTTGCAGTAAAAATTAAAAGCATTTTTTTAATAGGCTTTTATCACCGCATCATTAAATTTAATAGTATCAAAAAGAATGTATGTATTTTACAGTTCGATTTTTTCTTTTTCTTTTGAATTAAATTCATGCTAATTTACGAACGACAAAAAAACTTGTATTGAGATATAAACTATAATGACAATTTTTTCTGTTCTTTCTTTCTTCGCTTCCATTCGTGGCAGCATAAATTCATAAAAAACATGGTCAACAGAAAGGAATAAAGCTATTAAATATTAATGCACAACCTACATAATAAATAAATAAAAATGAAAAAAGTAAAATAAGTGTGCAAGAGAGTAAAACCTAGTGACACTAGCTATAAAAAAAAACTAAAAAATTGCCACCCAAGGATGAAACAAACTTTTTGTTCTACATATAGTTTTTAGGTTTTGTGTTTTTAGGGGATATGTTTAGTTATGTATTGTTTCAATACAAGTGCATTTAATTTTTGGGAAAAGCTGGCAATATTTGGCTGACTGGTCAGTCAAAATCAGAAGACAAACAGTAATTTTGAAAAAGCAGAAATTAGCGTTTTCTCGCCCACTATTAGTTTAAGTTATATTTTTATAAATCGTTAAGTTGTTAAGAATTTAATTGCAATTTATGAAGCTTAAACAATTTTACTTGCACCAAAATTAAAGTAAAACATATTTGCCCAAGATTCGGAATATATTGCATGGTTTTCCTTTATTAAAATTAAACATTAAAAGAGAAAAGTTAGAGGTAATTTTAGACTTTGTTCTAATCCACTGACGATGACTGATTTGAATAAATTTCTCGTGTTCTATTATCTGAATTTGATTGGTTAAAGAGATGATGCTTGCAACTAAATACTACCCAAAGTAGATAGATAAGAAGAATGCAGAAGAAGTATACTGATCCAGAAAATACTTTAGATTCAGCTAGTATTTAATTTTTCTTCTAGTGGTGGCGGCCCCTAATAAGGTCTGGCATGGAAGGATGGCTAAATTAAGTTGACTGAACTCTGCACACCTTCAATTTGAAGTTTCTTGGGCATATGGAGACTTATACAGGGTAGCCCATAAAAGACTGAAGGATTAAAAATAGTTATATCTTTTTTGTGTTTAATAATTTTTTTTTGTCTTTTGCAGGTTATTTACTGGTTTTTGGAGATAAATCATGGCTACATATGATGTGCAGAAACGCGTCAAAATCATTGAATTTTTTTATTCTTCTGGAAGGTCAATTATTACAACTCAATTGTTACAACAGCACCCAGTGACAACAGAGCAGATTTGACTGCACCAGATTTTTTTTTGTGGGGCTATTTGAAAGGCGTTGTGTATATCAATAAACCCCAAACAATTCAAGAGCTTAAGCAGAACATTCAAGCAGAAATAAGAAACTTGGAACCAGTAACTCTACGGGCAGTAATGGAAAATGCGGTTAAAAAGCCAATTTTTGTTTGCAAGAAAATGGACACCATTTGAGAGATGTTATATTTCACACTTAGATGTAAAAAATTTCCATGAATTAAATATTTAAAAACATAAAAAAATTAATAAAAAATAAAAACAAAAAAAATACAGTTATTTTTAATCCTTCAGTCTTGTCTATTTTGGGCCACCCTGTATATGTGTCTCCATTATTGTAATTTTATGAACTCGAATTTTGATAAAATCAAACAGGACCGTAGGAATTCCAGACGACGACAAGGAAGCTTCGTATAATGTAGGTAGGTTATTCTCTAAATAAACTCTGGTTTTTATTAGCCTTTTCTTATTTCTTAAGAGTTTTACATTTTTAATAACAATCAATACAATTTTAGCCACTCTTATATTTACTTATTAATATAAACAATATATAATCAGAAAAACAGATTTGCACGTAAGACTATAATAGATTAATATTACGTTTATTCAAAGCTTTCCTTAAGTTCAAAGAAATTTGATGAGCAAATGTCATTACGTGGTCACGCATTTACTTATTTACATGCCACATGCACAACTTAACAACACATCAGATTATATAATTGATGCTTACGCACGCACGAAACAGGCAAACACGCAAATATTTATACACATTGATAGAAATACATATATTTTTCACTATTCTATAGGGTGTCGTTAATACGTGCTTTTGATATGTGTATGACAAATAAAAAGAAAATAAAAGTATATATACAAATTAAAGATTTAAAAAAATATTTAATATGAATGACTTATCCTTAATATAATTATGGACTCTATAATCTAAATCATTTCTTTTTATGAAATATTCTTAAAGAGTCTTTCTGTTTATGTTAAAACTAGTTTTATTTAAAAACACTTTAAATTGTAATTTCCAAAATGGATTTTTTTTATTTACTAAGTAGTTTTTTTTATAAAACTTTGACAGATATCTATAATCACCACCGTCAAAATATGTAAAATTTTAATACACAAAAGAAGCCTATATGCATTCTCATTTTTGGAACAAAAATAAATTGTGAAATACAATTAGCAAATATTCTAGCTTAAATTTCAAAATTCACTATTGGCCGCTATTAAGAAAAAAAAAATAAGAATGTCAGATAACCCTATAAACCTGCTTATGGAATCTGAACTTAAAGATTCAATAACGAGACACTTCTTTGTTAAGTTTAATCAATCTCTCAATCAAAGTTCAAGAAGTCTCTAGTAATTCCAAAGCCACAAACTCCAGGAAAATATGATGTAATATACAAATAATTAGATGCTATTGAAATAAGGAGAATAATGTAATCAATTCCGAGCTACAGTTGGATTTTAGCAGATCATTGTCCCAGTACACAATTTAAATTCCACTTTGAAATATGTCTAATAAAAAAATGGAGCAATGAAGGATTGTATCTGGAAAATTTATAAAAACTACAGGAATAAACATCAGAATTTATTGGAGGCACTGCAAAGTATTATTATTATTATTATTATTATTATTATTATTATTATTAACGTAGGGGAGTCAGCCCTATATCTACCCCCTTCCGTCCTCAATGATTATAAACAACAGATTTGTAATTTATGGCAACCTTATTTTCATTGAGTCAGGCGCTATCACCAGATTTTACTCTTGGCTTTCTTGATTTTAGACTGTCGACTGATAACTGTTGTGCTTCTTTCTCATCACGAAATCTCTAGTAATAGCTAGCATTCGTCCAACTTTCCCCATGACATCCACATTTAACAAGTTCTTGCCCGTGGTCCTAAATTTTATGCTAGCCAGTGCAAATTCCAGCTAAGCAAATTCCAGCTAGAGCCTGCAAATATGATCTTCGATTTTTATCTTAGCTAGATAACACTTGAAGTTTCCATGACCTGTTACTAATGCAGTTATCCAGCTTTAGGTACTTCTATTATAACCACATTAGTGGTCTTCCTGCCAAGGGGCTCTTTGAGCACTATTCGAGCCTATCGACATGTAGTATCATCTGCCACCTTTTCAGGTTTGGTGAGTTGACCAATAGTAGGACCTTCACTCGCATTAAGCCATTAAAAAAAAGAAGGTTATGCAGATCTTCTAGAGTTTCTTTGATATTTACATTTTAGTGAAAAATATAGTTATAGTATAGTTATCCACAACATTGTTACAAAGTCGGTTCAAATATAAAAATATAATATAAAAACATTAATGTCTTAATTTTTTTAAGTTTGATATTAATAAATTGTTCATGATTTACCCTCTTTTTGAATTTGTTATACAACACACGTTTCTGATATGAAACAACAATCTTATTTTCTCCTAATTAAAAGCGTACGTAAACGTAAAATAACGCAAGGTATTATTTTTAGTTTTTATGTTGGCTTCTGTTTTTATTTTCATTTTTGTTTTGGAAACTTAGCGAAACTGGATGTTATATTTAATGTAATCCTTGTAACATTTTTTTACATTGTTGTTAATTGGACTTTGTTTATGGTATAACATCAAAGAGAAGCTACAAAATAAAAAGTATTAAACTGAGAATAATGTGTTAAAGGTGATTATATTAAAGAACATGCAACTGCCTCAGTGCTAAGATGATAGTACTTGCGTTATGGCTAACAGTTACATTCACAAATAATCTTCTTGTTAATATTACTTTAATGCTAAGATAGTGCTTATCTACCTAATTACTGTCAAAATGTTGTAAGCAAAATTTTAGTTTTAGCCGTTCTTATTAATATTATTATGTTTTTTAATGCAAAGGTTGCTTAAAATGTATAGTTTTACAAATGTTATTATTTGTTGAAACTTAAAAGACAGTGTAATGTTGTAAAATATTATACACATACGCTTATATAAGAAAAAAATTAAATTAAAAATTAAAAATTAAAAGGGTGTAAGTAAATATTTTTTATAGATTAATTTTTACAGATTAAATTGAACATTTTATTTTAAGAATTATTTACAGAAACAGTTAAATTTTCTTTAAGGTACCAAACGTATGAGTTAGGATTTAGAATTTAGAATTTAATTAACACAATTTGAACCAATTTTGCAAAAAATGATACCTACATATCTTAAGATAGATTAGTTGTCCAACATCAAGCTTAATTATCCCAAAACTAAACTATTGAAATAAAAACTTCAAAACGCCATAACTTTACCAGATTGTTTGCGTTCTGTCCAGCAATTTTTAACGAAAAACATCGAAAACTCAATTTCGTCTCCTGGCACTATAAGAACCTTGTAACGCCCAAACTCACTACGTTCGTTTTGAGCAACACGTAGCATTAAGATAATAAATGCTTTTTAGTTTCTTGTTTTTTTAAAATTTATTATTGTTATATATCATTGTTATAAAATGATTATTTATATTATATTGTTTTTACATTTTTTAATATTATTTTATTTTTTTTAATATTAAATATTATACTATTATATTAATATTAAATACTAGCAGTTAAGTTTAAATTTGAATTTAACGGCCGAATGACTGAAAGCACCACCTACGATAATCGAAATATCAACACTGCAATAGTGAGACTTAAGCTTTAAACACATAGACAATAGCGGCTACATCGCTACACGACTACAAATGCCGTTGACTACAATCGTCACCGTGTAGTCAGCTACTGAATTATGTTGAAGACGACAGCTACATACTTCAAAGCTATAAAAATATTGTATAAATATATATTTAACTTATAAAAAAATTACTTTTTCAAAAAATACTTTTATCATATCAAAACAAATAAATATATCTGCTCAAAACCTTTTGTTTGTAAATGATTTTATATTTTTTATTTTGTGACATTTTGAATAAAATAAAACTGTCGCAAACAAAAATAGAAATTAGTCTAAGTTAGCTACAGCCATAACGGTGGTCGTGTAGCCATGTAGCTATGATGTCGTCAAAATAATCGTCTTCGTATAAACGTGTGTGTTTTAATTTTGACAGGTTGTAGTCGGTATCCTGCTGTCGTCTATGTGTTTAATGCTTTACTGCAATGAACACAACCAATCATATGTTTTTGACATGCACACTTGTATACATGTGTATGAGTGTGTGTGTGTGCTTGCTTGTGGGTATAAAAGCGCGAGCATTTGCATTAAGTGGTTAGTGACTTGTTAGACGGTAAGTTATCATTTGGTAAGGAATTACTAATTCCCCAAGTGAATCTTACATTCTAGTAAACTGGTACGAGTGAAAGAACACCAACAGAAGTACTGCTTCTATCGGTGTTAACTCATCATTTGGCCGGACTTTATAGAGGAATTACTCGTGCCTTATAAAGCCACCATTTGTGTGGAACTTCGCCTTAGCCTGCGTGTAAGGAAGACCAGGGTGCTAACGGAAGTACTGCTTCCACCAGTACTGTGGTCAATACTGTACGTCTTTCAGTCGTGGACGCTGTAACGTTTTTTTAAGTTAATTTCTTTAAAATAGATTTTAGTTTATTTTTTTTTTATTTATTATAAATAAAACACCGGGATTACGGCTTGAACAACAAGTGTTTTATTTTTTTAAATCGATCCTGAACGCTGCTGAGCCTACCCCAGCAAACAGCACAAAGCGTGTCGTTACAACCTTTTCGTCAGTTTTCGTCACTTTTATAAAAAAACAAGGAAATTATTATTTTAATTACTCCTAAAAAAGAAAAAAAATATTTCTATCAAAACCATACGAAATTTGTTAATATAGTTTATTATTACTTTTAGAAATTAAACGTAATAACATATCATATCAACATCAAATTATTAATAAAAGTTTTCTCATAATGTCTTTTTTATATGATGTTGCTTTTATAGTAAAATACAGATTTATACAGCTAATGCAAAAAGTTTTTTTTTTGTACATATAAGTATAAATATAATCAGGTGTAAAACTCATAACTATATTAATTTGTATTGATAAATAATCATGTTTAAGAAAATTAAAAGACATTTTAGTCATCACTAAGAGTTATTCTGAATACGATAATTCTTAAAGTTTTTAACAGGGACCCAACATAATTGTTATTTTTTTATTTCAGATAAAAAGATTACGAAAAAATTCATTTTATTTAATATTGGTTATTTTTAACCTTTATCATTGCATATATATTATTTTGGTGATCGTAACCAATTAAAGTAAGAAATATTTGTTTTTGGTTATAAGTAACCATTATATAAACCAACAATTTTTTTTTTTTATTTTAAATAACCATTTTGTCAACAAATTTTTTTTTTGGTTAGAAATAACAATTATAAAAATAATTTCTTTGTTTTGGTTATCATGGTAAATACAAAAATCACAAGAAAAATTTGCTGATACTGAATTTGTCTCAAGAAAATCAGTAAATTCATATAAAAAATGTCTATACTAATGACAACAACTTATTCTTAAGTGTTGCGATTACCAACAAACGACATTTGATTTTATTTATATAGATACGATAACCAAAAAAGAAAAAAAAAACTTATGTAATGGTTATTTTTCACCAAAAAATCTTTTCGATTGACATAAGGGTTATCTGCAACCAAAAAAAAAAAAAATTTTGGTTGATATAATGGTTATTTATAACCAAAAAAAAACAAAACTCTCACTAAAATTGGTTGCGATGACTAGAATAAAATATATCTTATAGAAATGGTTAATTACAACCATTTTATAAATTTATCAATATTAATGGTTAAAAATGACTTTTTTGTGATTTATCTTATAATTGTTACGTCCCTGGTTTTTAATCGTAAAAACATAAAGTACATAGAGGCCCAACTCTTATCTTGTCAAAAAAGAGACTATTAACCTTCCGCTACTAACATGAATTTCATAACACGCTTACTAACAACGATCTCTAAGACCGAAGTGTAGAAAACGTTGATTTCTTCATATTAAAAAATTATTTTTGGACAATATATTTACAGTCTAATTCATAAACGATATTTAGCAGTGCAATAACAGTTTAATAAGCAAAAATCGCTAAATGTGTATTCATAAACGTTTAATAGCCTTTTGCAGCGTTAATGTACTCTTGTTTAATAAGAAATTTTTATTTTTGCGTTGCGTTTTTAACTTGCTTTCTATAAGATTATTTTATTAAAATTTAAGATTCAAGATGACGCTGCAGATCTCCACGGCTTATCCAAGCAACGGTGTGCAGAATTTCTGCCAGAGTGGCTCGCGCTTTAGCTCGCTTGAGCACTAGAAAAATTAAAATACCATCATCTCTATCAGAGGAAGAGGAACTTATGAGATATTTTAGGGCAATTAAAAATTTCCCGGGCGTTATGTTATGTTAAATGGAAAAAATATCAATTAATTTTTCGTACTTAATAGCCATTATGTACTTACCTTGTCATCTTCTACCCAATTGCTAGCTCTTTTCATCTTTATTCTTTCCATTTTATTAAAAATTGCACCGAACTTGCTTTTATTTACACTTTAAATTGAAGAAAACAAAATAGTGATGCATAAACAAAAACTATACAGCGAGTAATCAACTACTTGTTGAATTTCGAATAAACAAAATTTGTTTTAAGACAATATTTTAAAAGTTCTTATTGGTTTTTGCTTTTGTTTGGTAATAAAAAATTCAAAGACTTTAATTTACGTTAGTTTAAAATTATACTAAACGAAACTATTTATTTAATTTTTCAAACTACTCAGATATTCGGTTGTACATTTTGTGCATCACCAGATATGTAATGACAATTGAATTAGAACGAAGTTGCCAACATTAAACGACAAAATAAATAAAAACGTTTAATTGTTAATTCAGCGTTATCAAACATTTATGAATACAAATTTTTATTAGAGGTTTATATGACAAAAAGTGTTTAATAACTATTGTAAACATTATAGCTGAAATAAGGAACTTTTATGAATTAGACCGTTAATTTTTATTACTTGTGATTGTATTCAATAGTAAAATAAACATTAAAAACGACAAAACAATTTTTCATTAAATATTACATAAGCATTTTAAGTAATTCATGTTTTATAAGTCAACTTAAAATTTTCTTTTTAATATAATAATAGTAAGAAATATAATTATAAAAATAATTAGTCTTCAATCTCGGCTTAAAATGGACAACTTAGGCACATGGGGAGAATATGTTCCATACGCAGGAACCAGCCACACTCAAAACACTTATACTTAGTTTTTCTATTCTTTTTTGATCTATAAACTTCACAGCGATTATCTTAGTTGTTCCAACTAAGTTAAAATTGTTCCAAGTATAACTAATCATTAGGGGAGTTATAATTGACTTATATTAAACACAATCATACGTTTAGCTAAAGATATAGGTTCTCAAAAAGTTACACTTACTAACATCGGTCTCACAGACCGACTCACTGACAAACTAATGAAACACACGTTAGCAGGGATCTCTGCACAACAACAGCAATAAAAGCATTGATCAAGATATATAAGATATATAAAGGCTAAAAGCTAAAAATGCACAACTCTGACCTACAGAAAGCTTTCAGTATGTTTTCGATCTGTGAGACAGCATGTTAGTAACGGAAGGTTAAAGGCGTTATATCATTTCACTTTCAAAATACATATGTTCACGTCTGAACATTGATGATTATGCACCCCTGGTTCATGGTTGAGAGTGATGCCAAAGCTAGTAGAAGTTTTTAACGTCTATCATCAATTGCCGCTTATTCATCATCCTTTGAGTTTATATACTTTTTATTGTGGTGGAACTCTCTTCTTTTAAGTTAATTAATTATTTGTATTTTTTTATTAATAATTTTTTTGCGCCATATCGTTGCCCAAAATTGATTAGCTTTTTTACAATTCTTTACGCCATATGGTTGGCATTCGTTTTAAAATTGTAGCTTGTATAGTTCGTTTTTTGATCGGAACAAGATCATTGTTGCTCGCGCCTTTAAAACTTGTATTTTTATCAACTTTAAATTAAATTGTAATATTTTGAATTATAATCTGGAATTTAAAATAAACCAAAAGAAAGTTAATTTGTAACTTCTCCCTTGTTTAATAGAAAGGACCAAACTTTTTGTGTTGTCTTTTTCTTGCGAGAGTTCTTGTGCCTTGTGTTTTACATACGTACACAATTTTTTATTTGTTTCAATTTAATAATAAAGTATTTAATATTTTTCACACTAAAATAAAATTTAGTTTTGTTGAAAATTATTTACAGCATTGTGTTTTTTTAGTCTTTAGGGGATGAAAATGTTCAATACAAAATTATAAATATTTAAAATTATTAATCAATTTAATGTTTTCGGTACATAAATGTATAAAAAAAAATACAAAATTGATACTTTCATTTAAATCGAAAGAAATATTTAATTTTAACATCTAAAACTTAATGTAAAATAAATATATATTATTTAGAAAACATATTATACAACTATGTGCATTTCAGCTGCTGTGGAGATTTCTAAACTAACAGTTATACAAACAATACACCAATACATTCTTAAACTTAGGTTTTTCACAATTCAGTTGGGTCTTTATGTACTTTATGATAAGAAAATTTCTATTTATTTTTTTGATTTTATTTAATACCAGCAACCGATGTTCTCTATATGAAACAAATTGTGGTGAAGCCAAAAGATAGGCAAAGAGGCAGTAGTGCTGGTGAATTTACTATTTTAATGAGAAACCATAAGCCGTGGTATAACAATCAATACTCCGGCTTGTGTCGTTTCGAAGTTGTGTATTTTTAAAATTTTTGTGATTTTGAAGTTGCGCCTTAGGTTCTTCGATTTTCGTTAATAGAAATATTTTTGTACAAAGCAACAGAAAATGAACATTTCCAATGCGCTGGAAGATGATGTCTACTACAAAGTTTTTGAATGACCCGGACAAAGATCGCAGTTTAAAAGTGTTTATAAATATGACCGACGCTACTAGTTATTATTAGCAAACTTGTTTGAAAAAATGCCGGTTACAATCCAACAAACTTAATATAATTTCATACAGAAATCAGCATGATTGACAAATCCAACCCTAGAAATAGTAATCAATATAGACTTTAACTTTCGATATAGACTTTTACTTTTATATTATGAATTCCTTATTTTTGTACCCTTCACCATAGGTGGAAAGAGTATTTATATATAAGTTTGTCATTCCGTGCGTAATTTCTACAATTTTCATTTCCGACCCTCTATATATTCTGGATCCTTATACATAGAAAAGATGATTAAGCGATGTCCGTCTGCCCGTGTTGACATTAAGGTGTATGTAATTTTACAAGGCGCCAGACGACGTACAGAAAATTTAAGTCCACCAATGTGTCAGGCGTAGTTTCCAAAATTTTGGGATTGCAATTCAGCAACATCAGACCATACCATTGGAGGCTGCGGCCATAAAACCACGCCCACTTATATTTTTTTTTTTTAGATTGGTCGGGTTTTTCTGCTTTGATTTGTATTAAAGGCCTTTATAGTAAGCAATACACATAGAGATAGCCGTGCCCACTAGGAACTATGAGCAGCAAAAAGGCACATGTGGGGGGGGGGGGGGGGTTTGTTCAATATGAGGAAATATTTTTAAAGGATTTTTTGCTTTAGTCTGATCATTCTAACGCAACAGAGATATCATGAAGGTCCTAATTTTTACAAAAAAAAAATTAAAATTTAAAAAGAAATTTACAAAAAATTTTCAACAAATAACCTGAAAAATTTTAAAAAATTCATTGTTATATTAAAATATAAGTACAAAAAGGGCCCCAGCGAGCTATTAAGAATTTTGTAACTTTTTAACTGGTTCTTTCTGGATTACAACAAAATCGTCCAGAAAGATTGTGAAGAAATAACTCAAAAATATTTTGAAAACAGTGTTTTTCATACACTAAAATTTATTACTTACTATATATTACTATGTTATATAAAAGTGGTTTTAAATAAAAAAGATAATTGATTAATTATAATTTGGCTTATTTATATATATTTTTTTTTAATTTTTTTGGTCTTTTTAAAATCTACTTTAGCTTATTTTGCAGTTTTGGGAAACAGTATTTTTTAACAAATATGTACATATATGTGTGCAAGTACATTTCACGTGTATGTTACTTTTGCTGTCTTAAGAAATTTTAAGTATTTTCTGTATCACAGCTCTTACTTTAATAAATGTCAATGAAAATAAAAACACTTATGAAATGAAATCACGTTCTTAACTTACATCTATAATGTACGAACTGCCAATTAATATAAAGATGAAAAAAAAAACAAAGAATAATATAAAGATCGTGACAGAAAAAATAATATTGCACAGCTTAATATATGAAATATATGAAATTGAAGGTCAGTTTTGCCGTCGGCAGTTTAATATTTCTCTTTGTTTTTAAAATCTAAAGTAGAGCTGAGGAACTATCGTGTAAGAAATAATAAAAGATTAAAACTTTCTGAAAATTCTTGCTAAACTTTCTTTGGGCGAACTTCTAGATTGCATTATAGAAAGAGCATTTTAAAGTTAAAAATTAATCTATATTGTTTAAAAATAAATAAATTAAATATTGTTCAAAAATAAATATATGAGCCATTCAGTGCACGCATCAACATTTTAGCGATAAACCTAAAGAGTCTGATAGCTCAGGATAAATATGAGTGGGATAGTAGCAGATCACATGATTCTTCTCTTGAAAAGAATATATTTATAATTTTGTATTTCTCTAGGCGTACAAGTACTAATCTTCACACTTTGTTTGTGATACTTTGCTATGAATATGCTTCAGCAAAAAAAAAAAAAATAATAAGCGTGATGTTAATTTAAAATTAAAAACTTCTGTTCCAAAAAATCCTATTAATGTTTAAAAACTCTAAAAGGAAGAGCATTATAAAATACTCTTCATCTACACTCCTATATCTACACAATTGAAGTATTTAATGTATTTTGATGTTATAAAGGGGCCAAGTTTAAAATCTTTACCGCTGCTAACGGGACTAGGTTTAAAATCCTTACCGCTTCTAATTCTGAGAAATATAAGCAAGATATAGGAATTTATTTTTAACCAACTAAAGTGGCTATAGAAACAGGTAATAATAATGGTTAAAAAAATCAAAGTTCAATTCATTTATTAACAAAATCAGCAAAAAATAATTTTCATATTTTTAATTAATATTTTGTGGGTCACAGATATGCGTGAAACCGCCTCCAGCCTTCTTTTCACGAAAAATACTAAAACTTTTTCTAAAATGTGATTCCATTCATCAGTTAGTGAATGCTTTAGAATGCTTATTTTTAAAATTTTCTTTTCAATTCTGTAATCTAGTTCGTCTCATAAGTGCTCAATGGCATTTAAATGTGGTGACTGAGGTTGATAATGCAGTTCGTGAGGTACATTATGTATAAGTTATTCTTTTACAATGCCCGTATTGTGCTTGGTATCACTGTTTTGCTGAAAATACTAGCCAGTATTTAGTCTTAATTTTTTTTATCAGTTTATGTAAGAAGATTTAAATAAACTTAAATCGTGGTAAGTAAATTATATAGGCAAAAGTTCATAATTTTTTTAAGTCAAACTCTCTGTCTCCCATTAGAATCGAATAGCTAAAATTAACTGACGTGGCTTAATATATCACTAGGCCAGAAAGGGTTTTATTTATTAACGTGAGATTATAATTTATAAGAACACTTCGAATTGTTTCTGGGGTACTTGACTTAATATTATTAAATTCTAGACATTTTGTGATTTCCACTGCGGTGTTTCTACGCTTTTGTTTTATCTCTTCAAGAATCTGGCGTTTTATATGCTTAGTTATTTTATGTAGATGCCGTTCCTTGCTTTACTTTCAAAGTATTTTATTTTCTTACAGTTTTTAGTTATAATTTGTACAATTGTCTTGGAACAAACAACTAACTCACCACTTTTCCGAAGAGATTTTCACCTTCGTGGTACTTAAGAATAAGCTTCCCTAACTTCCTTTTGCACACATTTTATTAATTTTATTGAATTTTTTGAAAAAAAAAACTTTAATATAAAATAAGATTACTATGACATTCTTAAGAGCTGACAAAAGTTGATTGCACTATTTATTTTGCATGATTGATAATATTGTCATTTCTAACCAGTATGTAGATTTTCTGTGCCCAAAAATAGGATTTTTATTGTTTTTTTTATTTTTTATTGTTTTTTTTTTTTTATTTTTTATTTTCTTTTTTATTCTTATAATGTTATCGTTTTTTTATGAATTTCTTTTATAAATGTTTTTCTAGAATTGAAATATATTCAGGGGTATGTAGAGTTTTTTGTGCCACTGTATTTAAAGTGTATATATCGTGTATCGTGTAAGCAAATTTTGTAGAAACTTAAACAAAGTAAATATTAAATATTTTGTAGCAATTAATCTGATATTTTTAGATTGTTTATACATAATTACGAATTCAGTACGCGGGAATCAATTGAAACTTATGGCCACTAAACCACTAAAAGATAGGGGAAAATGGTATTTAAAATAGTGAAGGAAGTTCCACTTGCTGGTCAAATCATAACGTAGGTTATTATATTATAACGTAGATTACTACAACCCTTAAATATAAAAATCAATAAATCATTCGCATTTTTTTTTCAGTGCACCAGTAACGTAAATAAATAATTTAAAGTTGCAAGTACTGCCGCAGCATCCTTTATTTCTGATTTGTTCTCTTGATTCGTTTTTCTTTCGTAACTAAAAAAACCAGTTTGTAGTAAAAGTTTTCAACAAATAATGTAATTAATGGCTATTTTGTGCAGCTTACCAGCTCTTAATACTAACAACTAACTTTACCAAATAATTTAAGTTTCCTTGCCAGGTTGCATAATTTTACGACTGCCTTTGTAATAATTTGTATCTTATTCCTGAATTTAATGTTATTTTTTAAATATCTTTATTTGTTATTAGTACAGCACAGTTTTTTGCATATGTGTAGTTTAATAGTGAAAAATAAATTAAAGAAATGTATAAGTTTACAAATGAATGGTCGTCAATGTAATTTAAAGAGAAAAAACGTGATGAAATTTTTTTCATCTTCATATTTTTAGGAAATATTTTTTTTTTCAATTTCATACTACTAAGTAAAATGTTTTAAGTAAAAAAAAATTGTTCAAAGAATCTATACATATAATAAAATAGTCTGCTTTTCTGTCTGCTTTTCTTTTGCGTTCGCATCACGTAAAAACTACTATATGGATTTTAACAAAATTTTGTGAGGAGATACCTAAGTACCCTGATCCCAATAAAGGATACTTTTTTCCGCTAAAATATCTTATTTCCAACTAAAAGTGGAGAAGTACGTACTTAATTTATTTTTAAATTTTAAAATACATAAACTATTATGCAGCATTTTTTAGGGCGGAACTAAAAATGTAAGGGTCTTTGGTGTGGATTGATATCAAAGCAAAATCGAACAAAATATTGCAGTAGTAATAAATAAGTTTATAAACAAAACTAAACAATTAATGAATAAAAAATAAGAAGGTTGCGGCAATGATATTATTAAAATAAAGATATTATATATATATATATTTGTTTAGCTTTGGGAAATCTTAAAAAGAAAAATATTTTATTTTTTAAGTGGAAAACAAAAATCATTCCTATTTATTAGTTTAGGGGAAAATGAAATACTCAATATGCGGGAATCTTTCTTTAATAAACCTAAAAGGTTGTTATGTAAAAAGTGTGAAGCAAAATGGGTTCTCTTGTTTAAGATCTGAAGAAAGTAATATTCAGTATTTGTTAAAATTAAAAAGAAAATGGTAAAGCCTGAGGCCAGTTTATCATTTATAAAAACAAATAATTTTTTTTTAACAAAGTTTTAATGCTCAACTCTTCAAGTGGAATCGTTTAGTTACCTTTTGATGTGTTGCAAATCAGAACAGTTATCTTCCTAAGTTTTTCAAATCGAGAGATCAAAACGTGTCTTAAAATTTGTCTTAACAAATATTTTTTACTAAACTTTTTATCGTGGGTCTTAAAGGAAAAAATATATCTATAGGTAATCCTTGGCTGTGCAAACTTTCTGCAAATGTCTTGCAAATTGATTCAATGAACTCGTGTTTCTATTTGCGTTTTAAAAAAAGCGTTTAATATTATTTTACGAGGCAATTTGGCAACTCTCTTACTTTTTTAATTTAAAATATATATTTTCAAAATGCATTAGTTCGTGGCTGGTAGTTATGGCGACTTGACCTTCCGCCTCGGGCATTTTGTTGTCTTATTGACTTCTAACGCCTTGACGTCAATGCTTTCGGGATATATGGGGGCACCAGTCCCCAAAGCAAGCATGGTCCAGAAACCGGAAGATGAGAAGACCATTATCCAAATGCCTGGTACTACAGGAATCGGTAGCATCACTGGGTCTTCCCCAATTACCTGTTTTTTTTTCATTTATTATTTATTGTATCTTCAATATATTTGAACTAACTTACTCATATCTTAAGTCTAAAATAAAAATATGTTCTTAAGTCCTGCTAGTGCTAGACAAAAATAATGTTTCTTACACGGTTGTTTCCATCATTTGCGGCTCATCCCTCTGATGTACAGCCAAGAAAAGCGGTATCTCTTCTTTTTAGTTCTTTTAGTATGTTACGCGTCAAACCAGGGAGCAACTGTAATCATATATAGAATCTTATTTTGGCGCCTTTGAATTTTTTCTACATTGCTAGCTAAGGCAGTGCCCTATAACTGAATGCCATAACACCAAATTCATTTGAGGATCGATTTGTACAAAAGAAGTTTACATAGAGCGGAGTTTCTGCAATAAGCCAATTTAGTTGTACTACTTTTAATTTGGTTTGTGTTATCTTGAAATCTATGTGGCTTTTCCAAGTAAGGCCACGACGGTCAATATGTATAGCCAGGTATTTAACGTCTGAAAGTTGTGGTATAATTTGATTATTTATGCGAATAGGGGGGCATGAATCCATACGAAGTGTGAAAGTTATGTGAGTGAATTTTTGTTCATTCACCTTTATTCTCTATTTCTTTAACCATTTATCCAAATTCTTGTAAATATTGTGATGCTGCTTGGGCATTTTCATTAATACTAAAAAAAGGTGTGTCATCAGCAACTGTGCAAAGAGGTGCTAATTGGCATATGTGATGTGTATAGCAGGTATAAAACGGGTAAAATCTCTGACCAGTTATTATTGAGGCCGTTCAGGAACTAATGTGGTTATTGTGGTTTGAACACTGTCAAGTCTTGGATAGACACTGTCGTATATCTGTAGTAATGTTTGACGTTTTTCGTTTGACCTTTTTCAAATTTTTGTAGATGGTAAATTTAAACCAGACTTCAATTACGCAATTATATGTATTTTTAATTGTAGTTTTTTAATTACAATTATATTTTTGTAATTTTAATTAAGATTTTTTTAACTCCGCATTACATGTATTTTGTATTTAAAACTTAATTTTAAAGTTACTGTAAATTTTAATTAAAAATTCCAATTACAAATTATATGTAATTGTAATTGAAAATATTCAAATATAATTACATGTAATGAAAAATGTTTAAGAATATACTTGAATTTTCTTCAATTCCAAGTACGGAAAATTTCCACTTACTTGTAATTGAACAGTGTTACCCAGCAAAAAAAAATGGGTTCTTGGAAGCAGTAAAATATTTTCCTACCCTACAAAATCTCTTAATAGTAAGCACATATATTTTGCCTAAATAAATGCAATTTTGTTTGACATAAAATGTTAAGTTTTCAAAAAAACATCGAATTTTTTACATTTCCCCTTACAGTAGTGTATACTAAAAAGCACAACTGTAAGGCAGAGGAGTTACGACGAGTTACGAACTTAATACCGTATGATTTTAGAACATCTATACTGCGCTGCATTGAGCCCTTAAAAACAAATATCATGTCATACGTAAGCAGGTTCCTAAGCGATAACAACTCGTCTTTCCTTTACAAACCTGCATACGAAGAAGCAATATTTTTTGCTGGGTATTTGTAATTGAACATTTTCAATTACATTTGAATGTCCGCCTGGCGGATGTCTACCAGCGAGTTTGTAGGGTAAACTGCATAATCGTTGATTGATAATCGTATCAGGGAGCATCAGCTAGTATGCTATCGGACGCGTCCACAGGTTGCGGATAGTGGAATATCCAGTAGATATGCTGGATAGCTGCGAATAATACCAAATAAGCAGTCGCGGACAATACCAGCGGTTCTGAGGGGAGAGTCTCGGTCTAAATATCCGAGTGCCAGAGATCCTTAGAGCGCTATGGCGAGTAGGTGGCGCCAACAAATAACCACCCAACAATAAAGGAATGCTTTAACCGGCAGCCCCGGTACCAGACTCGGATGCGATTGGCCAATAACTAGTCCATCTTAAACAAAATTTATTACAAACGAAACCACGTGGCCCTTTGTTCCACACTGGAACCATAGGAATTAATATATATTTATTGAATCTCTGATTTAAATTAAAAGTCATAGTAAAAAAATTTTCGCCATGCTATTGTTGACCATTTCTTTCTTAATGTTTTGAATGTTCCTCCGATTGTTCCTTACGGTTTAAGCCATTACAGCACCCATTCTTTACCAAGTGATAATTAATTTGTTTTGTTTACTGTCATTACATAGATTTTACTTACATTTCAAGAAAACTTAAAAACTCTTTCTTTAGTTTGAATGTATTGTTAGCAAACGTAATTAAATTTACCTATTTTTGTTAGAAATGCTTATACCGTGTTTCCACTACAGCCTTTATTCGTAATTCGCTCTGTCATTCGTAATTTAACCCCCAATTACAAATTGAATTACTTAATTCGTCATACAAATTTTTGAGAGCGAATTATCTCATTTATACGTAATTCAGTTTGAATTACCTTCTGAATTACGCAGAAATCAGTGTCTTCTCTGATTTTTATCGGAACTTTATCGAAACAGTTGTCAAAATAAAAAAGAGCAAAGAAAAATGAAATTAAAACAAAATCAAAAAATGTAATCATAAAAAAATGTTTACCTTTAAAAGTAAAATTCGATTAATTCTATAAAATGAAAAATAGAAAAATGTAATTAAAAATACAAAAGGTTTTTTTTATTGCATTTTTTAACGCAAGTATGTCATTAAATTTGGGAAAATTGGAGTTCAAATTTTTGAACTGTGTATTACAGTGAAGGTGTAATACACAGTTGATTTTTCTGCTATACGTGAGCATTTTGAAGCAATAAGCTGTAAACTTTGTTCACTAATTACTGTCCTTACTAATTACTGTACTTACCAGAGAAGTGTTGATTTTAAATTCACTAAGAGGAAATTTAAAAGTCATGGGGTATTAAAAGTGTCCTTGTATTTTCCGTTACCAGCACACAAACGAAAATCGTAGAAGTAATGTGTATGCGTAGATGTTGAAAATAGTAAATTTGGAACAACAAACCATTTCTTCTTATTCTAAAGGATATTTAAATAATACACTTCCCACCCAACAAAACCTGAAAGCCTCAAAAAATCTAAAAGTTAAAACGCTATACGAGTTTCAATTATGCAATTTCTTATTTAAATTATTAAACGTAACTATACTTTGCTAAAATTTAAAATTTTTCAATAATTAGCATTTTTTAAACTACTTTTGCATACTTCGGTTACTTTATTATTTCAGAATTATTCTCAGCTGCCTTCAAAAACATTTCTGTCAACAAAGCGTAAATTGCAGTTCCTAAAAATCTTATTTACCGAAAAAATATGCAGAAGATTTTTGAAACATCCTTTTATAATATAGCAATTTCTTTATGTACATTTTATTCTACTATTTAAACTTACTATTAAAATAATGGCATTTTTATGCACTTAATATACATATGTACGTATGTATGTAAATTTTGTTAAGCAACTTTACGCAGAACCTAATTCTTATATGCATAATATATATATAAAAATATATGTATGTATAAAACTTATATAAAATATACTTTCATCGCATAAAACGCCATATGAAATTTCATATGAATTTAATAGACAAATAAAAACCCACATTACGCCAGTGACTAAAATATGTGTATATATGTATGTATGTATGTATGTATGTATGTATATATGTATGTATGTATGTATGTATGTATGTATGTATGTATGTATGTATGTATGTATGTATGTATGTATGTATGTATATGTATCTATGTAGATGTATCTATACGTGTAAATATATATAATTATTTGTATCTCTGTTAGAAGCATTCGACGCTGATGATGATGTTACAAAGTTTGAATGATAAAAACTGTAGTTTGCAAACAAAAATTTAGTTAATGGTTAAAATAAGCTGCACTCATAAAAATATATTAACATAATCGCTATGCCTGACGTGCGCATAATATATATTTTTCTATGTACATTTCAATGTTTGTAAGAATCAGTGTACTAGAATAAAATATTTATGTACATACTCGTATGTATATGCAAGTGTAAAGTTTAAATACAGACCCTGGAATACTATCATGGTGTAGTACTATTTTTTAATCATTTTTTTTTTCCTTTATATTGGTACGATGTTATAAAAACAGTTAAAAGTCGCAGCATCATAACGCGCAATATGATAAATATAATGTAACTAAAAGCTTTAAATATACTGAGAAAAGTATATTTTTATACTTTAATATTTCTTATTTTTCTATATACAAAAACTAAAATATTTTTAACGTATAAACGCACTATCATATCATACTATTAGCATTTTATTGAAAGTGTTTCTTACCGTAATCGTTAAGCGAAAAAAAAATAAACCAAATTATCGTTTATAATATAAATTGAAGTACATATAGTAAAACCATTAGAAAAAAAAAAAATTATTCAACTCAAAAAAATTTTATATTATTTAAATATCAGTTCTTTAACCCAACGATTAAATTTATTTAATATTAAATATTTGATTATTTTACATACAGATGAAATTTGAAGTCAAGCGTAGGTTCGTTTTATTCTATCCAAGAAAGAACACTTTAATTTACAAATTATGTGATTTAATATAAAACAAATTTTTGATAATTTTAATTTTAGACACCAGCAGAATGTAATGCATTTTCTAGACAGCTACGTCCGTCATCAGCACTCTTCATATCTATTTACTTAGGGTAGTGTTTAGTTGTAAGCATCATCTATTTAACCAAAAAAACTCAGATAAAGAAATACGAGAAAAACTGTATTCAATCATCAATCGTCAGTTGGTGAGAAAGAAGTCTACCACGACCTAAAGCTTCATTGTAGTTTAATATTTTTACTTCTAATATATTTTACCACCTTATATTTTTTGTTGTTTGAGCCAACTTTCGGTTAGCAATGACAGCTACTTTTTGTTTTTTTTTAGTTTTCTTTCAACATTCGTTTTTAGTTAATACTAATCTTGTATCAAACCTTGTTGGGTTAGTATGATTGCACGACTTTGGCGATTTTTAATATTGAGTATTATTTACTATAAAAAACGAATGTTGGGAGGAAACAAATAAACAAAAAGTAGCTTTCATTTTCAAAAACTAATGAATTTTTTGCATTTTCCCTTACAGTAGTGCAGAATAAAAGGCACAACTGTAAGACAGAGATAAAAAATTATATATCTAAATTAATAAATCTAAACTGCGCTAAAATAACCTCTTAAAAGGAGATGGTGCTAAGTGGGACATCGCGAGTAAACATATGTCACACGTAAGGAGGTTAATAAACTATAACAACTTATCATTCCCTTACAAACCTGCATACGGCGAAGCAGTATTTTTTGCTCGGATGTATTTTCTTAAAGGTAAGCGAATTCACAGTACATTTTCGTGTTTAAGTCATGCCTTAGAATGGCTTAAAAATACCTTCACGAACGCAAACATTACGAAACTGTTATTATAGTTTATAAAGTTCTTGCTTGTAATACATACACAGAATGAACGGCAGGTCTATACCTGCGTGTGCCTTAGAACTAATTTATTTAAGCACATTTTTTTATTTTCTTTACATAATATTTATGCCTTCAACATAAATTGTTTATTTATTATTGAACAAGTTATTGCTTTTACTTTGATATATTGCTTCCTTTGAGCAGTAATAAAAATCGAATTTAAAATTCTTTGATTTTGTAAATAAATGCATAAATAAATATTCATATTAATTTTTTAAGTTAAATTAATCCTTTAAGCATTTAAAAAATATATTTTTTTCTTACATAAATACAAAAGTTATAAGGAATCTTTTGTAATTTTTGAAATTAATTTACATCTTAATAACGAAAGTTATAATACACAATACAAACGAGTTTAAAAGCAAAAAGTTCCAGGAAAACAAAGGACAAAAATACGATATATTAATACCTACATTGCCAGCATTTAATTAATTCAAATTGTAAAGCAGGTCAACACAAATACCTTTATTTTTCTTTTGTTGTTTTCATCAAGAGTTAAATTATTTTTACAATAAAAAAAAATGTTATTTTTTTATAAGTGAACGCGCATAGAGAAAGGGACCTAGGGTAGGTTGACCGATTGTTTTAATTGGGGTAGAATTTTATGGATAATCAAATAGGTGTGGTGTGGGACCTCGCCAAAACCGAATTCGTGGCGAAAATTTGGATTCTCTGCATGTAAGTTGAGTAAAGAAAAAAACATTTTTTTTTTTAATTTTGATGTCTTTCAGTGAAAGGTTTTAAATGGTGAGTTATTTGTTGTTTCTGGATTGAAAAATTAGTTTTCAAAAAATGTTTTTAAGAAACGCTTTTTCTATTTCCCTTTCTATTTACGCGGTCACATATGTAGATGTTGTTTTCATTTCTGGAACTTTGTAAAACTTCACTCCGCATATAAATTTCTTTACATTGTACATATTTATTATTAAAATTTGGCTCTATATAGTTCGAACAGACAAACTCTTTTTTTGGCGTATATGTATTTGGAATTAAAATTCTAATGATAATCTATTTTTAATAAATAAATCAAGTCTGATCTTTAAAGAATGTAATTTTTCCATTAAATCACAATGTCCAGATAAGTTCAGGTAAGTTTTGGCAATGCGCATTCTGATATAAAGAAGTGTATGTGAAATTATAGACCATAAAGGACGCAGCATTGACTGAACTTGACATGCAATGAAGCTTACGTGGTTTGACGAAATTAGTGTGTCATGAAAAACAATTCCCAGTTTTTTCGCCGATGTTACCAATTCAATTTTTTGACCATTTATCATGATATCAAGATTACTTGGTAAACATTTTGACTTTTTGCGAAATATAATGGATTTTGATTTATTTGGGTTTTAACAAAGACCGTTATTTCATGCCCACAAAAATACCTTGTTTAGTTCAGTGTTAAGATTATAATATTTTGCTATAAAGAGTTCTCGCATGAATTAAGGTAGAGTTGGACATCATCCGCATACATATGTATCTTGCAACAGGATATATGTTGAGGCAAATCATTGCGTACATTGAAAAAAGTGGTGGCCCAAAAATTTAACACAATTTAATTTTAATTTTTATAAGATTTTTTTCAAATTATTAGGTTTAATTGAAATATGCTTTTAATAAAAGATATTCTGTTAATTTGAATAAAACTAGTTTATATGAATAAACCTTATGTAGATTTGAAAAAAAAAATAATTGATATAACTATTTTTGTTGTTAATATTCTACTAATTTTTTTCTTTATTATTAACTACGAAATTTAGTTCAGTGTAATTGTTTAATCGATCAATTTAAGTTTTGCACGATCTGTTATCTGCTAAAGTTTTATTTTTATTTTAAAATACTTAAGTTTACAAATTAGTAAATAAATACCCAGAAAAAAATTTTAATATAAAAGTTCCAAAAAATACTTGTTAAAATGAATAAAATGCATGCCATTTCAACATATTTCTGTATAATAATTTAAGCCCTTAATATATAACCTGGAGCATTTAAGAAAGACATGAGTATAACACAAAAAACGCTGTTAACATATAACAAATGAAAAAATGAAAACTATAAAAAGTATATTACCTTAAGAATTGATTCAGACATTCGTTAACTTTGCGTTGTATGAGAATAACGTTAAAGAACATTAACATCAAAGACACCTGGAAAGAGAATGAAAAAAAATAAATATTTAATAATTTTTTTTTTTGTTAGTCCTGCAAAAAAATATTTAAAAAGCTAATTAAAAATAATTATACCCTTGTGTTATTTTTTAGATTGTTTTTTCGTTTTATCGTTTTAGCTTTAAATATTTTAAATTTATGTTGGTAATTTTCATTTGAAATATATGTATTATAACTTTAGGTTGTGGTTCGTTTTTAAGATATTGTGATAATGTCATTCTACCGGTTTAAGGGAAATACTAATATTTAGGAAAGAACAAAGATAAATAAGTTTATTTTAAATTCAAATTCATAAATTCAAATTCATAAAGAATTAATGTGGAAACTTTAATAAAACATAAATATCATGAAGGATTAGCAACTTCAAAATTCGTATGTGTAAAAAATTCATACTGATTGTTCACAAGTAAATAAATAAAACGTGTATTTTTCCACAGTTTACATAACACTTGTAAGGCAATGAAGAGTTTATAAGCGTGCCTTGTTAAATCATTTGATCTTAAATATTCAAAATTATAATAAAAAATCAACGTTTTATATATAAAATGTGTGTACGAGTATACATAGTGGTAAATTTCCACTATTATATTAATAACTTTGTTTTCTTATAATAGTTGCTTTTCAAAAGCTCGTAGCTCGCTGTTTCTTATTTATATGTGAGTTTGATTTATAGGCAGTTTAATATTGTCATGGCGCCACCAAAGAGAACATAATAACGGAAGCGTAATAGTATACCATGGACCATAATACTATCACCATCATAAACCATTTTAATAGGTTGGGCAAAAGCATATAAATAAAAAATTTGAAAGATAAAGAACTCTTACACAAATATGATTTAAAACACATTCATATGTGTAAATACTTCCATGGTATAAACCACAGTTTTGTTTATTGTTAAATGTTGTGTTTTGATAATATTGCCTTTGTTCAAAAATTTCTAAAGTTATTTATAAACAAGTTACATTGTCTCCATAAAAATCGTTTATAATTCCAAAAATCTTAATGTTTCCGAATATATTAGATACTCCACGTATTTGATGAAATCAATTTTCCAAGGACTCCTTGCAGACTCCTCATTGGCTTTTAAATATTTAGGCCTATAAGGAACGAGCGAAATGCCACCAGCGTTCTCCCCCATATAAATCTAGATTTTATGATAAATAATTTATATCTATGGCAATTGTCTTAATATTTAAAATGAAGCACAACAACGCTACTGTTTTAATCCATAAATACACTGAACCAAATTTCGTAGGTAATATTAACCAAAAAATTAGTAAAACCTTAACGAAGAAAATAGTTAAGTCAGCATCTATATACGATATATTCATATAAACTAATTTTATTCAAATGTGTAGAGTTTTTTTTTTTTGCTAAAAATATATTTTAATAAAGCCTGTTAAATAATAAAAAAAAACTTATACAAATTTAATTAAAATTCTGTTAAATTAACTAAAAATTAGTTAAAAAATATTAACTCATTCCATGAAGGAAGTCCTAAAATTAGATAAATTTACATCGGCAAATAAATTTTAAATTTATCAGCTGATTTGAATTAATTTTCTTGTATTTTGGTAAGTTTTTTATTTAGCTAAATGCATATAGTCTTAAAGAAATCCCCTAAAAGCTTTATTAATAACACAAAAATTAAAAAAATAAATTTTGTTAAATTAACCTTTAAAAAAATTAATTGAGTTGACGTATAAAATTGAAGATTTTTTCAATTTACAAAAATTTTTTTCAACTTTAAGCATTTGTGACAATAAATAAAATATGTTTGTAATTGAAGGAATTTTTTGAACAAATGTTAAATTTTTAGCGATAAGGCTAAATTGAGAACAGCATAAACCGAAATCAAATGCCGTCAATGGGAACTGAAAGCCTTCTATGTTTTATTCCTGCTATGAGAGGAATAAATTTAATGACATCAGATTACGGTGCAGATTGTTATCTAATAATGATAAAGATGTTATGAAGATAAGGATTTAATAAAAATAAAATAACCAATAATCTTAGTAAATTTAACAACACTTTTGTTATTACTACACCCTATCAAATAACAACATTAAAGAAATTTCTTCAATATAAGAAATTTAATGAAATTTTACGACAATCGTCTGTAGACATGACTAAAAAGTCTGTTAGTGTTGTATAATAACATCTTTTTCCAACAATTTCACATCCCATTTTACAGTATTTAGGTAAATTTTTGGTTCAGTGTACTTAAAATGCCACAATTGAGCTCTTGATTATGAAAGTGGTATAAGTCATATATTTATTTTTCCGAGATATTAAGAGGTTTGCATTTTAAAAGATTAAAAAATATTTTTGTATTGTGGAATAAAATATTTTGACAATTAAATAGTGTCAACAAGTAAGTATTTATTATGATTATGAAATTTATAACCATTTTTAAAGAGAAATGTGGTTTTAAAAGGTTGAAATGACCTATACCATTTTCAGAATTAACTGCATGATTTTATAAATGACTTAACTTGCTCGCCACTCAGCGTCATATATATGTGACGTGGAAGTTTTCATAAAAACTCATGTCACATATTTGTATCGCATTATTGTATAAATATATTTAGCTTTAATTTCATAGAAGTTTGTAGGAGGTAATTTTCTTTTATATTTTAGTATTTGGCAAAGTATAAAATATTGTCGTATATTCTTGGCGTTCCTTTTTTGTTTTAAAAGTCTAACACTGAATTTGAAATTGTCATCCAAAGAAGTCTTATAAAACATCTTACATGGAGCATTTTTTTAGAAATCTGATCCATTGTATTTTTAGCCAGGATACAGCTTCTCCATTGGTGTTTGCCTTTCTATTAGACGTTGATTCCCCCAGTTCTTTCGTCGAAATGAAATCTTTCTGAGACATTTGTTCTTCCAAAAATGGGTTTCTCTTTTGACATAATTCTATTAAATTATAATAATGCTGACGGATGTATAATGTCTACAATTAACTATAAATTAATGTATTTTTACATTTATAGGATCATACCTGAACCGCTATCTAAAGACTAGTAATTATTTTCTCAAACTTTCGAAACAGACTTATCAACTTAATTTTCATGCCATAGTACGAATTACTTTAAATTATGTTATTTTATTAGGATTTGATATAAAAAAGCTGATAAAATAGATTTTTAAAATGTTTGACTTATACCACTTTCAAAATCAAGGGCTCAATTATTTATGTGCTATATATGTATGTGATTATAAAAAAGCAACAATTTAAAAAATAAACCCCAAGTATAAAGATAAATAACATAAGAGTATAAAAATTGTTGGTATTTTAGTGGGTTTTATACGCAAACATTAAGCACACATTATATGTACATACATATAAATTTTTAGTGTAATCATGCTTGTAGGAAAGTATAGATTTCATATCACGCAAAAATATTCTTAACAAAATAATCCTTACCAAAAAACTTTTATGAATTTATGAAAAATGCAAACAGTACTGCGACATTTTCTAGGTACTAGTTCAAGTTTATATAATTATAGCACTGTAGAACTGTTTATATATAATTTTATAAAATTATTAAACACAATACATATTTTTCCATCTTTATTAAAAATAAATTGATGTTCAGTTTCAGATAAAAAATCTTTCAAACTTCGTTGGTTTTCTTAATCTATGTGGGATCTTTTTTTATTTAAATTTGGATTCAGAAAATATCCGAAAAAAATAGTGACTACACATGTGAATTAGGGTGCAACATTTTTTCTATTAGCCCTTCTAATAGTTAATAAAGTTTTTTTTTATGTAAGAAGTTATTCCACAAAGTTTTATTTTGGTAGAAATTTAGGATCAAATATTATCTAAATCTTTGTTGAAAAAACTCGTTGTCTAATATTACATGGGTTTTGTTATTTGCAACAAAAAAACATTATTTGTCTAATTTTAAAAGTGTTTATTTTTAAAGAAATTATACTTAAAATCAGCCCCATATGACTAAATAACTTCAAAATGTTTAATATTAAGAATATTTGTCTAAACACGGTGGAGAATTATTACAAAGAAAGTAAAAAACTCGAAAGAAAAATTATTAAAGGTAAAGTATTTTATAAATAATAATAACTTATTTTTTTCAGTTGGACCAATGGATTCTGCTTAACCAGTCTTATATATTGTATAAACATATATTTTATGCATTTTTAATAAGGAAATTTTTTTGAAAAAAATTGTGTGAAATAATAACATATTTTGTTTAAAATTTATCAAAAGGTTTAAAAATACAGTTGTCTAATTTTAGATCACAAATATTCGATAAAGTGTTGCCTACTGTTATCAACCTTATTTAAAAAAAAAGTGTTTTAGAATGTACATCTTGAGGTGCCACAAAAGACTTAAACAGTTTTTTGATTTTAAATTTTATTGCCCTTATCCAAAAAAAAAAAAATAAATAAAAAAAAAAATATAAAAAATAAGGTCTACCTCAAGTCTACTTTATTTCAAATTTTATATGGAAATTTTGCCTTAAAGTACACTTCAAGTAGACTTTATTTCTTTTGCATAAGAGCATATATGTTTTATTTTATTGACAATTTTTTATGGCCATTATTTCCATTTTATTTAATCGCAATTTTATTTAACCTACGCCTAAAATAATTTAAAGCATAAACATTTTTTCTCTATCGTCATATTATAACCTTTATTTTTTAATGAAAAATATTTTATTTTTAATTATTTTTTTTCATTGTAGGGTAGATATTATATTGTAATGATTTTTCTTTGACTAAAACTAATTTAAGGTACATAAAATATCTCCTCTTATTTCTGTAATACAGTTTTTTTTAGATCCACATGTATTGAAATTTGCTAAATTTCAATATATATGCTGCGGCATTTCAAACAGCGGTGTTCAAACTTTTCAATTGACTTAACAATAGCTAAAGGCAACTTTTGTATATTGTATATTGAAATTTAAGGAAATATTTTTCCGTTCCACCCTAATGTGCATTGTCTTAATGGAACAGCACCCTTTTTTTCGCTACACGGGACTAAAAAAGACTCATCTCTTTATCTCTCTCTCTCTCTCCTACTACAACAATTATCTACAACTTAAAGTTTGCTAATCATTAAAATAATGTAGTAAAGTCCCATAGTCTCGTTCTTTTTAGGGCATTGAGAAAATATGTGTATAAAACAATATACATGTAAATATATTATATATTTATGTAGGAGGACACCGAACTATACCACAAAATGTTAGGTTACGTTTTTACCCTCACCCATAACCATATGATTGTCGGCGACTTCGTTCTATCACTGGCCTTTACTCTGTACTGTAGTCATTTCAGATGGTCTACTGTTAATTGTGAACCTTTTTCCTCATCACAGGGACTCTCATAGGGGCTAACATTTGTCCCCATATTACTAATTTAAAAAAAGGACTCCATATAAAATACCAATGCATATACCAATTTAGGTCGAACAAAATTGGAAAATAATATTTTTTTAGTGCTAAAGTCAAAATTATTTGAACTTATCTAAAGAAAACTCAAAAGTGAATAATATCTTGGAGTTATATAATTTAATGAGTTTTAAAAGTTAGTATACTATCAAGTAAAGTTATGATGATATCTACGACAAATAAAATATTTACATTTGTTAAGAGTTAAAGAAAGGACTTTGTATTCAGGCCAGATTACAACTCGATCAATATCCTCCTGTAAGTGGTTAAAGTCTTGAATACGAAAAATGGGTTTAACAATTTTTAGATCAGCATAAAGAGACAATTTGAATATATCATTGAAAATATCATTAATAAAAATATTAAAAATTAGCGGACCCAAGACACTACCTTGTGAAATACCAGATGTGGGAATAAATTAATAACTCATATTAAAATATTATCTATATTTTAATACTAGTTTCTCCATGGTCATAAATTAAATTCTAGACAGTGCTGGACATTCACATAAATACACTGTGCGATAAGGTCTTAGCCTCTTGTAGGCACAATCTTCTTCGTTTTCCAAGTCAATTAGCTTAACGTGCCCCGATTATATCCAAGCATGAACCTGCCCTTATGTAATCTTTGATGTAAATCGAACCTACAACCCCAGAAGGGGCACACTTTTAACTGAATTGTAGATCCTATTTTTAGCCTAAACAGTAGGAATAAAATATGCAATCTATTCTAATGGTTTTTATGATTTATTATAGTTCATTTTGCTGTTCATAGGTTTATACCAAGAAAATTTTGCAGAAAGCTGCAATAGTATTTTGAGTTTTATATGTCCAGAAGCATTTTCTTTTTGAGATGGGCTAATATTTATAGGACCCAAAAACAACCGATAAGGTAGTAGAAACAATTCAAAAGCCAAAAGTCCCACAGACGAACTAGAGCAATGCGTTTACAAAAATTCTTTTTACATTCAAAACTGTAATGTATAGTAAATTTAAAAAACAAAACCCATTGCCAATTTCAAGGATAAAACTATTATTAAACTAATGTATTTTTTAGAGCACATCTGTATATTTTTGTATTAGTAAATATTTGCTAACGTGTGAACATTCTATAGCATAAATTATACTCATCACATTCTTACAAAAATTTATAGATACAGAAAGAAGAAAAATCAAGGGGAATTTAGTGTATAAAAAGAAAATAAATCATTAAATAAATTTCTCCTCTTTTATATTTTTTTTATTTATTTATTTATATATATTTAGCCAATGAATAACAATTCCTTACAGGCTAGAATACAAAGTAAAATATTACTACATTTAAAACAAAAGTTTGATTATAAATTAAGAAAATTTAAATTTTTAATTATTCTTTTAATAATATTTGGATTATATGGAAAATCAATAGAAGCATATATATTATTATATTCAGCACACATTCTTCGGAACGGATCAAAGTTGGCGTAATTAGTACGAAAATATTGAAGTTTAAGAGGAATATAATATCTTAAAGAACGATTTCGAACAATAAATTCTAATCTCTGGAGCAGGATTGAAAGCTGAAATAATAAATTTTTACAACTTTGGTGATAAATTAAAAAAAAAAAAACAGGAAAATTATTCATTATTATTCATTATTATTTTAGACTCAGAACTTAGACTCAGAACAGTAAGTAATGCCTTTTCAGTCGCTATATCCTTCTTCCGCGTACGTCGTATCTATCTATTATCATTATCATCAATTATTTAACCAATATTTATTTAACCATAAAGTTAATAAATAATAAATATATTTTAAACAGATATCTACAAATGTTTAGTATTGTACATGCAATGTTTTATATGACTGTCTACAATGAAAACTTATTTTTCAATACAATTTCTATTTAATTTATGACAATTTATGCGAAAATCGTAATCAAATATTATTTGTACACTTAGATTTGCAATTATAGATTCATTATACCGTTGATTAAACAATGTAAAAAATTACTTATTTAATCAACAATTGATTAATTATGATTTAATTATCATTCATGTGTCAATGTTACATTAAATGTGAATATGAATAACAAATTGTTATAAAAAGTATTGAATATATTATTTAAAAAATACTATGGAAATAAATCGATATTTTTTTTAAGTTATTCGTTACAAAAAAAAAAAAAATACTTTGTAGTTATAATGAAAATATTTTTTTTCTAATTTTAAAAGTTTGTTCAGAAAATAAAGTAAATTTCAAAAAAAGTTTTGTTTATAAAAAGTTCAAGTAAAAATCATTGCTTCACATATAAATAAACAAACATTTTTTTCATTTGTGTTTATAAAGTGTTGTTATATTTTAAAATACTGTCATATATAAATAAATATGTTTTTATAATATTTTCCTAAAACGTATAAACATACATAACGTTGTTGACTTAGTTATGAAATGTACTAAATCCATTTGTTATGAAAATTTTGATTTTATTGTAGATAGTTTATATAACTCTAAATATATCGTTTTTAACTTTATGTTATTTTTCTGTTTTTTTATACAATGGTCAAATAAAGTAAAACAGAAGTAAGATTGCTATAATCGGCCATGCCGAATTTTATATACCCTTCACCATAGTAATGCCAGATGTTGTTTGAAAATATTTGGAAATTTTTTTTTGAAACATTTTGTTTTTTTTTTTTATTTTTTTGTAAAAATATTTTTGAAAATTTTTGATAAATATTTTTTGGAAATTTTTTTGTAAACATTTTTTAGAATTTTTGTGTAATTTCTTTTAAATTTGTTTAAATATTTTTTGAAAATTTTTTGTTATAGTTTTTTTTTTTTTAATTAGAAACTAACTGTAATCTATATTGCGTATCCAATCCAAATGTATACAACACTGTAATTGATTCGATGTTTTTTAAACTGTCATATTTTTGCCCGCCTTAATTATTACACATTGTACATTTTTCACTGGCTCATAAAACGTGTAATGAACAAGACGTATTTTATTATACATAATTACTTTTAAGAAATATACTTTATCTTTTTGAATTGAAGGCACCGTGTGTCACTTTTGGTCTTAGATTGAAAGCTCTTCTGCTGTGACATAAAGGTTTCAACCAACAAAGGTTATGGGCCCAGAATAACAAAAGCAATAATCTAAAGTTTAAAGTGAGGTTAATTTCGTTGGTGTCGTTGGTTTGGTTTTTATAGTTTTATCCGGAGTTGAAAAACAAGAAAAATGTCGTCCGCTGTATCAAGTATCGAGAAGCTCAACGGCGATAACTATGCAACGTGGTGCATACAGGTAAAAAGTTTACTTATTACCTTAGATTTGTGGTACACTATTGTGGAGGTTTGTCCAAAGGAAAATCCTAACAAATGGATAGCGACTGACGCTAAGGCTTTAGCAACAATCACACTGAGTGTAAATCCAAGTCAGTTAATTTATATAAAAAATTGTTTAACGGCTAAAGATGCATGGCAAGTTCTAAGTTCACTTTATAAAGCAGACACTGCATCTAGAAAAGTTAACTTGTTCAAAAAGTTGGTACGTTTTAAATTTAATTCAAATGAAAAATTTGCTACACAGGTAAATGAATTTGTTTCAACAATTGATGGCTTAAAAGAGATTGGAATAACCCTTAATGATGATTTGTTGTCCATCTTATTGCTGTGTAGTCTTCCCGATGAAATGGAAGGTTTTGTGGTGGCTATAGAGAGTCGTGACGAGTTGCCCAAATATGAAAAATTAATTTCAAAAATCTTAGAAGAAGAACTAAGGCAAACAAATAAACATGATGATACAAATGAACTTGTTTTTGCGGCAAATTCACGAAAAGATTTTAAAAGAAATAAAAAAGTTTTTAACAGTGGCAGAAAGTTCAAAAGAAATGATGTTAAACATTTACATCAAAAACAAAACTACCAAAATGAGAAGAAAAATATAGATAGCAATGCATACAACAACAATAATATAAAATGTTTTCGTTGTGGTAAAAGGGGTCATATAAGATCTCAATGTAGAGAAAATCATGATAGAAGAGAAAATGACTTTGCTTGATCTTTAAAAGAAAACAATCCAAATTTAAGAGACTTGTGGATCTTAGATAGTGGCGCATCGTCGCATATGGTTAACAGCAAAAAGTATTTTGATACATTAACAGAGACAAAGCAAAAAATATTTTTAGCATCTGGAGAAATTATTTATGCAGAAGGCATTGGAAATATTAAAATAAAAACAAAGTTTTGCTCACTTGCATTAAATAATGTATGGTTTGTCCCACAACTACATTCAAATTTTCTGTCAATAAATAAAATAATTAAAGCCGGTCATGTTGTCCAATTTGCCGCGAATAAAGCAATAATGAGAAGTAAACAAAACGAAAATATTTTAACAGCTGATTTAATTAATGACCTGTTTGTTGTTAATTTAGAAAAAAATAAAGATTTTGAAGTGGAAAATGCAATTGTTAATGAACAAATTGTTAAAAAGTGGCATCAAAGATTTGGACGTCTAAATGTTTCTGATTTAAATAAATTATCGAGCAAAAATATGGTAAAAGGACTTGATGTTAAAGTGCCAAAATCAATAGAGTGTTTTACTTGTGCTGTAAATAAAATAACTGCAACACCATATAAAAATTATTCAAGTGTGCAAACGAGTGACGTTTTGGAGCTAATACATACAGATTTGTGTGGCCCAATTGGTAAAAGATCTGTGGGAGGCTCATCGTATTTTATTACGTTTATCGACGATTATTCGCGATACATTTCAACTTATTTTCTAAAACAAAAAAGTGATTCTTTTGATGCATTCACACATTTTGCTGGGCTCGCGGAGAAGCAGACAGGCCGCTTAATAAAAATTGTTCGTAGTGACAATGGTAAAGAATTTGTAAATTCTAAATTTAAACAATATTTTTCGGAAAAAGGCATTGTTCATCAAACGACGGTTAGTTACTCACCACAACAAAACGGCGTTTCTGAAAGAGCGAACAGAACCCTTGTTGAAATGGGTAGGTGTATGCTAAATTCGTCCGGATTACCGCAAAGTTTATGGGGTGAAGCCATTAATACGGCAACTTATTTAAGAAATCGAGCTCCGACGAAAATACTTGGTGATGTTACTCCGTATGAACGATGGTGTGGAAAGAAACCGTCCGTATCTCATTTTAAAACATTTGGTTGTGACGCAGTTGTTCTAAAGAAGGGTCCAAAATCTAAAGGCGGAAAATTTTTGCCCAAAGGTACGAAAATGAAGTTCGTTGGTTATCAACTTTATACAAAAGCATACCGCTTATATGATGTTCATAAAAGACAAATAACTATTGCTCGAGATGTTATGTTTTTTGAGCAGTCTTTTGAAAACGTTTCAAATGAACAACATGAATGCAATAAATTTGATAGTGATTTCTTAAAAAATATTCAAAGCAACTGTGTAAAGAAATCTGATGATGAGTTTGAACAAAATAATGATGATAGTGAACAACATAGTGATAATGACGTTAATGAGCAACAACAAAAGAAAGAAACTGAGCTGAGTAGTGAATCCAGTGAAACAGAAAGAGAAGATACGCCTATTTTAAAAAATAAAAGAAAACGTGGCAGACCGAAATTAGTAAAAGCTGGAGGTAAGGGAAGACCAAGAAAAATTGATTGTTTTGAAAACGGCCCTCAAATTCTTAATTCAATTATTGAAAATCCAAATACCGTGGCGGAGGCTTTAAATGGTAAAGATTCTAATAAATGGTTGGAGGCCATGAAAGTTGAATATGAATCTCTAATTAAAAATAAAACTTGGGAGCTGGTCGAAAAACCAAGTGGTAAAAACATTATTGGTTGCAAATGGGTATTTACGTTGAAACATAATCCTGATGGCACAGTTGAAAAATATAAATCGCGACTTGTGGCTCATGGCTGTTCGCAGAAATATAGCATTGATTTTCAAGAAACTTTTGCACCAGTGGTACGGCATTCAACAATAAGGTTATTGTTAGCGTTGTCTGCACAACATAAATTGCTGGTAAATCATGTAGACATAGCAGCATATTTGAATGGAAATTTAGAAGAAGATGTGTATATGACTCAACCGCCAATGTTTGAAAACAAAGAGTATCCCAATAAAGTTTGTAAATTGAAAAAGGCTTTATACGGTTTAAAGCAAGCCGGTCGTGAATGGAATAAACGTATAAATGATATTTTAGTAGAAATGGGATTTTTAAGATGTAAATCCGACACTTGTGTTTATTTAAAAAGAAATGAAAACGATATAAGCATAATTGCTTTATATGTCGACGACATGTTGGCGGCATGTTCAAATGAAATGCAGATGAAACAAATTATAGAAAATTTAAATAATTCGGTGGAAGCAGTCGATCGTGGTCCTGTATCGTTTTATCTTGGGATGGAAATCAATCGTGATGGTCTACGAGGCGACATAACTATTCATCAAAAGAAATATACTGAAGAAATACTGAAAAAATGGGGTATGTATGAATGCAAGCCAGCAGCTACACCCTGGGCGGGTGGTACAGTTCTTACAAAGTGTGAAGGTAATTGCGACAACTTGGACACAAAGAGTTATCAAAGTCTAATTGGGGCTCTTATGTATTTGGCTGTGATTACTAGACCTGACTTAATACATGTGATCTCTAAGTTATCCCAATTTAACTCTCATCCACATAGGGAGCATTTTCAAGCTGCGAAATACGTGCTAAGATATCTGAAGAAGAATCCTATCGGTAAAATTACATATTCTAATAATATAGAACAATTTATATGCTTTACAGACTCTGACTGGGGGAGCGATACATATGATAGAAAATCATATTCTGGTCATGTGATGTTCATGGCAGGTGGTCCTGTCGCGTGGGAGTCACGTAAACAACCAGTTGTGGCTCTTAGTACTATGGAGGCCGAATATATTGCTCTATGCCAGGGAACCAAAGAAGTCGGTTTTATTCGTGGTTTAATAAACGAGATGGGGTTTAAGCAATACATTAAAAGCCCGACTCCTTTATTATGTGATAATCAAGCAGCAGCGTTTATGGTGAAGAATCCAACAGTTCAAAGAAAAAGTAAGCATATCGACATTCGATATCACTACATTCGAGAGAAATATGAAGAGAAGGTGGTCGATATACAATACGTTACAACTGATGACAACGCAGCTGATATTCTCACAAAAGTCTTAACTAAGCAGAAACATATAAATGGTTGTAATCTTTTAAAAATTCAAATGTAATATTTTTATACACATTTGGCTTGTGGGGGAGATTGTTGATGATGAAACCCTATTTCAATCCAAATGTATACAACACTGTAATTGATTCGATGTTTTTTAAACTGTCATATTTTTGCGCGCTTTAACTATTACACATTGTACATTTTTCACTGGCTCATAAAACGTGTAATGAACAAGACGTATTTTATTATACATAATTACTTTTAAGAAATATACTTTATCTTTTTGAATTGAAGGCACCGTGTTTCACTTTTGGTCTTAGATTGAAAGCTCTTCTGCTGTGACATAAAGGTTTCAACCAACACGTAAGAACGGTCAGACTCAAGAAAAAATCCTTAAAAAAAATTCCTCATATTGCCATTCCCAACACCCCTAATGAGCCTATCGATTTCTACTGGTTACCAGTGGGTATCATGTGGATCTATTGGCTACCTCTATATGTATTGCTTTCTATAAAGGCTTTGAATACCAATCAAAACAGAAAAACCTTACCAGCCTAAAAATAAACACAAAATTGTGTTATTGATCCGCAGAGATCTGCATGCACTTTTTGCGATCTACCTGTCGCTGTCTAATATTAACTGAACAAAAAAGCAAAAGGGAATCATTAAAGTCGAAAAAATTAAAGAAAACGTAAAAAATATAAGTAGGCGTGGTTTTTTCCCGCTATATAAATTTGCTAATGTTACTGAATTACAATCCCAAAATTTTCGAAACCTTGCCTGGCAGGTTGGTGGGCTTAAATCTTCTGTATCTCGTCTGGTGCCTTGGCAAACGACATTACTACCCGAAAACAGGCAGACGCATCGCTTACTCCATTTTTCTCTGTATATATACTTTATGGGTTCGGAAATGAATATTGTAGAAATTACACACGGAATGATAAACTTATATATATCCTTTCCATCTGTGGTGAAGGGTATAAAGATAAAACACAAACACAAAACTGAAAACAACACATATTTCATTACAATAAATTTCTTTATTGTGAAACCATTTTAAGTAGTAGCGACTTAGATGTTCAAATACTTTTTTGCAGATAGTAAGCCTTGCCTGGAGTAATGCTTAGAATAATTTCATCCCAACATAATATTAATATTACAGAATATATATGTGTCTGCAAAACAGCTTACGAAATGCATGCTCCCTAATTTTTGTCAACATAAGTATATATTTTGCTTAAAAAAGAAAAAATAAAAACAAGTCCACTTTGCAAGTAAAATATAAAAAGCAAATCTGGTAACTCCTAAAACCGCCTACCTAGTTTGCAAATGATTTATTTTAGAATTATACGATTATTGGTATAAAAACAACACTTTTTGGTGTATTAAGTTATTCAAATACAATTTTAACATAACAAAACCCAAGATTATAGCAATTTGAAACTTTTCTACTAATTTAGTTGAAAGCAAAATTTAATACATATGAGTTATATTGGTTTTATTTAATTTTCTCTCATTGCTTATTATTTTTCAATTTATTTTAAAAGCAGTTTTGTTAGGATCCTTAGTTCCTTAGGAAAGAAGACAAAAAAAGAAATTTAAAAATCGTTTCGTTATTACTATTTTTATGCTCCAAGCAATAGAAGAAATCAGGGTTGGTAAAGTTGGTGGAATTATCCTTTTTTTGGTACATTTCAAGCCTGAAAAGTACAATGATACACTAATAGTCTATTTGGGACAATTTAAAAGCTATCCTAGCTTTACGTTTTAGATGGTTTGGAAGTTTAAAAAACTTTGTCTCATTTGTAATTACACAAAACCTTCAACATTCAAATAAATAATTCAAATTCTTAATTTAAGGACGTGATTCCATGTAGCCTAAAAATAAGTCCAATATTAGTTTATTTTAGTTTCCTGTAGAGAAAATAATGAAATTCTCCTTAAATCGTATCGGAATACATAGTTAATAAAGTGAAAGAAATGAAAATAATTAAGTGCAAAACCTTAAAATATATTTTCACCCAAAAACACTTTCTAGAAACAGTTACAATTAAATTTATTTTGATCAGACGCAGGAGATATTTTTAATTTTCCAAGCCTTCTATCGACAGTTCAAAGGGGCTACTAGGGGAGCAATATCCTGAAAAATGTTAGTAAACGAAAGACCTTTATGTCTTGTTTTAATTTCATTACAATCTCAAATGGCTTCAACACGCTAGTGCAAACCTAAGTTTAACACTTGCAGGCTAAGACTACCTATGCACACAGCTGAGTGTGATTGTCGAATGACTTGCAATCCGATAAAAGGATAAATTAAAATTCACAACCAAAATTTGTTTAGTACTATTTCAGTACAAAAAGTACAATTTAAAAAGCCGGATGGTACAATTTAAAAATTTCATTTACCATTACTGGAGGAAATACAAACATGTACTCATTTCTGCTCCCTACCCTATTTGTATTTGTTTAAACAATTTTTTTAGCACAAATATTCTTAATAGTTTACAGTTTATCTATTAAGATGTGTGAGTTGGAGTTGAGTGTGAGTTGTTTCAGAAATCCTCTTTTTTTGAGGATTACATGTACTCTGCTACATGACATACACGTCATGTACATAGTACATGAAAAACTAGACAGTTATTATTTACACTTCATAAAATTTTAATGCATAATGATAAAATCGCATTTAACGAAAATTTTAAATAATTAATGCTTTTCGCATGCAAAAAATATTTTTATTTATTAATTTTTATACAAATATTTACCAGCAACTTTTATTTATTTATATTTTTTGTTTTATTTTTAAATAAAAAAATTCTAAAATTAAACAATTTATAAAACAATTACGAGTGCATACAAAAATTTGTGTCATCAGTATACAATTTTTTAATAAAAAACAAATTCTATATTTATGCTTAATAAGTTATTCAATATATTTCAAACTAACATTCTTGCCGAAAGTGTTTAACATGAAAAAACAACACCATAATTTTTTATAACAATGGCTTCAGAAAAAGTGTTTTATTATGCACATGCACTACACTTAAAAACCTCTAATAAAAATTTTTTTATAAAAATAGTAATCCTTAAATTATTTGTTACAGTAAGAGAAAAAAATTTTTACGAAATAAAAAGATAAGATATTTATGTTTTAAATTTTGAAAATTTAATTATTATTAGTCGAACTGTTTATGTATTACATACAATGAAATTTTATAATCAAGCTTAAGTTCGTTTTTATTCTCTCTAAGAAAGATTAATTAAGTTACAAGTTAGGTGTTAATATTAAAGAAAAATTGGGAAATTTTAATTTTTAGACACCAGCACGAGCGGAATGCATATTTTCTAGACATCATCTATTTAACCAACCAAACCCAGATAAAGGAATACGAGAAAACTTGTATTCAATTATCAATCGTCAGTTGGTGAGAACGAAGTCTACTACTACCTTAAGCTTCCCTCTTGTTGAATATTTTTACTTTTAATATTTACCACCTTATATGTATGTTGTTGTTACTTCAGCCAACCTTCGGTTAGCAATGAGAGTTACTTTTTGTTTATTTGTTTTACTCCCAACATTGGTTTTTAGTTAACACTAATCTAGTATCAAACCAAACCTTATAGAGTAAACAAGATTGCGCGGTGCTTTGCGATTTTTAATTTTGAAAATTTTAATTATTATTAGTCGAACTGTTTAGACACCAGCAGGTGCAGAATGTACATTTTCTATACAGCAAGAGTGGTGATGACGGACGTGGCTGTCTAGAAAATGTGAATTCCGCTTCTGCTGTTGTCTAAAAATTTATTTTTCCCAATTTTTCTTTAATATTATCACAAAATTTGTAATTAAATTAATTCCTTTTTAGAGAGAATAAAAACGAACTTAAGCTTGATTATAAAATTTCATTGTATATGTTTATGTTTTATTTAAATTTATTTTAAGTTTCTTTGCATCTAACACTGAACGTAATTTCGTAGGTAATATTAACGAAAAAAAATTAGTTGATCATTAACCACAATAATAGTTAAAACAATTAAGTTTTTATTTAAATCTGTATACATCTTATTCAGATAAACTAACTCTATTCAAATTAACAGAATTATAAATTCAAATTAACAAACATATATTAATAAAAAAGAAAAAACTTATAAAAATCTAAATAAAATTCTGTTCAATTAAAAAACTTTAGTTAAAATAGCAGTAAAACATTCTAAGAAAAACAACCCGTAAAATTAATTAAGTTTACGTCCCTAAAAGAAGTTACATTAACTAATTTATCTTAAGTGTTTTTATTTTATTTTTGAAGAAAATTCAATAAACAAAAATGAAAAAAGAGCTGTAAAATAGAAGAAATTACATTAAATTTAACTTCAGAAAAATTATTTGAGTTTGAGAAAAATTATTTGACATATAAAATAGACAATTTTTTCATTAATAGCGTGCTATTAACCCAAATTATAAATTCCCTGAAATTGATTACTACGGCGTAAACAAGTTTCGATGGCCATTTCGCTAAGTGCTCAATTTAGCATCATCAGGAAACTTTAACCAAATTTTTAGATGAGCTAAAGTTCCTCTTAAGTTGAGAAATTTATTTGACTAAATAAGAATTAAGTCAAAACAATTTAACAACAAGCAACAAAGCTCACACAAAACAATAATAACCAATACTGAATTTAATTTTCTTACTTTATTTATACACTGGCTGGTTTTTTTCCAACTCTAGTTATAGTTGTAAGAAGTAATAATATTTTAAACAAACAAAACAACACAATATATACAAAATACAGTGGAGTTGCCAAAGCTTAATTTTTGCACGGGCAAATGCATATTTATAATAATTTATATCTTGGGTATCAAAACTTTTATAATTTTAATTTTTCATTGATTTTTAATTTACATACATGTTTTTTATTTTAAACATTTGTGGCAATACATAATTTATGTTTGCGGTCAATTTTGGCGTGTTGCGCAAATTAAAACCAAGTGAATGAATTTTTAGAATACATTTTAAAATTATTGGCGATTTGGAAGAGATATATATGTACATGTACATGTTTTATGAAGAATATAAAAAAACATTAATACAATATCATATGGTACAGGAACTGATAGCCTTATTCGTTTATTTCTTTTAAAAAAGGAACTGCAGATTTTTAATTTTTAAAGATGAAAATTGAAAAAAAAAAACTAATAACTTTAGTTAATTCAACTTATTTTTCTTATCAAATCTACACCCTATAAATAACAAAAAAATTAGTCATATTGAAGAAATTTCTTCAATAGATAATAATAATTTAACAAAATTATTTTTTAATCAAATCGACTGTAGATTTGACTTAAAAGTTTGCTCGCTGTATAACCTACTTTTCTTCAATTCTAAGCCTCATTTTACAGTATTTAGGTAAATTTTGGGTTATAGGAAGACATTCTTGGTTATTCATACAAAACCCATATTGGATTTTGTACATATAACAAACGAACAATATTTAGTTTTAGAAACAGCATATTTGTATACATTTCTAGGGCAAAAAAACACCAATAAAATCTGTATTTTAGAAAAATGATCAGCTTCGATTCCACGTTATATTGCACCTGCAATATAATTATACCCAGCGAATAAAATTGAGTTCAATTTCGGAAATTGGAGAGGAAAATCCAAAAAGGTTGATCTCAATTTCTTTAAACCAACGTTTAGTTACTATCGCTGTTAAACATCCAAAGTTACATCTTTTTCTGGCCACTGATTTTTTGAACTATATTCTCTACTAATAACAAAATTGCAAGTAATTTAAAGAAACCAATCCATTCTTACTAAAATAAGAAATTAATAAAGACTATTGGTTATTTTTGTTTAATATGAATAACAATTTTACTCAGCAAATAAAATGTATTTAGTACAGTTTAAGTATAATAATTTTAGGTTTAAAAGTAATTTTAAAATTTCATTTAACATGTAACAGCAAGTTGAAACTTCACTTTTAGAAAGCGGTTCGTACAATTTTAAAATTTTATTTAATCTCTAATGGCAAATTGAAAATTTGGAACTTTTAATTTATATAATTTTTTATTAAATTGTGTTCCTTAATGTATTTTTCCTTTACTGTACTTTCGAAATATTCAATCCCTTTTTCATAAATATTTCATAAATAATGTTGTCCTGTACCTATGCTTTCTAGTCTAGTTTAATAAAAAAAAACATTATAATTAAATATTAATCATACGCAACATATAAAGACCCAAATATAATATACATAAGCTGGCTTAAGTCAACTTAAGCAATTGTATGGCAAATATGGCAAACTATAATGCACTTAAAAAAACCTTTGTTTATTCAACACTTGTTTGTTAACAAATTTCTGATATTTAGAAAACAATTTTTTGCATAATAGTTTCTAGATTCATGTAAGTACATTGTAGTCACCTAAAAGTCTTCAATAAGTTGCTTAAGCTTTTGACAGAGTTTCCGTTCATTTTTTGACATTAGCTTCAGCCAGCTTATGCACATTACAGTTGGGACTTAAGACATCACCTTACTCGGCCATTATTGTATGCAATATTTTTTTTTAATGTTTAACATATTGATCATACGTCTAGTCGTGCAATAGTTTGTAGCAAAGAGTTTAAAGAGTTTAAAGAATTTTATTGTTTTTTTAACAAAAATGGTAACTAATATTTTTCAGGTATTATTATTGCAAATGGCTGAATAACACATAACTGGTACATTAATATAAACCATTTCAGCAGAGGAAAATATAAAAAAAATTCAAAAAAACAGAATAAATATATTTGAATTTCTTTCTCTAACAAAGCATGGACATTTTAGAATATACATTTTTAAGAAAATTGGGCCCCGAAAATTATGAATTAATTAAAAAAACACTTAATCTTTTATAATACAATTTAATAAAATTGTTGTGATACTAGAGTTACTACATTTTTGTTCTTCATCATTTACATTCAGGACATGAGAATAAGAAAACCCACTGCTAAAAAAGTATTTGTATTTTTTATTTTATGTTTTAAGTAAAAATACAATATTATTTTCCATAAATTGCGTTAATACTGAACAACGTTTATTAGTATTAAAACTAACTTTACACATAATGATAAAACGCAGTCCGTCCTTTGCTGTATATTTATTATCCAAAATTAAAGCACGTTTTATGCAGGGTTTTTTTGTGTTTTTATGCATTCGTTTATGTTTAAACATAATCTGTTAAAAATTTTAACAACTTCAATCAATGTCTGCTATCGTAACATTTCTCACAACAATTTAATGCAAATATAAAACCTGTACGTTAATGTGTACTTGTGCAAATTTAACATTAACTGAGTTTTATTGCAAATATGTGATTGAAGGTGGTGAACAATTTAATAATATTTAACAGAAACATATAGACTTTTTTCGAAGAAAGTGTCCTAATTTGTTTTATAAGTGTAAACAGACGTGTGTCTTGAATGTGATAATTTATTACAGCTTGGTTTTTGTTGATGCTTTTATTGTTGTTTATTTGCTTCTTAATAGTATTCAAAAGCACGTCGCTTAAACTGTGTCGCTTATTGCCTACACACTGTATGAAGAAGATATAATAAATTTCACATACGTTATGGCTATAGTCTAAAAATTTCATAAGTTTATATGTATGCTGCCATTAAGATACGAATGTAACTATAAATTACTACAATTCATTTGATATAATCAGACTCACATAGACACAAAGAACAAATATATGCGAGAGCGGTTAAAGAATATTTTTTAATTAAATAAAAACTATGAAATATTTCGGTTGAATAATTTTTTTAATTATTTTGTGATATAAAGTGATTATTTTTTTCTACATTTTTTGCATTTAAAATCGGTTTTTTAAATGTAGTAAAATTCAAATATTACTCACAATTAAACATTAGATTTCAGAACAATATAGAAGGAAAGGACAGCGATTAGAAAAAATATGTTCAATAAAGAAATCCCTTCTTTTCAGGTATAAATTAAACATTTTATGATATTAATCTTCAATCAATGTTTCAATAATTTATATACTGAAACCTACAATTGAAACCTATAATTGAAACATAATAAATAAAGTACATCAAATTCTGGTTTCAGACGGTCTTTTTATATGGTTTTGATTTAACACTGTTTGAAAATAAAAACACTAAATTTTTTACACGATTTTATTCCATTTAGTACGATTTAAAATCTGTTGGGATTAGATTTTTTGTCAAATTTAATTTTTGCGAAATATGTTCATATCACAAATTTAGGAGGAATTCCATTTGGTGCATACAAGCAAATTTACTTGTCAGATCAATTGAAATGTGTTAATATTTTCTCAACTATCAATGCTTCCCTAGCAGAAAACCTCGAAAACTACAAATACAAAATAAGACCGTAAAGCCATTTCTTTGGAAACCAAAATGGAAATTTTAGATCGCCTTCGAAGTCTCAACATTTCTTGGCAAAATGTTCGGTTAAAACGAAGCCACAGTAAGAACTGTAAAAGAATAATTTTCAATTAGGCAATATTGTAGAACGATACTATCTTTTTAATCTTCGTCATATACTACAGATGAAAAAAGTGCAAATACACATTATATATGTGAACATGAATTCTAAAAAAATCCTTAATTTTCACTAATTTTATGAGGTAATAGAGGTAAGGAAACAATCACCTATTTTTGCATGCAATCGATATCTTTTTTACACATTTTTTTCTGTAACCATTCTTCCGTGTATAAACAGAATTAGGTGTAAACCAAAAAAATTTCTCTCGTTGAGGTAGCAACAAATATAAGGTGTTAAAAAATAAAGAAAAATATAAAAGAAGTAGGCAGCTTTGGGTTGTGGTAGACTTCGTTCTCACCAACTGACGATGATAATTGAATACAATTTTTCTCGTATTCCTTTATCTGAGTTTGATAAGTTAAATATATGATGCTTAAAACTAAACACTACCCAAAGTATATATATACGAATAATTCGGAACACTAACGAAACTGTCTAGAAAACACATTCCAGTGCTAGTGTCTAAAATAACACTTTATCAATTTTTTTTTTTAAATTGAAAGAATTAAAAACGAACTTTATCCTGACTCCAAAATTAATTTTTATGTTAATAAAATATTTCGAGTAACAATTTAAATATTCTTAATACTAATGCAAATATTTTAAGATAACTAAATCACTCTGTTTTCATTATTTAATATAAAAACTAAGGAAGGAGTGAATAACTAGTACCTGTTTCTGTGCTACAAACAATCATCTCTTCCTAAAAAACATTTATTTTAAGTATAAATATGTTAGACTCGTCAACAGCGATATTTTATGACTGCTGTTGTACTCTGAGCACCAGTGGGCACCATTGATTGTAGGAGTTTGGTGGTCTCCTAAACCCCTTAATAAAGGGTTAAAACATCGATCCAGAATTTCCAATATCTGTTTTGTATAATAAGGGCGCTGGTCTACGCTTAAATTGCACTCTGTGTTAGGACCACCGTCAGGTAAGAGCATCATGCTAGGTACTGACGTTAAATCTTGACCACATTTAGACCATATAAAAAAATCTATTGGATGTATGTCGAGGTAATATGATGACTATTTTCCTAGATAGATAAGCTGGTTAAGTTTTCTTGTAAAAATTATTGGATTTCTGAAAGTAACGAGTGGTGATTTTTAATGAAAATTAGTAGTGGCAACTAATGAGCTTGATTTCCTAGATCAATTGATCTAGGAAATCCTCTGATCCAAATGTTGTTTTTTTTTTGCAGAAAAAATTCAATAATCAAGAACGCCACCAACGTATATGGGTTTTGATCTCTTCCCATTTGCTTGGTGAACTGCTTTTGGTGCAGGTATATGAAAATAAGTTTTGTAACAAAAAAAAAAATTAAATTAAATAAAATCACAATATTAAGACTAAAAGTAAAAATCTTAGCTCTGCCGAATTTTAATATTTTTGTAGCAACTTTTTTATTTACTTTTTTCTTAGATCAGCTATACAAAATTATTTTAAAAATCACGTATCATTTTTATTAAGATTAATTTCGTCTACATAACTAAAGCAATATAAGATTATTTTCGTAGCAGTACAAATTATTCTATACGTTGCTCTAATTTTGACCCTTTAATAATTATTTACCATTAGGAAAGTATTTTTATTAGATTGACTTTGATAAAGGTGTTTAAGGAATGATTGATGAATAAAATATTTAAGCTCAGTTATTAACACCATTTCGAAACTGGCTAGAATCTGTACCCTTGCAATGTGTGTATGAGGAAAAGATTTAACTTTCTTTTTAAAGGTATTTTATTTTGTATTTTTCAGCAACCCCATTCAGTGGTTCAATAAATTGATGATATAAAATCTGGCAAAAAAGTTCCATAAAAATATTTTATTTAATTGACAGTCGAAATGTGTCAGTTAAGGACATTTCCGTTTGCTGTCGTACATTATTTTTTCGCATAATATTAAGAAGGAAAAAAATATAACTAGCACATTCACCCATTGTTAATGTGTTTAAACTATAAGATGGGAGTGAACAAAAAATAATTTTTTGACAATAACAAGGATACTACTTTCCTTGACACAAATTTGGATTTTTATATTCTTTTTAATTTTTGGTAAAAAAAATTATGTTATTAATGTATAAACTGTGTATAGCAATATTTTTTCTTTGTATATAGTTTTGGTTAAGCACAAAATACACATTTTTATTCATAAAATGTTTTATAACTTTCTCTACACATTTTGCTTAAAAATATTTATTGAACAGAGATGTTATTTGTTTGCCAGCCTACTCTTTCACATAGTTTTAATTTTTGCAAATGCCCGACTTGAAGAGCTTAGTCATAAACACTTAATATATCATCCAGAAATTTTATTCTGCTAGTTAAATTGACATAATTCAAAACAAAACAAAGTCATAATTTACTATCGTAAAAAATATCATTTGTCTGTCAGGCTTATGCCATCATCGTCAACTGCACGTTTATTATCATATGAACTGAATGTCAAGCAAAATTTAGTATAATTTTGTTTTATTCATTTTTGTGTCTGAATATTTATACCTTATCTTTGTTTAATAATACACTATTGCTCATGTAGATACACGGTTAGAAATTATTTAAAACTCTTAGTGCGAGATGAATTAGTAAATGAATTCTTTTCTAAAAAATATACCAAAACACTAAAAAATAATTATATTTGCATATGATTTGGCGTTTGTAAAGTTAGAAAAAAAAATCATCAAAGTAAGTTGTTATAAAAGTGCATCGTAAAATTGTCGATAGCTTAACACTTAACTATTAATTGATATAACAACTCAGAATTCAAAAAGGCATGACATTCATTAGTCTAAAAATTTTGTTTCATTTTTATATTATTTTCAGTGTATTTTTCAAAACAAAGCCAGATATATTCATAAATTCTGCAACGAAATATAGACCCATGAACATGTGACAAATGTGTAATTTATAGCCACACCAAAGTCACTAAAGTATCCTTTCATCAAAATCATAAATTTTATTTTTACGAGTTATTATTGACAAAAATTGGCATAAAAAAAACAGTAAAGAAAAATATCATATAAAATACATGTGCTTATGTTAACAGACATGTCATTTTCACAAAACGTATATAATCTTTAAGGCAATATATAAATAACTATATATATATTTTATGGCAGGGTTAAGTAAATCCTTTTGACTTTTTAAATAAAAAGAGCATCCCATTGTTGGGGTAAAGTGTGGCCAAAGAAAAACAAAGCAAGCGAGCTGTTGGCAGTTAAAAATTAGTCTGGCAATAACAGTTAATATTGCTGGGTTAAGTGACATAATAATTACACTTTTTATATTATATAGAACACACTAAGGCTACAATAATGCTACTCATCCTAAAAAAGATGTAGTTATTTTTGGTTTCGCGGTTTGGTCGCTCAGTTCATTGGTTTAGCACATGAAAGTTATATGTGTTTCCTAACTATCCTTAATCTCACTTACCACGTAATTGATCTATTAGGTATAATTTTGTGCAAGCAAGTGATTATTTGTGTTAAAAGTTTAACAATAAATAAAAGTAGCAAATGTGAATTTTAATATATGTTAATATATAAATATAAAAAAATCAGGTATGTTCTGTATTCTACTTTGAAGTAAAAGTAATTTGCATTCACTTCAATTTGACTCTTTGGTGTTCTGCATTCTAGTTTTTTCTCATTTCTGTTTTGTTTTCGAAAAGTAAATCGTAGTGAATGGCCATGTTCTATAAACTATTTCTACACAAAAAAGAAGTAGTTCAAAAAAACTTTTAAATTTCATTGTGAAATGGAAGGCCTTCACAGAAATATGTAATTACAATGAAATAAAACGATAATTTGAAATTAAAAATTTACATATTTTTTTAGGAGAAAACATAACAACACCGCGCACGATGCAATATTGTTGCGTTTTGTAAAAAACAATCCTGACCCGGCAAAAAGATTTACTAAAGAAGACCATATAAATTGGCAAAGATGGGAGTAGTGCACTAAATTTTTATTGAAATTAGCTTAACACTACCGCTAAATAGTATTGGAAAAAAATTTATTGCACAATTTTTTTTTTGCAGCTTTGTACTTGCAATCAATGAAAAGCTGCATTTAACACGCTCTCACTAAACTTTAAAAAATTGTGTTTCAAATCTAGTGCAAAATTTCTAAGTTGCACTCAAATTAGTGGAGAAAAAAAAGTTGCAAAATATTGCAGATTGCTCTGTTTTTAAATAAAGTAATTAAATCTTAGTGCAAACATTTTTTTAACGCACTATCACCAATATTGATTTTGAAGTCATAACTAGAGATCAAAAATATTAACGCAATAATTTTGCAATATCTGTCAGTGTGAGTAAGGATTGCAAAATTAGAGCTTACCGTCGAATTGAACAGGAATGGGGTCCTCCAACAGGGAAAATCTAATAAAATGAAAAATTTAGTGGGGAAAAATCGCACATAATAGTTCGGAGGCTGGAGCTACTGGTGGAGAACCATTCAAAAAATTTCAAAAATTGTGCGTTCAAAATGAAATCAAAATTGCAGTAGAACTCAGTGAAAATTGGGTGAAAATGTTATTCCCACTAGCAAAGCTGCTACCCCAACTCCAAAACATCAGAGAAACAAAAACCTGAGGTACGTCTTTAATTAAATTTGTGTTGATGTGTATCAACTTGAGAATCCCTTTTGCGTTTATACGAAAAATACAATAGCGGAATTCAGTGTTTGATGCTAATGATCTTGCTAAAGTGCAAGTCCATATCTTGGTTTTTTTGTGAAAGCCAACAACAAAATACCAAATTTTCTGGATAATTAAAAAAAAAAATTTACATTTTTTTTCAATCCAAATGAAAAATCAAACCAAACTGCTACTTTTGCAGAACATCAAAAATAAAAATTTTAGTTTTCAAATCGTATTTTACTTTCATTCTACTACATTTCTGGAATATGTGTTTTCAGAACAACTTTAAAGTATTAAAAAATATCGGTCACTTTAAGAAACCTTTTTTCGGTTTAATCGAATAGGTGAGTTTTTTTTTTGGTTGCTTCTTCTATAATTATAATAAAACAAAAAACTGTGGCACGAAATAATGCTCAAAGAGCCCCTTGGAAGGTAGGAAAGTAGGGTTCTCATATATAATAGAAGAACCTTAAGCTGGATAACTGCATTAGTGAAAGGTCATGCAAATTTAAAGTATCATCCAGCCAAGATGAAATTAGAATAAGATAATAATTGCAGACTATGCCTTGAGAAAAGGCTGAGAAGGTACATCACATTTTGTGTGAATATCCGGCTTTGGGTAGCATAAGACTTGTAATGTGGATACCATGAGGGAACTAAACCGTAGACTAATACTTGTGATTACTAAAGACTCGTTGATGAGAAGAAGGCCGACATCACCAGTCAACAGACTGACCATCAATAAATTCAAAAGTAAAGGCTGGAGGTAGCATCTGACTCAATGAAACTAAGGTTCCCGTAAATTACAAATTGGTTGCCTATCATCATATAATCATTGTTGCCGGAAAGGGGTCAAAAGGGGACTCAATGAGCAAGTTTTCTGCTTCGAATGCCTCGGTCGAAGCAAATGGTCTATTTCGATATTCCTTCATAATTAATAATAAGTGGATGTTTGATGTATCCCTAGAATTTTTTATAGTGCTGGGCAAAAAAAAAACATATTTTCATTGTAGTTATCTTTTAAATTCATATATCAGGTTCTCAGTCATTAAAGCATCATCCCAACATCAAAGTCGACTGATATTGTAGGATTTTTTAGTGCAGCGGTAGTATCAAGTATTTTTAAACACTTTGATTTACGTTTGATTTAACCAATGATTCAGCTCTTCGTAGTTAGAACGATTTTTCTAATATGATGGAGCCGCTGTAATATTTTCAAAATCTTGTTTAAAACAAATATAAAATAGTGGGACTTATCTATATAATTAATAGGCAAACACGTTTTTTGTAATCCCTTTTACGTCCGTAATACTGCACAGATTTTGGAAAGACTTATATGGTTTTAAAGCTTATTCTTCACAGATGTGGACAATCTTAATTTTATTTAAATCGTTTCAGTACTTTAGGAGTAATACGTCTATAAAGTTCTTACTAACACCAATAAACAAATATTAGACCACCCATATATCCAAATGTGTTATTTTCCGCTCCCCGCGCATTTTCGGTTATTTAAGGAGTAAAAAATACGTTGTGTATAAAAATTTTGTTTCTAAACCATAAACCGGCCAGACCCCTCGCATTTAAGTGGTAAAAATGGCCTAAAAAAGCTGTAAAAAATATATGTGGCTTTATAAGTCAATAACTCTTAAACTGAGAGGTTTTCGTGATTTAGTTATATGAACTTTTTTCGTTATAAAGGGACAAATAGTTTATTCCTACAAACTTTTACCCCATGATAATGCGTTAGTGGTTTTTTTAGCGCTTCAATTCGAAGGTTATCTTGAAACTGAACTTTGAGTGGTTTTCATTCGTTTCTGGGGCATGTAAATACAAACTCTTTTCATCATGAGATAGAACATTTTGTGCTCATTTAGTATGTGGATAAAGGTTTTTTGAATGTTGTCCATTTTATGGCTTAATGACCAAAAACTGACTCAGGCCTGCAATATTATTAAGTAATTTTAATATTGAAACTCTTGAAAGTGCGCAATTCCATTATTTGCATTTTTTTCTAAGTGTTAACGAGTCAGTTTAATAGTAAATAAACATTATATTTTACCGATTAATCGAATAAAATTTAAAAAATATTCGATTAATCGATCAGTTTTTATGTTGTTTTGAACGTAATTTAGTTAATATTATTATCAAAGATTCATTTACTTTACGATTAATCGACCAAAACCGGAAATATTATTAATACTAAACTTACAAGATATAAACTCTTTCGGTTTTTTAAGTTGATGAATAGTATTTTACGCCAGAGACAGGTTTTAGTCCGTTTTTCGTAAAATAAATGATTGTAAGATAATATATTAGCTAAACTACGTTCAAAACAACATAAAAACTAATCGATTAATCGAATATTTTTTAAGTTTTATTCGATTAATCGGTAAAATATTATGATTATTTACAATTAAACTGATTCACTAACACTTAGAAAATGCAAATAGTAGAATTGCGCACTTTCAAGAGTTTCAATATTAAAATTGCTTAATAATATTGCAGGCCAGAGTCAGTTTTTGGTCATTAAGCCATAAAGTGGACAACATTCAAAAAACCTTTATTCACATACTAAATGAGCGCAAAATGTTCTATCTCATGATGAAGAGAGTTCGTATTTACATGCCTCCAGAAATGAATAAGAACCACTCAAAGTTCAGTTTCCACTTACGCTCTATCATGGGTTAAAAGTTTATATGAACAAAGTTTTTGTCCTTTTATAACGAATAAAAAGTTTATATAACTAAATTACGAAAATCTCACAGTTTAAGAGTTATTGATAATTTAATCCAGACATCTTTTTACAGATTTTTAAAGCCATTTTTAACACTTAAATGCGAGGGGCCTGGCCGGTTTACATTTTAGAAATGAAATTTTAATGCACATCTCAATTTTTGGTCCCCAGATAACCGAAAATGCGTGGGGAGTGCAAAAAATAATACTTTTGCAAATCCCATACATTTCATGGGTGCTCTAATATACATGTTGTTCTCTTAGCTCGAAGTCGAAAACACAAGTAAATTTTAAGAGAAATACGAGCGCTTTCGTTGTTAAGCGTGGCCATACTTTTTCTTCCAAGTATTTATTTTATTTTATTTTATTGAAAAGGGGCAGCGAAGCGCACCAATGATATCTAGTTTTTATTATTATACCACCTCCAGGAATACTCTAACCAGCATTTAGCAGGTGGAGATTTAAACAAAAGAGTTTCTGTTGTTGAACAGTAAACGCTTTTCAATTTAAAACATAACGATTTCTAATTTTAAAATAACACTTCTTTGGTAAATATAATAAAATAAATATAATTAAATAAATATAACAATTCAATAGTTTCTTAGAATCCTTTGATAAAAATAAAAACTTTTCTTTAAAATAATAAAATTTTTCGAGAGTAGAAAATAAATTCTTGTTAAGTTAAGAAATATTTTTTTCAGTTAAGAAATATTTTTTTAGGTATGTAGGCAAACTGGCGTCTCTGCGTTATTTATGTAAGCCCATATTATTATATTTTTATATATACATATATACATATAATATTTACTACATACATATCCATATGTATGTATTTGTTTCTTCCCTTATGTGTACATAAAATTGACATACATATATAAGGCAGAAGTTTTTATTTATTTAACATTCATACGAAAACAAAAATAAAAATAAATAAAGTTAAATCTACAAAACATGTTAAAATTATTTTTAAATCATAAAAATAGGGTTCAAAGCTTTAAACACTAACAATAACAATAATGTTAAAAAATAAATATAAATTTGAAAAGGGTGTTCCCATGCATCGAAAATTGTAATTTAAATAAAAAATAGATAAATGGTTTTAACTTATATACTCGTATGTATACATATCTATTCGATTATCTACATTTGTATTTTTTTGTAGAAAAACTTGAGTAAAAATCACAACTATAGGGTCTTAAGTATTCAGAATGTTTATAAATGATGCAATGGAATACTACCGTAAAAACATTGTCAAAAAAGAAGCACTAAAAATTAATCGACAGCAGTAACTTCAAATAGTCTGTAATTTTATGAAATGTGTTTTTTTACATTATTCTGTTCATAGTTTTTTCATATAATTAATGGAATTATATGAAAACATAATAACATTGCTGAGAGAATGATAATCCAAAAATGAAAACATAAGAAAAATTAAAATAGATAATGTTTCAGGACTATTTTTTGTGACTATATTAAATATTAATTCTATTTCATGAATTTTAGTAGTTTAGTAGCCGCTATCATAATCAGGGCAAGTTTTCTAAACTTTTTGTTTGAAGAAATACTTTATTAATATTTCCAAGCTTCATCCCAAAAATAATCCATTTTTGATAGTTCTTCCAAAAATTTTAATATTTCGGTCATTCAAAAATTTGAATATACTCGACATATTCAAAGAGTCTACATTTTGATCGACTATCTTATGGCGACTGATATTGAACGTATATTTTCAATGTAATATACAGTTCTGTACGACAATCGAAGATCATTTAAGTCTTAAAACATAAGTCGATTACGGATGGCAAATGAACTTCAGTTGCGTTGCCAGTTGCCAAAACGATATTACGGATGGCAACTGGCAACTGGCAACTGACGTTATGTTATGTTTTTCTGGTTGCTTTGAAGATTTTTCACTTGAAAAATGCTGTTAAACAGAAAATAATGTTTTTTTTTTGTTAATTTATTTTTTAATGAAAATTGAAATACATTTTTTCGCCTGTAGATTACAAAATGATAAAAATGACCATCAAACAACAATTTGAGCTATTACTACAAGAAATGGAACATAACCGACATATTGCTCGTAGTAACCGAGGATTTGGTGACACAAAAGAATGCACTGTAGGAGCTTAGAAAGAGATTTACCAAAAGCTCAATAATAGTGGACCACATTCAACAGAAGAATGATAGAAGGTGTGGATCCATTTTAAGCCAAATTATTGAAAAAATGGCTCAAAATAAAAGAGCTTAGCATTTCCATGATTGATTTTTATTTTATTTTTGTTCGCTTTGTATGCTAATTTTATTTCACTTATTTCTCTTTTCTTACTTGTTTTTTATTTGATATTTTAACACTTTTTTTTATTTAAAAACTAACTTTCTACCACTTTTCTTTCAGTTTCCGATCTGTCGAAATAACGATTTCGATAAATTCTTGGCAACTGAAAAAGTTGCCCTGCATAATCAGAATTTTTTCGGTTGTCATGCGATTATTTTGAGGTCTTGTCTCAAATATTATTTCAAAGTATAGATACTAGGTTTCCTCGATGAAAATAGCATACTATTTATAAATGATGTGATCTTTTTGCTTACCTAAAATGAGTATTGCTACCTATTACGACATTTAATATAATATAAAGGGTGGTTAAATTTTAAGGGCCGATGTTGATTATCAGACAAATTATTTAGGAAATTATTGTCATTTCTTTCAATTTTGATAATATTGGTTGGCTCAATAATGCATGGAACAAAATATCGGGAAAATGGCCGCCGAAACCTCGGCTGTACACCTCCATCCTATGCTCCAAATTTTCGATGACTCTGAGGCATAATTTAGGTTCTACGCCGTTATTGAGCCGAATTATTTGACTGCTTTAGCTTTTGAAGAATTTCAATGGTATCAAATCACATGAGATAATACGTGAGATAAAACGGCCATTGTATTTGTCGCGCAAAAGCAACGCTCGATTATGTATCTTTCCATGGTTCAAATTGAGTTAGTCTGAAATTGAGAAATGTCAAATTAAATACAGAAAACAACTTGACGCTTAAGTGTCGCTCACATTCAATATCGGCCCTTAAAATTTAACAAACCGAAATATACTCCATTACATAACAAACCTATGGTTAAATAAATGGCTTTGATAAATTTAGAATAGAAGCATTCTTTTAATATTTCTTCTAATCAGTTTCAAATTAAATTTCAATTATTTTCTTCATTGATTTAAATATATATTTGGTTAAAACAGAACAAAAAAAAACATAATAAGAATTAATTGCATCAATTAATTATTAAGCAAATTTTAATCTGAAACAAATTAAAGCCTTTAATTAATGAAAGTAATTTTTTCTGTGTACATTTACAGCAGCGAAGATCGGAATCAATTTAAGTCTGTCACTGCGTATTTCGATTCGAGAGAAAAATCATTCGAATTTGGGGGACTTATACACAGTGTTCGAAAATATTTTCTTTTGAATCGAAATACGTAGTAATCCTCCTGGTTATTTATTTATTTACCAAAAATGTTGTCGACTTTTGGTAAAGGATATTAAGGCATCTGACAATAAAAGCTTTGATCCTAACTTTAACTTTATTTAGAAGACACCCTTTATAAGCATACGGATAACGAGTAATTGTTTTGTTATGAGTAAAAAGAATAAGAAAATACAAACAAAATGATAACAATGAAAATAGAAACATAGAAAAGCAGTAACAATAGAGAAGCAAACAAATATATGTATATCCAATTATAAAAAATATATAGAAATATATATAGGCAAATGTATGTATATTAAACAAAACACTTATAATGAGTTTGTGTTTTAATGTAAATAAATATTATTGTAAATAAAAATATTTTAATTTTTGTTTATACGAGTACAGGGAATGACATCATAAATATTAGCTTTTAAGAAAACTGTATTTTTTAGAGTGCGAATATTCCTTTGTCGTAAGATACCAATTTCATAAAAATAAATTTGTAGTTTCTATTTACAAATTTTTAAATAATGTTGTTGATATATTTTGGTTGTTGTATAATTTGGTTATTTTGTGAAATACATACTTAGGTAGTAATGTGATTACATTATTTTTTTTAATTATAGTTAATTTTTAAAATTTGGTAAGAATACTACGATTTAAGTGTGGCTATAAAATTCTGTCAAACTGTTCGCTTCATAAATCTAATCTAATTTTACTGACGCCATTAAATTTGTTAATGGAGAAATCTCCTTTCTAGAATTTGGTTCAGTTTCAATTTCATATGATAATGTGGTTAAAGATATTCGTAAACTTATATGAAATTTATTTGAACTATTTTTGAATTAATAAATTAATTATTTAGGCTTAAGTTCTTAATTATAAAGAGATAAAGAAAAATTAGATACCAGCAAAGCAGAATGCATTTCCTAGACAGCTACGTCCGTCATCAGTACTCTTTGTATCAATCTACCCGGTAGTTTCAATTTCTATTTAAACAAACTTATCAAAGAAATAGAATCTGAGAAATTTTAATTTTACATTATATTACATAGATGATAGAGCTTTTTGAAATTGTTTTACACTTGTAAACTCTATTTATTTTTCATATTATACTACCAAGCAAATATTTTTCTTTATTTTAATTCTCTTTATATATTTTCTTTTATTTGAAAATGGGGTATATCTGTCTTGCTATTAGCTATCCTTTGGTTAGCAATTAACAACAATTAGATATTTTTATTTTACAAATATATATTTTGATTATTAACACAATAGTGTTGAAGTTAAGAATGTCAAAACCGTGCCCGCTCTGTGAAATTATATGAATTTTATTTGAACTATTTTTGAATTAATAAATTAATTATTTAGGCTTAAGTTCTTAATTATAAAGCGATAAAGAAAAATTAAATACCAGCATAGCCTAAATAATTAATTTATTGATATTCGTAAACTTTATAGAATCTATGTGTTTATTTATTTATAATTTATTAGGATTTTAAAAGAATTTTATTTGTTAAATAGCCAATATAACCTTATATGTTGAGGCCTTTAATCATAAATAAATAATAAATAAATGGGATAATGATAGATTTTCCCTTTTTTATTAAAAAAATGTTCTTTATAAATTTAAGAATTGTTTTCAATAGATCTTTTAAAAATGATTATATCAATAAATAAATCAAAACCAAAATGCAAATATTAAAAAAATTTAATTTCATAATTAAGTTTTTACGCTCTTTTTTATAAAAATATTTCTATTTATTTTTATTTTTATATTCGATATTTCGCTACACCATTGGGTAGCAGCGTCAGGAAATGAAAATAGTTTTATAATATCTAAATGAATGAAAATATTAAAATGATTGACAAAATTGTTTGTCAATCAAATTTAAAAAAAAAAAATAACATTTCAAAACATTCAAAAACAAAATTTTCAAAAAGAAATAAAATGTTACTACCCTGAAGGAAATTTAGGGCAATTGCCCCCATGTCACCACTTTTGTCAACTATTATGGTGACTCTTTGGCGACACATTGTCAACAAATCGTCTACATTTTTATATTTAAAAAAAATATGTAAAATCAATATAAATTGTGTTTCAAATCATCAAAACGGCATAACACCTTACTGGACATTCAGGCGGAGTATAAAGTTTTGTTAGACAGAATTGTAAAGTAAAATATGGTTGCTATAAACCTTATTTTTCCCAAGTAGGAGTGAGTAAAAATTAAAAGATCGGGACGCTATTTTAGCCATTAGAAAAAAAAGAGATTGCGTGATTATCCATATGTGTTTAAAGTTTTAATATGTAAACAGTTTGTTGTTTGTTTTAAGTTTTGTAATATTTTGACAATTATTTTTTTTTTTCATAATATTTAGATGTTAATTCAACTTTTAGTGAATTTTTGGATAGAACGCTTCGAGCAGCATTTCAGCGGCAAGAAAGGAAACTTTGTAAACAAATACGTCGAGATAAAGCAAAATCAAACGAAAAACAAATGGCTAAAGACACTTCAAACAAAGATTAATTTTTAAAATATTTTTAACAGAAATTATTTATAATCATACTCTTAACAATCTTATTGAATTGTTCGTAATTAATTTTAACTTAAATTTTTTATAATCATAGTCTTAAATTGTTCATATTAACATACGAAAAATTTTAATTTTTAGATTTTATGTTAGAAAACCGTTATGAATTATCACTTTTTAGTCATTTATTTATTTTTTAATAAATCCACAAAAGTTAAGAAAATATGCATTTTCATTGTCTAATCTATTTCAGAAAAGTACCAAAAGTGTAGACTAGAATTACTAAAATGTACTAGTGAATCACTAGTTCCAATGTCTACATATGGTCCCAAAAGAACTACCTAGTCAATAGTACCAATGTCAGTAGTGGATTTTCAATGACATGCACATGTTAAATGTCTATAGTAAATAGCATTGTCTGGGGTATAATGACACTAGTACTGGTGACTGTGTCAATAGTAAGTCTGTACAGATTCACTATTGACATTTTCTGCAGGGTACGAATGATAAAAACATTTTTAAAACCTATGCATATTTAAATATCTACATAAAATTTCTTATATTAAAAAATATTCAAACTATTTTTAGAAAAACCAAAATAATTTCACATTTATACATACATATATGTACATAAATTACAACGGAAAAATTACAAAAAAAAAAAAAATAAAGATTCTATTATACTATTATTTTTTATATACTAAATGTCTATAATTCTGTGCAACATTTTCTGTGTCGGCTTTAAAACTTATTCTTTTTTCAATCGGATGTTTAATTATTTGTAAAATTTCTAACATATAACGACGTTTATAATTATTTTCCAAATTTAGAATTGATACATTTTCTTTGTTGTACCTCCATATACTTTATTACAATTCTCTTTATCAATTCCCTTACAAGGTATTTTATACACTAAATTTCACATATCTAATTTTTCTATTATATCTTTTGGTTTGCTAAATAATCTATTTAATGTATTATACGTTCTATATGCCATCTTGTTGTTAACTGTATCAAATATTTTTGATTTTTCCAACCGTTAAGATAAATCCTGTACATAAGTTATCGATTTATAATTATATCTTTGGTTCTGTCTCATTTCTTGTATTTGGTTTTATATTACTTTCGTATTGCCTTATTAATCTATTAATTAGCTGAATTGGGAAATTGTTTTCGCTTAATATCTTTTTAATTTTATCTATATTCTTTCTGTGGAATTCTCTGTCACTAATGGTTCACACTCTTTCTATTAAATTGTTTGCTGTATTTATAATTATTCGTTTATTTTGTTGAGAATAATAACTAATAATTCTACCCGAAGCTGTGGGTTTTTGATACCAATCCATTATCAATTTTTTCTTCTTCCTAATTATTAAGGTATCTTCCTAATTATTTGTAAAAAAATTAAGCTACAAAATATCCTAATAAATCCTATAAATTAGGTAATTTATGTTAAAAAAAAATTGGACCAAAAACTATAGCATTAAACAAGAAAAAAAAAGACAAAATTAGTATTTTAATAGAATAAAATTAGCATATATGTTTAAATAGCATTAACGTAGTTGTTGTACTGTGTTAAATCTAACAACTTTTGGCCAGAAATAAATGAAAACTAAAATCACAATTCAAAAGTAAAATTTTACAGCTAAACAACTGCATTTGATATCGATCGAAATTTATTTACAATTTACATGGAAATTACGATTGATATTGATTGCCTTCGATTGGGTCAAGAATAATTAGATGATTATTAAAAAAAGAACAAAGAAAAAATCGAGTGCTTTAAAAATAGCCTTTTAGAAATCAAAATAAGTGTTATACTGATTATGCCATCTTTAAAAATTACAATTATACACGACACATTCCCAGTTCGATTTGATAATTCTTGTTTGATATTTTTTGCTTTTTTTCTTGTAGAATGTAATCTCATTAACATCGAACACTTTTTTTTGGTTTAATTATGTCTTTGCTTTCTTTATAATTTTTGTGTGCTTTTTTTTGTGCTTTCACTAGACAAGGCCGGAATTCGATAAATTTACGATGAAAACTAGAATAGAAAACTACATGTGGTAAGTAACGTAAATTGGTTCGGAATTTAAAAACGAATTATTGATATAAGTATGATTTACGAGTGATGCTTACATTCAAATGTAGCATTATAGTTCATGGCCTTAAATCTTTTCTTTTTGCGGCCATTATATAGTATATATATATATATATATATATATATATATATATATATATATATATATATATATATATAGACCTTAAGTGACTTAAAGTCACTTAAGGTCTTTGATAGAGGCATTACCAATCAATCCATAATAAAACTTTTTTCAGTTATTAAAAAAAAAAAATTATTATTAACCACTAAAATTTATTTTACAAATAACAAAAGTTTATTGTTAATAAAAACAAAAATTACCAAATAGAGTTTAAAAAAGTTTCCATTGAATTTTCACCCACTGTATATCCTCCCTTATGGTATCATAGAACATATACATATAATTTGTGTTGTCTGTAAAAAAAAAGACAAAAAAAAAATAACAATAAGAACGGAACATAACCAAACAAAAATAATAAAATATACTAAAATTTATATCATTGTAGCTCTACGTAATATACATACATTAGGGTGGAACGAAAAAATATTTTTTTCAATTTCAATATGTAATAGCGATAAAAAGTTGCCATTTGCTATTGTTAAGTCAATTGTAAGGTTTGAAGAAGGGTAATAGCTGCCGGAAACCAAAATGCGGCAGATCCGAATAGATTGAAACTTAGCAAATTTCAATATATTTAGATCTGCAAAAACTGTATTATAGAACTAAAAGGACCATTCTAAGTACATTAAATAAGTTTTAGTCAAAGAAAAATCATGACAATATCATATCTACCTCTATCTTACTACACCAAAGAAAAAAGTAATTAAAAAAAAATATTTTCCTCATATTTTATTAATAAAAAAGAATTAAAATAATAATAAAGGTTATAAAATGACGATGAACACAAATGTTTGTGTTCTGCATTATTTAAGGCATAGTAGTAATGAAATTAAAATAATAATAAACATAAAAGACATCGATAAAAAAACAAATATAACTATAAGATCTAAAGAGAAAAAATTATATTCAAAGCTTTAGCGACACGTCAAGACGTGGTTCATACAATAAAACTTTGTAGAATAACTTTTCATATAAAAAGACAAAATGTAACCACTATTTGAACGGGTAATACAAAAAAATATTTTTTGCCCGATATCAACGTTCCACCCCAGTAGGTTATCTGATACTTTTAAAAGTATTTGTGTAACTAAGCTCATTTATATTGATTTAATGGCGTATTACCTTTACTTTACTTGGGGGCATATGACTTCCACAAACCTTCTCCATATTACACGGTTTGACGCTTCTTCCCATGGACTTCTCGGTTTTAATTCCGTTTTAATTCGTATTGTGCATCGGCAGATGTTTCTTGGTCGACCACGATTTCTTCAGTCTTATAGATTCCACTTCAACGACATTTATGTAATATTATCAGGATTTTTCCTGATGGTATAACCAATTTTTTTATCAGCTTCAATATGGGTTCATGTTCCACTGTTGCTTTGTTGCTTATGTTGGTATTCCAGAATATTTTACATATGATTCTAAGGCACTTGTTAATAAATACCTGTAGCTTTTGAGGGATGACATTCGATCGAGTAGACAAATGCTTTGAACATTTTGAGCTTGGTTCGCCTAGATATTTTTGAATTTCTTTATATTGACTTCAGTAGTCCACATGCTTCTCATGCTTAATTGAGTATTGTTTACATTAGTTTTCGGACCGCCGTTTGTTGTCATTATACTTCCTAGATAGCAGGTGCTATCTACACACTCGATTGGTTGACCTTGTAGCATGATATTTTCTATACCAGTGTTGCTGATTTTCATGACTTGGGTTTTCTTGGATATTTATGTCAAGTACAACATTACAAGCCAGTCTTTCCAAGTCTTAAAAATACTGCTTTTATAAATCCTTGCCGAATTTCTTTTAGCATATTTTTATATGTTTTGACTCTTTTACAACATGGGACCTGGCATCGCCGGTGATGCCAGATCGAGTTGTAATAGTAAAGCAGCCTCCCGAATTTTATTTCAGAAATAACTTGCAGATCATTAAGCACATTGCTGAGCTGATATCAATTTGAGACATGTTACATATACTTCAATAGCCATTTTCTGCGCTTGGAATTATACCAATTAAGGAAATTTTCATCTTAAATTAAAATGGGATGCAGCAGTCCCCTTATTTTTATCAGAATTAAACAAATAAAGAGCTTAAGAAACCGTTGCCTCCGAAAGATTCTCCAAAAATTATGACCAAGAACCATATCAAATGAAGGTCTATGAAGAACTACTCTTCAGCAGAATATGAACGCCGAAACAAGAAAGATAAAATATGGATATATTGAGACACTCTGCAAAAATCTAACGATCAACCTCTCTATGTTGTACTGGCCTAGAACCCGCAAGGTGTGTGACGTCGTGGAACACCATAAACAACATGGCACCGAACTATTTTTAGCGAAACCGCCAAAGCTATTAACGAATTAAAATTACCAGCACGTGACAGAAATAACTGGTAATCTTTTCTAAAATCCTTAAGCTCCTAAATATTGAGTATTTATTTTAATAATTATAAACAAGCAAACAAACACTTACGACAATCAAAGTTGTTTATCGAATATTTGCTGTTAATTGAAACCGATTGAATTTATTTAAACGTGATTAGTCATATTTTTAACCCTAGAATACTAACGCTATTTAATACTAACGCCACGTAAATTTTACGTACTGAGAATTTTGTTCAATTAATGTGGTTCTTTCAGCAATTTTTTATTTTAATAGTTGTTATATATTAATGTTATAAATTAAATAATAATTCATATATGAAAGTAAAGAAAAACAATTTTAATGGCAAAGTAAAACTACATGTTTGCGATCAAATCAAATCAGAACTGAAATAAAATAAATGTTCAATAAAGGTTAATGCATTATTTGCCTACTTTTATTTGATGATCCCTAAATACTGCCACGATTTTACAAACGTGTCAATATGTGGGTATCATACGTTTCTTTGATTGGTGACAAAATTTGCTATTCCTTTTCTTGAGAAAGTTCGAAAGCCGGGTCGATTTGAATAATTTTGTTCATACTTTCTTTTAATTTTTATTAGAAGCTGGAAGTGCTATATTTTAAGCATATGCCAATTATTTTTCGAAGTAATTTTTATCTGTTGCAGGTTCATGGCTCTCAAAATCCTTCTCCTCCTCTTTAACACTAACGTAGTTGGTGTCTCTAAAGTCGCTGGAAGTTATTAATGCCGCAACATCTTCACAGTTAAGAACGCGCTTGGAATTTTTCGGTTTTTAATTGCCTTTATCATTTATTACATAAAATACTTTTACAAATTTATACTCATTACTAACGCCACGTATAATTGATAATACTCTTATTACTAATACCATGTAAGTTTTACGTATAGCCTAGGGTTAAGTAAAATTATACTTACTCAACTATGGAAACAGAAATTTTTAAAAAGCATTATTTGAGATACCCCAAAGACATCTAGTTCAACAGAAAATGTCAAATCTTTTTGTTTATATTCCAAGTTTAAGTAAATATAATAATTTAAAATAAAGTTTTTCTAAAAAGTTGCTAAAAGTTGTAATTTATTGTACTGTTTGATCTTTTTAAAAGTAGACCTAAATCAACTAAAAAGTTTTTTTTCAAATTCCACACGTGTTACATAAAACATCTCAATTCTCTTCCTTGTTGTCATTGTAAAATAAAACTTATCTTTTAACAGTCTAATATTGACTTGTGGTAATATGAATGATTCAATACAGTTATACAAAGTAAAAACACTTCTACAGGAATTCTCAAAAATATTGTTATTCTTAGGTATTTGTAAAAAACAATTTATAAAAAAATTTATCTTAAATTGAACACAGAGATAGACAGACATACTACGTTATAACTATAAAATTATAATGGTAATTGGCATAAAACTGGTATCGAGTAAAAATAAATACATAAATTACCAAAATGAAACTTCCAACACTTTCAATTTAAATAATTATTTCATGTATTTTATTTGAACTATTTTTGAATTAATAAATTAATTATTTAGGCTTAAGTTCTTAATTATAAATAGATAAAGAAAAATTAATAATTAATTTATTAATTATTTCATGGCAGCATAAATATTTAAATAAAATATTATTTCCCAGAAAAATTATAAGCAACTACATTTCCAACATTTGGTTTAAAAAAAATATAGGAAATTATGATTTTAATCCCTTTTTTTTCTCCAAAAATATTGGCTAAAATGGTGAAACATTTTTTGGTTTGAGTTTTTCATATACCAGGGAGAAAGTGTGATCAAAGGCAGAATTTTATTTTGATGCCTTTGAATTTTCTCCAGGTTTGAAAGTGAGGCAGAGCCCCATAACTGAATCCAATAACACCATATGGTTTGAGGATCAAATTATACAGAAGATGTCTGCAATCTATGATTATTAGTCTACACAAAATTATATTTCCTTTGACATTTATTTTGCGGATATACGAGTATATTCAGGATATTATGTTGAATATTAGCCCTTCTCAATTTTTTAATTAATATAAGTTTAATGTTTTGATTTTTACAATGTACAACAAAAACAATAAAAAATAAGAATTTGATGAAAATTTACTAAAAAAAATTAGATAATAATTCGGAATTTTATAATACTTTCACAATAAAAAAAACGACAAAATGGTGATGTGCTTTTGATAAAAATGTTAAGATATTAATAAAAAAAGAAATAATCTATTAATTTTACATTTTGTTTATTGTAACATATGTATTTTACTTTAACATACGTAGTATAAGGTAAAGTATAGTATTCATGAAAAAAAACGAGGTCGGGATTTCAACGGCTTTATACGTTTTGAGGTCTTCTAAATCCATTTTGGCTGCATTCGCGATGATATCTGTGGGTGGGTGGGTGCTTCTGCCACTAATTTTGTGGAGTTTTTACAGGTCATACGGTTTGTCATATCAAAATACAATTTATTATGCGCCTTTAGTATATGGAAACTTAGAGCTGTATAAATTTTGAGGATCGGCAAGGGGAAGGCGTAATTTACTTAACACCCCAAACCGAAAATAAATAATTTTTCGATTCGAATATACTTTGAACTTATATTCCTTATGATTTTTTATTCAAAACTCAATCATATTTTAATTTTAAATATTATGGGTCAAATTCTTTAAAAAATATATCTGTTTTATAAAAGGCTTATAAAACAAATTTTCATGAAAAAATTGTTTAGTAAACCTTTATAAACCAAAAATATTTTTTATGAGTTTGGCTTTATATTTATAAATTTTTCATACAGTTGTTTGATAGAAAATAATTAAAATCTTTTTCAAATAAATCCATTTTAAACTAAAACATAAATTAGTATTTTTTGAGACACTTTTTTTAATGCAGATTTCTAAATATTTTGTAAATTTCAATTAAAGAATAAAGCTATAACTCTACCACACTAACAAAAGTATTATTTGTAATTTTCATAAAATGCTTTATATTTTTCATTTTCTTAAATTGACTTTAATTTAAAGCATTTGCCAGACCAATGAAGCGTTAAGAACAATCATAAATTTTATGTTTCCAGGATAAAAAATAAAACACGTACAGAGAAATACTTTATTTTTTTTACACATTATTCTTTGCAATCTTGGCCCAAATACATGTATATAGTAGATAAATGTATGTATGTACTTACACATAAACACATATGTAAGGAATATAACCTTTATATTATAGTAAATTTATACTTAGGCATTTAGCCAACGTAGCAGTAAAGAGACCTATTACATGTGCAAAAGAGGAGAAGAAAGTAAAAACATTTACAAAATTATATACATATTTCAGTTTTGTGTGCGAGTATATGTACGAGTATGTGTATTTGTTTTATAGTCAAACCATTATTATAAGAAATATATTAGAAGGTTTATATTCACTTTTGTATAAAAGTATGAGCCATAGGAACAATCACAATACTGTTTTATAACAGTTAATTGTTATATACATATATAATAACAATTATACTTAAAAACAATATATAATTTTCTAACTTTATGAGAAAGCCCAGAAATCAAAATATATATAAATATATTTTTTTAAAGAAAACCAAATCTGCGAAGCTTTTTGATTGTCTGCAGAGTCCTTGGTAGGAATCGAACCCGCAATCCCCAGACTGATAGACCAATGGGCCTATCGAGGCACTCAAAGTGATTCTTAGTGAAATGTTTTCTCTATAAAATTGTAAAAGAAAATCAAATAAAGATGTTTTAAATAGGCTTTTTAAGATCAACTCCAATGATACATACAATGTCTAAATTTTTTCTTTGTTAATATTAGTTATAAATAGAGTCAGACATGGGTCCTTTTAGAAAACAACTGGCCTTTCATAAACAGTCCGTTCATATACGGGAAAAATTTATTATTTATGCCACAGGATATGAGCTCTTTTCATGCGATGCATTATGTGGGAACAAGTATAGTTGAAATTATACAAATTCAATTGCAACGAGTATAATAAGTAAAAAGAATTTCGCATAATAAAGGTCATATATAAAACGCTAAAGTTGTAAAAATTTCTATACAAATTTGTTTGCATGTATCTATTATTAAATAAATTAAAATACTACGAAAAGAGAATTGTAAAAGAAAATACAAACCTACTAATATTGTAATTTATCTTAACTAAACATAAAAATTCATAATTTGCTAAATGTTGTTCAAAATATGATTGATTGTTATTTTCAAGAATTGGAAAATCAACAGTTTATTATTGATTTGTATTTGAACTCAAGTTATAAGACTCAAGAACACATTGCAGTAGTAAAGTTTTGTCAGTTTTTCTGTAATTTATTTTTATTTTCTATTTCTGTAGTAAAGCAAAATTATAGATAGAAAATTTACAACAAAGAAGAATTTTTTTATTTGATTTGAAATGTCATAATTTTGACAATAGCAAATGCAAAATTAATACCCAAGTACTTACTTTAATATTTATAATAACTTTCTGGCTAACATCATAATTGAAAAAGTATGTTGAAAAAATAAAGGAAATAAAGAAAAATTATGATAATATATCAACCATCTATAAATGTCTTCAAAGAAAATCTAAAGTAATTTTTTATAATAAACAAAAAAAAAAAATGATGTAAAAACTGCCTATATTTGTTTAACTCAATTGATTTATGGTCTATCGACTGTCACTGCTTAATCCCATTTTTTATTGGGACCTTTTCTGTCTTCGTAACAAGAATTAGTAGTGAGAAATTAACGACTTCCTATTTATTTATTTTTATTTATTTATTTATTTTTATTTATTTGCAATGTTAAAAACTATAACAAGCTGATTGTACCAGACATTAGACTGTAATATACCCTTCGTGTGTTTCAGTTAAGACAATCTGCTCAAAATGGATCAGCTTTTGATTTACAGCAAAAGTATAAAAGAATAGAACAGTAACGATTTAATATTCGATAGTCATACAATTCTATTCCTTTTTTAACTTTACCATATGAAGCATAGGTAAAATATACTAATCGTGAAAAAATCGATAACGAGATTTCCAAGGATCTTTAGGTTTTGAGATCTCCTGAATCCATTTTTACTATTTTCGCGATGATTGTGATGATGATGAAATTTTTTCGAAAATTTAAAAAAAAAATGTTTTCGAATATTTTTCAGTAAAATATGTTTTGTAAATTTTATTGAAATTTTTTGTTAAATTTAGAACCTTTCTGCAATCTATATTGAGTTAGAATGGTCAGACTAAAGCAAAAAGAAATCCTTACAAAAAAAATATTTCCTTATATTGACACATGGGGGGTCCTTTTAACTGCTCCTATTTATCAGTGCGTACCCTGTGGGTCCCTTGGCTACCTCTATATGTATTGCTTTCTATTAAGGTCTCTAATACAAATCAAAGCAGAAAAACCCTACCATTCTAAAAACAAGAATCGCCCCTCGCAGGAGGTTATTGAACCCCCGAGATCTGTATGCACTCCTTGCGATCTACCTGTCGCAGTCTAATATTTATTTGACAAAAAAAGGCAAAACAGAGTCATTAAAGCCGAAAAAAATTAAAAAATAAACGTGAAAAAATATAAATGATCGGATGTTGCTGAATTGCAATACCAAAATTTTCGAAACTATCTCTTCTGGAGCCTTGGAAAATGACATTACAACACTAACACGGACAGACGGACAGACAGGCCGACGGACAGACGGACAGACGGACAGTCGGACAGACGGACATCGCTTAATCAACTTCTCTATGTATAAGGATCCAGAATATGTATACTTTATGGGGTCGGAAATGAATATTGTAGAAATTATACACGGAATGACAAACTTCGATATACCCTTTCCACCTGTGGTGAAGGGTATAATAAAAGAAATCACACATGACAATATGCATACAATAGTTTAATTTATCAGCTGTTGCCTTCTGATGTATAACGCTCTTTTTTTTATACCATTCGGTTTTTATTTGAAATTTTAAAAGCGAAACAAAACTACCACTTTTTTTTCAAATTACTTCTTTAGTTTTTTTATTATTATGGCCTTCTACTAGTTGAATGACATCGAAATTAAATAACATTGCAGTTTCTCAGCTTAATAAGTTTAAAATTAAATTAAACTTTTAAAATTTTTAAAATTTTTTATGTTTCTATATTTTTAGTTTTATTAAACACAATAATCTTGTATCAGAAAACAAAACTTCCCAAGCTTAAATAGTTTTATAAAACAGCATTAATTTTATTTTTAAGAATTTTCCTTTATGTATACAATGGAATTAGTTTTAAACTTAATTCCATAAAATTTTCCTGTGGTAAATTGGTAACATTGTGGCCTTAATAAGATAACGTGTTTTTATTTGATAAATTAATTTAAGTTTTTTTTTTAGTGTAATTGATAACATTCATGAATTCACAATTACAAAATGTTTATTAAGAGAAAATCCATTTAACATATTTTTTATCCTTGTGCTGCATATTTAATTATAATTTTTGGTAAAAATAAACAAAATTCTTTTGAAATTATTTATAGAAGAAAATATAAAGCAATATTTACGTAAAGTTTTAATTAAGTAAGTTTAAAATATATTATATACAAATATATGTTTATTTAATATTTTCGGTAATATTTCCGAGAAATAATTAATTAGTTTTTTTTCCATAAATGTTAAAAATTAAACAAGTTATTATTTTCTTCTCATTTAAAATCCTTTTAGCAACAACCTATTGAAAAAGATAATTAACTATTAAAAAATCTATAACATTATTACATGTCTTAAAAGAGTAATCTATTAAAATCTACACATATAATAAAATAGTAACTCATTTTGGTATGTCTGTCTGCTTTTCATTTCTGTTCACATCATGTAAAAATTAATGGGATGGATTTTAACAAGATTTCGTAAGGAGGTACCTTCGGATCCTGGTTCCAATATAGGATATTTTTTTCCTTAAATTTATCTCAATTCCAAGAGAAAGTGGGAAAAAGCAATGAAAAAGAAATTTCCCTTTTAAAGCTACTGCAATTTATGGTTTCAAACTGGGATATGTTCAACACACCTTTTTATTTCTGAATGTGGTGTATTTTAAAAACTATTGCGCAACATTAGACGCCAACTGAATTACATTTGTGGAATTACATTAGTATTAAAATATTTTAAAGTCCTTTTTCAGAGCTTTACAATAATTTTTAGAGTTTTCTGTAAATTTTAGAATTTTATCCAGGGATGGGTACCTTTATATAAAGTAAAGATATAAAACATAACTGAAGCAATATAAAAGTAATAGTCTCACAATTGGTGTGGAATACTTTCAAAGCAAAATTTTGTCAGGACGCCCACGATGTGGTGTGCACAGTTAGTATTTAATAAATATACAGAGAAAATTTTGTACCAACTAAATATTTTAATTGTTTTCAAATAATTTTTCAATTAATATATTCATATGCTTAGTTCAAAAAGAATAAAATAATATTGTAATTAAATAAATAATTAAATTGAGGTTATATTTTATTCAATTAGCATATGTAGCTAATTAAAACCTTTAATTGGTGCAAACTTTATTTCTATTCATATACATATTATACACCCATTGACATTAGCTTTCTAAATTTTCTTAATATTTTCAAAATTTGTCCATAATATTATTTATATTTACCTATTTACCAGGTTATTGATATATAACAGTCTATATAAATAGTTAATAATACCAGGCCATTATTTAATAGAATGGAAATCATCTTTGATTGGGACAACTAATTTAAGTTTTTCATATAAAAACAAAATTAACTAAAATAATAGCAAACTTAAACAAAAAAAATATATATATTCTATCGTGGCTCTATGATTCAAATAAAACAAATCACAAGGTTTTCATAAAATTTTTGAGTATAAGATAAAGAAAAGTCCTAATATATATGTATATATAATATATAATACCTCTATACTGATTTCACTCATATTCTACTAAGGTGCACTAAATATGATCACCAAAGGAATTTAACCTCTAACTCTAATATCCTCCTCTTTCTTTTTTTAGCTTTAATATCTGTTGAAATTTTATATTTGGCTTTATACATTTCTTATTATCATTATTATATGTATTTAGGTTTCAGGTGCTGGCACCAACCAGCCTCTACTCTTGACTTTAGTGATTTCAGACTTTCGAATCTTGCCCAGATGATACATAAATTTTCCATGACCTGTTACTAAGGCAGTTATCCAGCTCAAGGTACTTCTATTAGCACTTTACTGACCTTCCTACCAAAAGACACTTTGAGCACCATACATCTATATGTAGTAGCCTCCCTACGCCTTTCACTTTTAGTGATTTTACCCACTGTATGATCATCGTTTGCCTTGGGTCATTTCTCTGGGTTTTGCTACTCTGATTTTTGGTGCACAGAAATTCACATTAGATCCCCTTTTTATGTATTCATGTATTAACTAAATCTGTATGTAATAACTAAATATGTTAATAAATAAATAAATAAATACTACATAAAAAATAAAAGTTAACTAGTACTAGCTACATTCTGTTAATTTTTCACCCAACAATTTTGTTTAATTCCGTAATGCTGTAAATAGTATTACACGGTAAATAAATATTATGGCACTATTTCAATTGGGTAAAACATTGTTTTAACCAAAACTCTTTTGAAGTTATCTCATTTAAGCCACATCCAATTATTTGTTTTTAATTGCATTCAGGCAACTTTATACTACAAGGATGAAACTGTGTTTTGTTTTCTTTTAAATGTTCATAAGCATAAAATTGTATTTAAAGTTTGTACATATATATGAATATCATTAAAAAGCAAATTCTTAAAAATCTTTTCTCTTTTATATTTTGTTATATTATTTTTTCATCATTATTTTGTGTCACTTTTTAATCCTCTTCATCATCTTCATCAACTCAAGAGAAATGCTTATGTCAGGTATACACGTAGATACATATGAATGTGCCTCACACTTTGTGATTGCATCAAACACTTTTAACAATCTTTAAGTTCGAGACTTTGAGTTTTTGAAGTTCGTTCATGCGACTGACATTTTTTACCACATTTTTGTGTTTCTTTATCGTTGAATTAACGACTTTTACAAGTACTATTATTTTATGTTTGATTGTTGTGGTGTTGAATATTAATTCGTCTGCCTACACATGTCAACATATGCTTTTTAAAAAACTTTTTATTGTATTCGAAGCACAAATTCAACTGCGAGCTTGATTAAGGTTACGTGGATTTAATCTATCTAGTAAATTAAAAAAGAATCAAAAATTACAAATTTTTTGAAAACTTTTATAGTTACACGGATCAACGTCTAACATCAATTTAAATGAGCTCAAATCAAAAGTGTGATACACATAAATAAATTTAGATATAAATATTATGAAGTGCTTTCGACATTTTTCGGTATGAGTTTTTTTAATATTTTAAATTTAATTTAAAAAAAAAGGAACCAGAGTTGATTGACCAAATTGTAAAAGAAATAAAATTTTTTCATTCTATAAAAAAAAAATACTTCCCGGCCCACGATATCGAAAGAAATCTTTCTTTTGTATAATTAACTGTAATTGTTCGAAAGAGAGAATTCTCTTGACATAGTGGGTCAGGCAGTAACTATTTTAAAGTTTTTTTAATGCGAGTTTGTTTCTTCTTTATAAATTGAAATCTTCTATGAAGTGCAAATATTAATTGCTTAGTTTATATCTTAAACACACTTATGGAACCTTCGTTGTAAGAAAACTCCTGAACTCACACCTTAGGCGCAAGGTAAAAATAGCAGTTTATCTCCTAACAACATTTGTATTAATAATGTAATTATAAAAAAAATATACATTCATACATGACATCTATCTACACTCTGATGAAATAGTTGCTTAAAAGGAAATGCGCTTTTATGCATAATTCATACGATTTATTACGATGTTCATAAGCAGATTGGAATAGCTTGGGGAAGAAGTTGATGTTCTCTATTCATATTATCTATGAAAAGGTTCATTGGATATAAGTATTATTTTTTCTGTATATATAAATAAAATAAAATTATTAGTATTTTTCAAATAATATTATTTATTTTTTAATTAGTGTGCTTTTTAACATACATTAATACCAATATGATGTATATTCACTATCGTTTTTCTATACACTGAACGAAATTTCGTAGGTATTAATTATTAACAAAAAGAATTAATAGAACCTTAACGACAAAAATAGTTTGGTCAACTTAATTTTTATTTAAATCTATATACGATTTATTCATATAAACTAATTTTATTCAAATTAACATAATTTCTATTGTTAAAAACATATTTCAATAAGATTTGAAAAAAAACTTATACAAATTTAAATAAAATTCTGTTAAGTTAACAAAAATGTAGTTAAGGCAATATTAAAACATTCTAAGAAAAACAACCCACAAAGTTAATCTACATGTACATCCTTAATGTAATGTAATTTTCATCAATTCTACTCCCTATTTTTCAGTATTTAGGTAAATTTTTGGTTCAGTGTAAATGCCCAAAAAAATTGAGTTGTTGTAAGCAGCACATTCTTTTCTTATATGAAATGTTAAGTTTTCAAAACACAACGAACTACTGTAAGACAGAAATAAAAAAAAGTTTATTTCCGAGGAGCTACAAAGTATTACGAACTCAATACGGCATGATTTAAGGACATCTATACTGCGCTGAAATAATCGCTTCAAAGGAAATGCTACAAAGTGGCGCTATGTCCCGTAAGCAGGTTTGTAAGCAGTAACAAGTCGTCATTTCCTTACAAACCTGCGTACAGAGCAGCATAAGTTTTTTCTCCTGGGGGGTTAAATTAAGATATAACGTTTATATACCAGGTTACAATTAATTCAAAAACATTTACTGCCTGGTTCAGATATTGATCCGGCGGCGTTATTGATCCGTACTTCTTCAAAACCTATCCCAGCAAAAGATACTGCTTCGTCGTATGCAGGTTTATAAAGGAAAGACGAGTTGTTATCGCTTACGAACCTGCTTACGTATGACATGATATCTGTTCGCGATGTCCCACTTAGTAGCATTTCTTTTTAAGCGCTCAATGCAGCGCAGTATAGATGTTCTAAAATCATACGGTATTAAGTTCGTAACTCGTCGTAACTCCTCGTAAGTTCGAAATTTGTTTATCTCTGCCTTACAGTTGTGCTTTTTAGTATGCACTATTGTAAGGAAAAATGAAAAAAGTTCGTTTTTTTTTCAGAACATAACATTTTATGTCATACAAAATTGCATTTATTTAGGCAAAATATATGTGCTTACTATTAAGAGATTTTGTATGGCAGGGAAAGATTTTACTGCTTCCAAAAACCCAATTTTTTTTGGTGGGATGTTTTAACTCGGTATTTCCCAGAACATTTTTTGACTTAGATTTTGTTGAAAATACATATGCTTAAAAATGTCGACCTTCTAAGCACGAAAATTAACTTAATTTTTCATTACATTTTTACAATTTTCCGGAAAATGCGAAAAACTATCGTTACTATATGGTAACCGTGGGTCGCCTATGAATGCGATGCGGTATTGGTACAGATTTTAATCGAATCGGTCTACTCTACTCTACACATATACATATTTGTTGTATTCCGTCTTCGCACAAAAACGAGGTACATTTATTTTAATTCCATTTGCCTTAGAATAACACATTGCTATTGATTTCAGATTTTTACTAAGGCTGGCAGATAATATACATACAACATTGTTATCTTTAGATTTCACCAAACGAATACCAGTACTTCTAATAGAAATTGAATCCGACTAACCTCTTTACAATAACTTGAAGTTTTTTATACACCGAAGACAACAGCTTGCTTCAGTATGATTTTCACGGATTGTCTCCGTTGCATTATTTTAAATAAGTCAACAAAGGATAACAAGTTATTAAAGTAAAACGATAATGGCAGCAATTTCAATGTATCAGTTAAATCATCAATCATACTGACAAAAGGAGCAATGCATTTTCCAAACTTCGCTTCATACTCAACATTCGAATGAGGGCTTTTTCCCTGGTAGATTTTGAAGTTCGCCTAATAACCTGATGGATTGCAAAGAGACCAAACAGGCAAATCGTAATGGTTTGCCTTTTATGAACTGCTTATATCAAGGTTTACCAAAGTAAGATATAATGCTTTCATCGAAAAAAAGATTTTGCCTCTAAAGGTAATTAATTTTTTCAATTATCAACAAAATATAAATGAATATATTTTATATAGTTTATTTGACCTTTTTATTAATATTAATTTAACTATTTTCTTTTAAGCTTTAGGTCTTTAAATAATTTTATTTTTATTTTTTCGATATTTCGCTACTCCTTTGTGTAGCATCATCAGGAAAAATTAACAAATTAACGTTATGAAAATTACAATTAAGTATTGAAAAAATTTTCTTCAAAGTAACAAATTTCAAAAAAATTTTTGTCATAAAATTATTAAAAAGCTTTTAAACAAGTACAAAGAATAATTAAATTATTTCTTATTTACTAAATGTCTGTAAATTTGAGCTACATTATCTGTGTCTGCCTTAAAATTAATTCTCTGTGTGTTTGGTGTATTAATAATTTGTAACATTTCTAATATGTAACGACGTTTATAATTGTTTTCTGAATTTAGTACTGAAACATTATCAAAATTGGGATAGTGGTTCAATTCAGCACAATGAGAAGATAATGCTGTTTTTTGCGAATTAATATTCCTATATTTTTGGTCTGATTTATGTCCTGCTATTCTAGTTTTAAGTTTATTTTTCGTTGTGCCTACATATACTTTATTACAATTTTCATTTCCGTTACAAGGTATTTTATATACTATATTTGACAATTCTAATTTTTGGATTCTATCTTTAGTTTTACTGAATAATTTGTTTAGAGTATTTTGAGTCTTAAAAGCCATTTTATATTTAGTGTTATCAAAGATTTTAGATTTTTCTAAACGTTCAGATATTTCTGGTACATATATTAAAGATTTATAAATTTTTTGTTCTATAATATCTCTTGTATTTTGATTACTTCTTCTCCCATATTGATTTATTAATCTATTTGTTAATTGTTTTGGAAAATTATTATCATTTAAAATATTTCTTATTTTTTCCTTATTATTTTTATGGAATTCTTTATTACTAATTGTCAGAACCCTGTCTATTAAATTTTTAGCTGCGTTAACTATTATTCGTTTACAATGTTTCGAATAATAGTTAATAATTCTTCCGGAAGACGTTGGTTTTTGATACCAATCTATTAATATGTCATTGCCTCTCCTTATGAGTAATGTATCTAAATACGGAAGTCTAAAATCAGACTTTATCTCAACTGTAAATTTAATGTTAGGATTAAATTTATTAAATGTCGTTAGTAAATTGTCAATTGCCCTATCGGATATTATACAAAATAAATCATCTACATATTTTGTCAATATTATTGGTTTAATACTTAACTTTTCAATACTTGTGTCTAGTAATTTCTCCATAACAATATCTGCTACAATTGGGGAAGCAGGAGATCCCATAGGTAGTCCTTTCTCTTGTTTATAAATTTTATTATCGTATTTAAAATATCTGTTATCTTCAATATAAAATTTTAAGATACGTAAAAATAAACTTTTTTCTATACTTGTGTGTCTTTCTATGATATCCCTCTTTTCTTCAATAGTACTAATTGCTAAATCAACAGGTATACTAGGAAATAATGAAACTACATCTAACGATATCAACCTTTCGTCATCTTTTATTTTTTGATTTACTATTTTATCTTTAAATTCTAGAGAGTTTTTTATGTTATATTTTGAATGTTCCGTTATCTTTTTTAAAATGTTTGTAATATATTTACATAACTCGTAAGAAGGAGTATTGACACATGAGCAAATAGGTCTTAAAGGAAATCCTTCTTTATGAATTTTTGGTAGTCCATACAATCTAGGTGCATTGGATACATTTGTTTTCAATTTATTTTTGTCTAAAGTTGAAATAATTTTTAATTTGAAGAGTTCTTCAACAAAACCGTTATTT